>CM053573.1:50261197-50282908 GCA_028646485.1 Cryptoprocta ferox
TGAAAATGACATAAAAGGCATAAAAGTATCTCTACTCATAGATGATGCCATCACTTTATACCTAAAGAATCCTTAGCAATTTACAGGAAAACCTATTAGAATTAATAAGTGAATAAGGCAAAGTAACAGAATACAGGACAGTGTAAACATAAAATGTATTCCAATTATTCTGGAAACAAACATTTGGAAAATGAAATTATATCCCACTTGGTGTAGTCTCAAAAGACAAAAATTTTTAGGAAAATAAATTTAACAATTTCTTCCAATCCATGAGCATGCAATTTCTTTGTCATCTTCACTTCTTTGATTAGGTTTATTCCTGGATGTCCTATTATTTTTGGTGCAGTTGTAAATGAAAAGAAAAACTATTTTCTTAATTTCTCTTCCTTCTACTTCATTAATTATCTATAGAAATGCAACAGATATCTTTAGATTGATTTTTATCCTAAGAATTTACTGAATTCGTTAATCAGTTCTACCATTTTTTGGTAGTCTTTTGGATTTTTTATATAGAATATCATGTCATCTACAAATGATAAAAGGTTTACCTCTTCCTTACTGATTTTGTATTTGGTATTTGGCTATTTCCTTTTGTTGTCTGATTGGTATGGCTATGACTTCCAGTACTATGTTGAATAAAAATTGTGAGAGTGAACATCCTTGTCTTGTTCCTGACCTTAGGGGAAAGGCTATCAGTTGTTCCCCACTGAGTCTGATGTTAGCTGTGGGTTTTTCATATATGGCCTTTATTATGTTGAGATATGTTCCCTCTATCCATACTTTGTTGAGGGTTTTTATGATGAATGGATGCTGTATTTTGTCAAATGCTTTTTCTGCATCTATTACAAGGATTTTATGGTTCTTATTCTTTCTCTTATTGATTTGATGTATCACATTGATTGATTTGCAAATATTAAACTACCGTCACAACCCAGGAATAAATCCCACTTGACTGCGGTGAATGATTTTTTCAATGCATTGTTGGATTTGGTCTGTTGGTATATATCGAGGATTTTTGCATCTATGTTTATCAGAGATATTGGCCTATAGTTCTCTTTTTTTGTGATGTCTTTTATCTGATTTTGGTATTAGGGTAATTCTGGCCTCATTGAATGAATTTGGAAGTTTTCCTTCCTTTTCTATTTTTAGGAATAGTTTGAGAAGAATAGATATTAACTCTACTTCAAATGTTTGGTACAATTTGCCTGTGAAGCCATCTGGTCCTGGGCTTTTGTTGGTTGAGAGTGTTTACTAATTCAATTTCCCTGTTGGTTAGAAGTCTGTTCAAATTTTCTATTTCTTCCTGTTTCAGTTTTGGTAATTTATGTTTCTAGGAATCTATCCATTTTATGTAGATTATCCAATTTTGGCATATAGTTTTTCATAATATTCTTTTATCATTGTATTCTTTGTGGTGGTGTTATTTTTGCCTCTCTCATTTGTGTCTTTGTTTACTGGAGTCTTTTCTCTTTTTTTTCTTGAAACGTGTGACTATTGGCTTATCAGTTTTATTGAGTTTTTTCAAAGAACTAACTCTGGTTTCATTGATCTGTTCTATTGGTTTTGTTGTTGTTTTGTTTTGTTTTAGTTTCTATATCATTTACTTCTGATCCAGTCTTTATTATTTCCTTCCTTCTGGTTTTAGGTTTTGTTTGTCCTTTTTCTAGCTCCTGCAGCTGAAAGGTTAGGTTGTTTATTTGATATTTTTCTTGATTTTTGAGGTAGACTTGTATTGCTATAAACTTCCCTCTTAGAACCACTTTTGTTGCATTACAAAGGTTTTGGGTCATTGTGTTTTAATTTTTATTTGTTTCTATGTACTTTTTTATTTCTTGTTTTATTTCCTGGTTGACCCATTCATTGTTTAGTAGCATGTTATTTAACCTCCATGTATTTGTAGCTTTTCCAGATTTTTTCTTTGGTTGACATCTAGTTTAATGGTGTTGAAGTCAGAAAAGATGCATGGTATGACTTTAATCTTCTTGAATTTATTGTGCCTTTTTTTGTGGCCAGATATGTAATCTATTCTAGAGAATGCTCTGTGTACATTTGAAAAGAATGTGTATTTTGCTATTTTAGGATGGAATGTTCTGAATATATCTGTTAAATCCATCTATTCCAGTGTATCATTCAAAGCCAATATTTCTTTGTTGATTTTCTGTTTAGATGGTCTGTCCATGATATAAGAGGGGTATTAAAGTCCCCTATTCATATTGTTTTATTGTCCATTAGTTCCTTTACATTTGTTATTAAGTATATTATGTATTTGGGTGCTCCTATGTTGGGTGCATATTTATAATTTTTATGTCTTCCTATTGGATCATCTGCTTTCTTATATAGTGTCCTTCTTTGTCTCTTGTTACAGTCTTTGGTTCAAAGTCTATTTTGTACAATGTAAGTATTGATGCTCCAGCTTTCTTTTGACATCCAATGCATGATCGATGTTTCTTCATCCCCTCACTTTCAATCTGCAGGTGTCTTTCAGTCTGAAATGAAAAATCCCCTGCTAGCTTTATGAGGTCTCCCTATGCTATTGTCATCTTTTATCTTGCTGCTGTAAATTTTTTTCTTTATAACTATATTTTGCCAACTCAATTACAATATGTCTTGGATCCTTGGATCTGCTTTTTTTTTTTTTTTTTTTTACTTTGTTGGGTGTTCTGTCTACTGGATAGCTGTTTCCTTCCCCAGATTAGGCAAGTTTTCAATTATTATTTTTTCAAATAAATTTCCTGCCCCCTTTTATCTCTCTTCTTCTGGGACTTCTATGGTACAAATGTTATTATGTTTGACAGAGTCCCTGAATTCCTTAAATCTATTCTCATTTTGCATAATTCCTTTTTCTCTTTTGTTCAGCTTGATTACTTTTCATTACTCGGTCTTCTGGGTCATTAATTCGTTCCTCTGCTTCTTCCAGCCTGCTGTTCATTCCATCAAATGCGTTTCTCATTTTGTTTATTGAGCCCTTTATCTCTGCTATATTATTCCTTATCTCTGCATTAAAGGTCTTACTCATGTCTTTCACTCTTTTCTCAAGTCCAGTGAGTATCCTTATAATCATTGTTTTAAATACTCCATCGGGCATGTTACTTATATCTTTTTTACTTAGATCTGATTCCCACAGGTAGTTCTGTGTTATACTGAGGGGTTGAGGAGAGAAATGGTCACCAGCCAGTTCCTTTGCTCCCAGAAAGATCTCTCCATGTATGCTGTCTCTCTGGGATACACTCTGAGATGAGCAAATAAGTTCCCCATTGTGTACCCCAGGTGCTCCCCAGAACAGTTTCCAGGCTATATACCTGCCTTCTCTACAAAAGCACAATGCCCTCCCAGCTCTATTCCAGCCAAGCCCATTGACCTTTAAAACTCCAGGCTTTAAGCCCTGGTGGTTGCCAGAAGTCATGAAATTTGGCCCCTCTCACTTTCCAAGTCAATTGCTATGGGGATTCATTTTCCTTGTGTGCTTCTCTGTGTGTCAGTCTATCTCTTGCTTTTCTCTATGACCAAGGCTCCCTCCCCACCACAGTGGCAATCATCTGTTTCCCAAACCACGTCTCCACACTTCCTACCTTCTTTGATGCGACATCTTCTCTACCTGTAGTTGGGGAGTTTGCTCTGTCACTCTTGTTGATTGCTGGGGCATTTAGGATGATGTGATAGTTATCTAGTTGTGGGACCAGGCAAGCCTAGGGTCCTCCTAACTCCACCCTCATCTTCCAACTCTTGTACTCTCTATTCTAATTGCTTGCTCAATATACCAGTCCTTGTGCCAGCACCACCCTGTGTTGATTACTAAAGCTTTGTAGTAAGTTTGGAAATCAAGAATGTGAGTCCTCCAACTGTGTTCCTTTTCAGGCTTGTTTCAGCTATGTTGAAAGATACATATGCTTTTAAAAATTCTTTCTGTTCTTCTGGAGCTGAGACCAATACTGGAAAATATCACCACTAACTTTCTGCAAGTGATGTTTTTGTCCTAGCTAAGTCAATTGAGTGTGCCTTCTTTGGATTATCTCTGACCCCAGTTGGGCCCAAGATGTCTTGCCTCTTCCCTGGTATATTGCTTTTTAAAACTCAGGCCATATATTTATGAAAAATCAATAGCATACATCATACTTAATGATGAAAGACAAAATGGTTCCACCCTCCAGTTTCCCAAGGCTGCTGTAATATATTACTATAAACTTGGTGGCTTAAAACAACAGAGAAGTATTCTCTCATAGTTCTGAAAGTCAGAAGTCTGTAATCAGCATGTCACAAGGCCATGCTGTCTCTGAAGGTTCTAGGAAGAAATGTTTTTTGCCTCTTTCAGCTTCTCATAACTCTGTACATTCCTTGAGTTGTAGCAGTTTAACTCTAGTCTCTGCCTCCATCATTACATGCCTGCTTCCTTGTGTGTATCTCCATGAGTCTCTTTCTGTGTCCTATAAGGATACTGTCATTGGACTTAGCGCCCACCTTAACCCAGTATATCTCATTGAAATCTTTACTTTATTACATATGCAAAGACTTTGTTTCCAAAAATGTTATAATCTGAGATCCCAGGTAGATACAAATTATAGGGGACACTATTTAACTCAATAAACACCCTAAAATCAAGAACAAGGTAAGATATGTGTTCAACAAGGTACTGCAATTTGACAAAAATAAAGGCAAATTCATTGAGAAGGAACAAAAAATTGCATTTAGTCACATGAACTGATTGTATATGTGAAAAATCATAAGGGATTAATAAAAAGCTTATAGTATTAATAAATGAATTTAGGAAGGTCACACAATACAAGTCACTATTTTAAAAAATATATTTCTACACTATAGCAATTAACAATTGGAAACTGAACTTAAAGTTAACATTCATAATACTGTAAAAAATGTGAAATGATTAGCATTAATATTATCAAAATATGTATAAGGCCTATATGCTGGAAACTATGTGTCTCATATTTAGAACAAACATTGAGTTAATGCCAATTATTCAGCATTTAGAGGTTAATAAATCTTGTTGATACCATTTTCAACACATTTGCTAATATTTTGATTTGTTTGCTTTAATTGTTTGTTTTAGTTTTTCTTTCTCAATTTTCATCAGCTACTAATGCATTAGAGAAGTGGGTGGTATTTATTATTTTTCACCAAAATAATATCTTTCCTTATTTCAAACTTTTAATGTGAATGAGGTACAAGTAAATATATTAAATAAAATACTGTATTAAAAAAGAAACATTATAATTTTAACTAAAAACATGCCACATTTAAAAATTTTTTCCAGTTTTATCAAAGTATAACTAACAAATAAAATTGTAAGATACCTGAAGTGTACAGCATGGATTGATATACATCGTAGAAGAATTCTTCCCATTGAGTTAATTAACACATCCATCATCACACATATTCACCTTTGTTTTGGAGTGAGAACATTTAAATTATACTCTCCTAGAAAATTTCAATGTTATAATACAGTGCTATGCACTACAGTCATCATGTCATACATTAGATCCTCAGACCTTATTCATCTTATAGCTGAAAGTTTGTACCCTGTACCAACCTCTCTTTATTTTCTTCACTCCCTGACCCATGGTAATGTGTCATATTTTTATACTAATAAATTGTATTTTTTATAGTATTCTACCAAAGAATATAATTCTAAGAAAATCCTGAATACAATATGGAGTTATTGTCTCCTATATCTGGAGCACCGAGCTAGATACTGAGCAGTCAAAAGTAAACTTAAGGAGATTATATCTGAAATGTATAGAATATGAAAATAATGAACTCAAGTTCTCTTTTTGTATACTTAAGGGGCACCTGTGTGGCTCAGTCAGTTGAGCATCTGACTCTTAATTTAGGCTCAGGTCATGATCCCAGGGTAGTGAGATTGAGCCCTGTTGGGCTCCATGTTCAGCATGGAGCCTACTTAAGATTCTCTCTTCCTCCCTCCCTCCCTCCCTCCCTCTCTCTCTCTCTCCTTCTGCCATACTCCCCTTCTCTCTCGCGCTCTGAATCTCTGTCTCTAAAAAATGAAAAAAAAAAACTAAAAGTAAAATAAATTTAAACAAGAATACACTTAAAACAGGAGAGTGATGGAGAAGAGAAAGAGGTAAAATATGTGATTCTTCTTAAGCGAGCTTACAAACAAAAGTGCTCACTTTAGTCATGTGTTTTCCCATGAGTTCGTCTGGTAAGAAGTAAGTTAAAATGCAATTATCTTTACAAATAAATAGCTAGCATCTTACCTTGAAATGAAATGGTTCCAGGAGAAAAGAAAACAAACAGATCCAAAAAAAAAACTACTAAAATACCAAGAGAAATGGAAAAACAAAATTCAGAATTATGCTTCCCTATTAACTGAGGATTTTCATGTTACTGGACTTTTCTTGAAGGGTGTATATAAACCATCCATTTCAGTGTCACCGCATTTCAGCAATGTCAATCTGGCCTCCAAAGCTTAGTGTGAGAACAGAAAAGACATTTCCTGAGGCTGCACTATAACTTCCTACAATTCTTCCAGAATGCACCTGGCTCATAAAATATTCTCAAGATGACAAGTTTTTGTTATGTCACTTTTATGAGCTTTAGAGCATCAAGTTACAGGTACATCGGTCATTTGGATGCCCTGGCCTGTCAGTCATAGATTTTAATTGCTCCTTGTGCTTAAACCGTGAACTTCTCTTTGAACCAGTTAAGAAAATCTTTCTTCTGCTTCCCCACTACCAAACAAACAACTCACTAGTGAGTTTTGAGTGAACTGGTTTTGAGTTTCATTGTAGTGTCTTGATATATGATGCCAAAGAACACTTGTATTACCTAAAATATTGCAGAAATATTTCTTTAAATGTGTCTTTAATTTAGTTGGAATTTAGATATTAGACATAATTTTGATCAAATAATCAAGACGTGCAGTAATGATACCATTTTTTGTTAGTCACTTAGTGCTATCCCCGAATGTTTCTAATCTTCACCTATGCCTTTTTTCGTTAGCTACTTGTGAGCAGAAGCTAGTAACATAACATAATTTGTATGGTTCTTGATCCTTGACTTCTTGTGTCAATTTTCAGTTTTGATAAATCTTTTCCACGTCTTCTCCTTTTCAACCAGATTGTTAACAGCATTTTAAGATTTCTATGTTTTATTTTGCACGTCTGAAGGTTGTTCTGTACTTTGCTTTAAGTCAGATGTATAAACGTGTGAAGCACATAACTCATTTTAAAAATTACTTTCAGGAGGGAATTCAAGCTGAATTATATTTTCACTGAGGTTGATGGGTTAAGGCTGAAATATACATTTTAAATTTGCAGCCTTGTTAACAGAAGCATATATTTACTGCATGGCAAGTTGAAGTTAGAGCAGCCTTCCATAGCAAAAGGTCAAAGAGAAGGGAGGCCTTATCAGCTCCTTGTACTGGCAAACCTGAATCTAAGGAAATTCAGCTATTCACTAGCACTACTGCAAGCAGGGAGCTGAATATATCTAAAAATGGGAAATCTGTCATAATCACCAAACTCCTTGATTTCAGGAAATGAACAATTTCTGCCTTGAAACAATTCTATGGAAAGCTCACATGGGTTAACAAGTCATGTCAGTGACTGTCATGGACCTTTATTTCTAATATTCATTTCTGCGTGCTTCATGAAACAGAATATCAGGAGACACACAAGTAGAAGTAATGGATGCGTAAGAAGACATTCTTTTTAGTCAGCACTTGCTTAGCCTTTTTCTCTTCTCCAAATGGTATCAGGCAGAATTAATATTTAAGTTTTGCAGAAAGGACTGCTTAGATTAACTGTCCGGGACATCACTGTTTTTATCTGAGGCATATCTACACTAAGCAGTTTTTAAGTCAGCTTCTCTGGAAAATCTTTACCAGCAGGAATTCTCCCCCACTCAAATTAATTAGACAGAAATGTGAATATTGGATTGTTGGCACAGGAAACATTAATTACAGACATTTTAACTCTTAACATTATTGAAGGCAATTGCAGGCACCTTTCTGTCTCCCAACAATAATACAAAGAAAAAATACAAGAAGAGAAAAATAAAGCTACAGAAAAATCATCTCATCAGAATAACCTGAAGACAGAAAATGCCAAAACTTAAAAATAACTGTGACTAAGGAGAGGAAGAAAGATCGCCATATCTTGGTGCATGGCTTTTCACACTTCTGACCCCACCCTTGCTCTGTTTCCAGGCTTTTTGGAGAGCAAAGGGAAATCATGAAAAACTGCGGGGAAAACAGAAAAAGGAAACGAGAGAAGGGAACTAATGTTGATCTAAAATTATTTCATGGAAGACTAGCCACACTAAGTCTGAAAATATTGAAAAATCTTCTGATACTTAAGAGCACAAACTACAGGGAAGGGATCACCAATCTACATGAATTAAAAATTCTTTGAAAGGTATAGCTTCCAGGGGAGAAACAGGAAGCAAAAAAGGAAGAGAGAAGCTTTCTTTAGTGTAGTGAAGGGTAGTGAAGGGAAAAAAATACAAAAAGGGAAAAGTAGGGCCCTCTGAGAGAAGAAGACTCACCAACCCCTTTCCCCACTACCAAACAAACAAGCATAAAGTGTGCTAAAGTGTCCGAATGTAGCTGAAATAGGAAACTTTTAAAGACAACACAATACTATAAAAATTAGGAAAACTAAAACTAACCAATCCACATAGAGTCCCCCCCATAGGAGGATGTGATTGGCTTGTTGGAACAATTCTGTGGCCTGGAGAGCAACTGAAACTGGCTTCTCAGGGACAAGCAGGAACTGCACCTACTCCTTTGATAAGGAGGTTGTCCATCCAGGATACCTTATGCATGAGAACAGAGAGAATAGAGGGAGGAAGGATGCTTACAGTTAGGCTATTTGAGTCTTCCAGATGTCAAAATAGCACAAAATATTGGCCCTTAATTTTAGGTCATCCACCACACATAGCCAGAGCAAAGAGAGTTGAGAAGAAATTAATTAACCTAAAAAACTTTGGAAAATAGTGTTTTGACTCTATACTGTAAGGCAAAAGAAAAAAAACGCTGTATTTCAGGACTGTAAACTAGCTATTCAATTTTTTTCCTTGCAAGGGTATAGGTTATCAATTCTGAAAATACATTGTATATAGGAGGATTGAATAAATGAGCATATTTACTGTAGATAATGAGACCCAGGTATCCCATCGGTAAAGAAATATGATATAAACAAAAAGGGAATGTCTTGAAAGAACTCTGATGGACTGGAATATGAGGTTGGGGTGTTAACTCAGGATGGACAGATTGATGGATATATAGATGAATAGGTAGAGTATTAAATGTCGATGGGCATGTACACATGGGTTAGTATATATACAGAGATGTACTAGCTTCCAGTGGGGAGTGTACACTAGGAAACCTCTGTAGTAAGGAGTGCACTTAGTGCTGAGATGATGGCTTCTAATGTCCATTCTCCAATAATGGAGCCCAGTGTTCCTTGGAGAAATTCTAGGACTATGGCCAAAAAATTGGAGAAGCTTGGAATGTCTTGTGCAATATCTTGTGATGCCAAAAAATAAGGGAGTGTTGAAAAAGATAAAAGATGGGGCATGCTGAAAGAAACCCTTAATTGCCAAAGCTGGAACGATTTGAACAACAACAACAAACTAGTAATGATATTATTTATAACATAATGATAATATACAGTGTAACTTTACAGTGGGGCCATGTCAGAGAAATGACCTTAACCAAGTGATGAAAGTGAACATGACCAGTAATAAGACCTCCGGATAAGATGCACTGAGAAGGGCTCATAATTTCTCTGATATTTTTGCCAATATGCATTACCTCAATCTAATCATGAAAAAGTAAACAAACCCAAATTTAAATAAATAAATAAATAAATAAATGGCCAATACTATTTAAAAGTGTCAAGGTCATGAAAGTCAGAAATGACTGAAGAGTTGTCACAATGGAAAAGACTAAGGAGACAGAAGTAAATAAAATGTGGAATCCTGAATGGGATAATGGACCAGAAAAAAAAGACATTAATGAAAATTTTGTTAAATTCAAATAAGGTATGTATTTAATTAATAGCACTTCAACAATGTTAACTTCCTGATTTTCATCATTGTACTATAGTCATATAAAATGTTAGCATTAGAGAAAGCTGAATTAAAGTATACAGTGACTCTCTGAACCATGCTTGAAACTTTTCTGTAAGCTAAAAGTATTTCAAAATAAAAAGTAAAAAAAGTTTCATTTTCAACTCTAATAATTTTTGCATAACATCTCATCATGTAGTCAATATTTTCATATATAGAAAATTGGGCTTAGCATACAGCTAATAACTGTTGCCATTAAGCTTGTCACAAATATGTGAAAGATTTTGCATAGGTGGCTATAGGTGTTATTTATGTAAGTTACAACTGTGCAAGTAACAATATTTCATCAAAACTATAATTCTCCTTTAAGCTAAGATAAAAGTCAATATGGAATGGGAAAGGAAAAACTAGCTTCAGGTCTAAAAATGGGCCCTTGAGCTGTGATAAATCCAAATACATGTTAGAATTATAGAAAGAGACTTACCACTTGCACAGAATGGTATAATAATTCTATGTCTATGGCATTGCCTCTTAGATTATATTCTTTCCAAAATAGCATGATAGAGCTCTGTCATCTGTCTTCATGATATTCAAAAGTTGGAATTTATCAGCCTCATAAAGATACTGAATTGAGGCTAAATTTAAGAAATATACAATGTTGTCACTTTATACATAGGGCCAGGTTAGAAGGGAGTATGGGTTTTAAATTACCCATACATTTTGTCTCTCTCTATAGAGAGATAGATAGATGATAGAAAGATAGATGATAGATGATAAGAGAGAGAGATGAAAGAGACAAGGAGATGTTGAGGGTAAGGGAGAAGGAGAGAGACATATATAGGATGTATGGGATAATAGATATATCTACATATTTAAGTAGACAGGATGCATGGAAGAGATAGGATAAATATATAGATATACATATAGATATGAATGTATACAGATAAGTATCTATATAAATGGTATTGTATGTACAATAGAATCCTTTAGCTGTTCATTAGCAAATATCTTTATAAATTTCTATTAATTTTTCAATTTTTCTTTCAGGTTTTCAAGCAAGTCATTATCACCTTGCCTGCTCTCCCTAACAATGCAGTTAGCTCTTTTTTTTTAAAATGTTTTTTATGTTTTATTATTTTTTTTTTTGAGAGAGAGAGAGAGAGACAGTGCAAGCGGGGGAGGAACAAAGAGAGAGGGAGACACAGAATCCGAAGACAGGCTCCAGGCTCTGAGCTGTCAGCACAGAGCCTGACGCGGGGCTCGAACCCACGAACCGTGAGATCATGACCTGAGCCAAAGTCGGACGCCCAACCGACTGAGCCACCCAGGCGCCCCAGTTAGCTCTTTATCATTGGCCAGGGAAGCCTTAAAACTATTGTCTCAGTCTCTTAATGGGTTTCACCAGCTGGCATTGATATTTCAGATGTATCTGTATCCACTTCTTGGGACACATTGTGCTGACACTGAGTGGAATAGCAGGTGTAATTTCAAGAAAATTCAAATGAGTCTCTTTCTTCCTTATCCTTCTCCTTTATGCTTTTCTTTTTCATTTTCTATTTCATAAATGAGTCTCTTTCTTCCTTATCCTTCTCCTTTATGCTTTTCTTTTTCATTTTCTATTTCATGATGCCCAAGTTATACAACATTGATGGCACTAAGGAAGACTGCTAAGAATTACTCTTATCTTTATTAAAATGCAACAAACAAACAAACAAACAAACAAACCCAAGCCATCACCTCTGCAAAGTACCAGTCATCACAAGTTTCTGGAGCACAATTAATCAGAGATTACAGCATTCAGTCACCACACCAGCCCAAAGTGTACATGCCATCCTCCTATGAACCTGAGGTGGTGTTAGAATGTGAAAATCTGTCAATTCTGCTGGTCCCCTCCTCCCCAGAAAATGAACTGAGTCAGAATTCAGCGACCTTGGTAAAAAAAAAAAAAAAGGGGGGTTTGAAAGTCTCATGTATTAATTATATGCTAGGCACATAGTAAATGTTCAATCAGTCTCAACAATAATGATAAGCATCATTGCATTAAAGAGGATCACAACCCTTGTCGAAATGTCTGCACAAGTTTACATGTGATACCAAATTCTTTTAGGTATGTCAGATGGAAAATATGGCAATGCAAAATTCCCCAATTTACCTTCTCAATATAGATTTCAATTGATCATTTTGTCATCTTTGCTGTGATAGTCAATAGTATAGGGGATCCACTTTTTCTAGATTCATGCCCTTACTTTAATTGAGATATCATTCTATTTCTTTTTGTCTACCACATTAAGTGTCTTGTTCTATGATAATGACATCTTTAGGGCCATTCTGCTGTAATGATAAATACTTAAGAATCTTATGGAAGTGTCTCTGTGAAAAATCTCTCCTTTTTTTAATAATAATAAATATTGTTCCTCCATCAAGGTCATCAAAATGAAGAGGTATCCAATATTTCATAATTTAACTTCTGTAAGTTAAAAATAATGAGAGTCTAAAAAATAAATTTTGTGGAATAAAACTTTGAAAAATTCAAGTTTTTAAAGCAGGTCCTTGAATTCTTTTTAAATGTTTCTTCATTAGATTGATATGATCTAGACTTCTTTGCAAACAGACTTTATCACAGGCACGTGTAATTCATCATTGCTGCTGTTCCCATTAATCTTACTTCTTTTCTCTGAAATAATACCTCCTGCTTTAACTCATTCATTTTGAAAACAATGAAATGAAGCCTCATCTAGTTGATCTATGTGTCTCAAATGTGTTTAAGAGACTTTATAGTCTTTGTCACTTATCCATCTTTTAAATGCCCTCTTTTTTCTACAAGGATAGAATAATATATTCTTAGCTACCCTTCTTTTCAAAGATTATTGATTATATGAATTACAAAATTAAAGAAAATCAGAAAAAATGAAGGGCAAAAAACCTGAAATTTGAGTAGCCTATTTAAATAGAATAACAATGTTAAAAGAAAGAAAGAAGAAAGTGAGGGAAGGAAAGATGGAAGAAAGGAAGAATGGAACAGGGAAGGATGAAACTTGAATTAAAATAAGGCATTGGGGCACCTGGGTGGTTCAGTCAGTTAAGCATCCAACTTCGGCTCAGGTCATGATCTCAGGTCATGATCTCACGGTCAGCGGGTTCGAGCCCTGTGTCAGGCTCTGTGCTGACAGCTCAGAGCCTGGAGCCTGCTTCAGATTCTGTGTCTCCCTTTCTCTCTGTCCTTCCACACTCATGCTCTGTCTCTCTCTTTCTCAACAATAAATAAACATTTAAAATATTTTTTAAAATAAAGCATTAAAATAGAACAATAATGGAAATGGAAAGTGCCCTTTGTTGAATATCCTTCTGATTAAATAGTTATGATATCACTCACTAATTTTTTTCTTGGATATAATGTTAGTGATTTGAAACTATTTTCAATATGTTACATGTGATGTTAAGAAGAAAAGAATCAAATGTTTGTTCAAACTTGTGTTATCAACTTGCACAAGACAGTAATGGATAATAGGGTCCTCCTATTTATAGGTGGTGAGATTGTGAATGGTCAAACTTAGGTGGATGCTCACTGCATATGAAAATGATCCTCAATATAATTAAGGAAAAATATCATGACTATGAATTACAAGTAGACATATGGAAAGCTTTATTATTTGAAGTTTAAAAAATTTAGTTCTCAAATATTTATAAGTAATTTAGACAAATAAGAAATATGGTCAACATAGAAAAATTTCTCACAATTAAAATGGACAGAATAAGCTACTTATAAAAATGAGCACAAACAGGTAGTTCAGAGAAAATTAATTGCAAGTGACTAAAGATCACAAGTCAGGAACAATGTCATTGCTACTTTCACTCTTAAGGTAAGCAAATACTAGAAAAATTACATCCATTGCTGGGTGGTGAAATGGTTCTCTCATTCACCACCAGTGAGACTGCAAGTCAGCTTTTTTGGAAATAAAAATAAAAATAAAAATAGTGCCAGAATGGCACTATTCAAGCTAAAACTTAAACTATCATGCCCTCTAACCCAGATATACCACTTTGGGGACACTGATCACTTAAATATATAAGGACACAGGATATGTAAAAGGATATTTCTTTAAGTGATTTTTCAATGTCAAAAAATAGGAAAGGCCTGAATATGAATAAATAGGGAATGGTTAACCAAATAATATGTGCCATAATCTCTCTGTTTTTCTAATATTGGTTGGCCTCTCTATATCTGGCTCCATCTCTATCTTAGTCTCTATCTAACTATGTATTAACCTGAAAAGAAAGCCATGACATTTTTAAACAATTTTTTAAATTTTATTTTAATTCCAGCACAGTTAACATACAGGGTCATATTAGTTTCAGGTACACAATATAGTGATTCAACAATTTCATATATCACCCAGTGCTCATCAGACATGCACTCTTTAATCCCCATCACTTATTTACCCATCCCCTACCCACCTCCCTTTCTGGTAACCATCAGTTTGTTTTCTATAATTAAGTCTGTTTCTTGGTTTGTCTCCCATTTTTTTTCTTTGCTCATTTGTTTTGTTTCTTAAATTTCACACATGAGTGAAATCATATGGTATTTGTCTTTCTCTGACTGACTTATTTCACTTAGCATAATACTATCTAGCTCTAACCATGTCATTGAAAATGGCAAGATTTCATTCTTTTTTATGGCTGAATAATATTTCCTTGTGTCTATATACCACATCTTTATCCATTCATCTATTGATGGACACTTGGGCTATTTCCACAATTTGACTGTTGTAAACAATGCTGCTATAAAGATAGGGATGCATGCATCCCTTTAAATAAGTGATTTTGTATTTTGGGGGTAAATATCCGGTATTGCAATTACTAGACCATAAGTAGTTTTATTTTTAACATTGTGAGGAAACTCCATACTGTTCTCCACAGTGGCTGCACCAGTTTGCATTCTTACCAACAGCGCAGGAGAGTCCCTTTTTCTCCACATCTTCGATAACACTTGCTGTTTCTTGGATTTTTTATTTTACTCATTGAGACAGGTATGAGGTGCTATCTCATCGTAGTTTTGATTTGCATTTCCCTGATGATGAATGATACTGAGCATCTTTTCATGTGTCTGTTGGCCATCTTGATGTCTTTGCACATAGGCAGGAGACATGAATAGAAATTTTTTTTTTAATTTGATTAAATTTCTTTCTTGGGGTATTGAGTTTTAAAGGTTCTTTATATGTTTTGAATACTAACCTTTTATTGTATACGTCATTTGCAAATATTTTCTGCTATCTGTAGGTTGCCTTTTATTTTGTTGACTGTTTCCTTCACTGTGCAGAAGCTTTTTATTTTGATATAGTCCCAATAGTTTATTTTTGCTTTTGTTCCCCTTGCCTCGGGGAATATATCTAGAAAAAAAGTTGCTACAGTTGATGTCAGAGACATTACTGCTGTTCCCTCTACTAGGATGCTTATGGTTTCAGGTCTCTTATTTAGGTCTTTAATCCATTTTGAATTTATTTTCAGGCATGGTGTAAGAAAGCGGTCCAGTTTCATTCTTTTGCATGTAGCTGACCAGTTTTCCCAATACCATTTGTTGAGGAGACTATCTTTTTCCCATTGGATATTCTTTCCTGCTCTGTTGAACACTAATTGACCATACAGCTGTGGGTTTATTTCTGGGCGTTCTATTCCATTTTACTGATTGATGTGTCTATTTTTGTACCAGTATCATACTGGTTTGATAACTACAGCTTTACAAAATAACTTGAAATCTGGAATTGTGAGGCCTCCAGCTTTGCTTTGCTTTTTCAAGCTACTTTGGTGATACTTTTGTGGTTCCAAACCAATTTTAGGATTGTTTATTCTATCTCTCTGAAAAATGCTGTGGGTTTTTTGATAGGGATTGCATTAAATGTGTAGACTGTTTTGGGTAGTATAGACATTTTCATAATATTTGTTCTTCCAATCCATGAGCATAGGCTGTCTTTGCCTTAAAGATAAGAATAATTTAATTCTTACTGATACTTTAAGGCTGAGTGTCATTACATAATTTTGTATTGAAAAAGAACACTTCATTTTACAAAAGAGCAAACTAAAAGTCAAAAGGGTGACATTTGATCAATATCTCACAAGTTAATGGTTAACTGGGATGCAATTCAATTCTGGAGGTTCCTGGGACTTCTCTGAAGGAGTTGTGAGAAAGATTCTATTTGTCTTAAGTGGAGGCTCAATCCAAGTCTGAAAAGAAAGGAGGGCCCTTCAGGCACCTGGATTTGTCTTCATTAACTCTATCTTTAACCACCCCACCCCCTTCATTTATAATGGAAAATTCAGTGCACTTTTGGCAGGGAAAATCTTACTGAGCTGAGCAGCCTCCATTACCTTCCATCCTGGTTGTGCTGGAATTTAAGAGCCACAGGCAGTTTGACCCAGACAGCATCAATGTGACCTGGGCATCCTGTCATCAGGATGCCTGTCCCATTTCCAGTATGTGAACTACTACTCCAGGACCAGTGATCTACCCGGAAGCTGTTCCCTCCACTCCCACCTGTGCCCGTGTGCATATGTCCTAAGGTAAGGATTTGAGTCCCATGAAAAGTATATTCCCAGTGCTGTGCCCTGTGCAGTTCAGAGTCATAAGACCTGAAATGATTCCAACTGTGATAGGCAAGAGAGATAAACCTTCTTGCCAACTGTTTAGGAAGTACAGTATTATTTATTTCAGGCATATATTCAGTTCAAACACCTCTTTAGCGTGGATACCAAAACACTGAAACTGATTCTTGGCAACCAGCATGCCCCTAATCCCATGGACAGAAAGAGAACAATTTTCAGCTTATTTTCCATAGCTTTTCCCTGGCCAGGGGGGTTGGGTTGAATTAGTTATTATTAGTAGGTGGAGAGGTTCCTGTCCCAAAGCTGGAGCCAGCAAGTGAACTTGGAGCCAAAGGTCAGCCTCTGAACACAGTCTCTCAAGAGAGACCTGGGTCTGAGCTTGGCAGTGGACCATGTGATGTCTGCTATTGAAGGAGACAGAGGTACAGCAAAAGACTGAAGTTAAAGCATAGAGTCAAGAAAGAGTAGACATAAAGGTAGATACTGAGAAAAGGTTAAAAATAAAAGGATGGAGGGGCCCTTGGGTGACTCAGTTGTTCAGTGTCTGACTCCTGATTTTGGCTCAGGTCATGATCTCATGGTTCATGGGTTCGAGCTCCATGTTGGGCTCTCTGCAGACATTGCGGACCCTGCTTGGGATCCTTTTTCTCTTCCTTTCTGCCCCTTCTGTGCTTGTGTTCCCTCTCTCTCTCTCCCTTACTCAAAATAAATATAAACTTTAATAAAGTTAAGAAAATAGAAAGAGGAAAGAGAGCCTAGAATAAGGCAAAAGCCAATTTATAAATGTATGTAGGAACTGGGTAATGGGTAAATGTGTTCATTTCACATAGAGAATCATTGATTTGGGGGTCCTTTCACCTTTTGCTTCTCACAGTAACCCTTCAAGACAGTGAAGGAACTCACTCAGAGAGGTTAGGTGATTTGTCCAAGATCACCCACTTAACAAACAGAAAACACGAAATTTAAAAGCTAGATTTGCTGATTTCAGACAAACCTCTCAGGCTATAATTTCTGTTTTATTAAACTCCTTCTTCTTGTATTTTCTTTAGTGTTTTTTAAAATGTTTATTTATTTTTGAGGGAGAGACACAGAGCATGAGCAGGGAAGGGGCAGAGAGAGAGAGAGACAGACAGACAGACAGACAGAATCTGAAGCAGGCTCCAGGCTCCAAGCTATCAGCACAGAGCTCAACGTGGGGCTCAAACCCATGTACTGCAAGATCATGACCTGAGCTGAAGTCTGACACTTAACCCACTGAGTCACCCAGGCACCACCTTGTATTTTCTAAATGCTGTTTTTAATTTTTGATTAAGAACTTTATATAATCTTTTTGCCTTTTCTTTTGGATGTTTAGGTGAAAAGAGTAAGGAACAGACACTGAATCTGCTCCTGGCCTATCACCTTCCTGAGAATGGCTGGCTGTGCAATTAAGTGGACAGTGTGATTTGAGTATCTGTGAGTGTTTTGAAGAAGAAATCACTACTGGACTTCTTCTAGTCTCCTTAGAATAACACATTTTTGGAGAATATATGAAGCAAATCCATTTTCTTCCACTGAAAACTGTGCCCACACATCCTTCTCCTTTAAACTATCTTGACCAGGATTGTTCCATATCTATATCCTGATGTCTCTGGTGTTTTGATTTTAGGTCCAAATATCCATGTTCAGAATTCTGCAATGGGACCCTGACTAGATTTGAGCCTTGAGATTCTTACAATTCTATCAGCACAACTCTTTAAAGAACTGCAGGGAGCTCAATCCTGTGGCAACTTCCATAGGCTTTGCTACTTATGTTTCCCCTACCTGACAATAATAGCTATGAATGGTTACTAATATTTATTTAACATTTTATTGATGACAGACACCATGCAAATAAATGTTCATATTTTACCTCATTTAATCCTCACAACTGTGCTATGATGTATTATTTTCAATTTACATATAAGGAAACTGAGGCTCAGAGAGGTGAGGTAACTTTCCCAAGATAAGACAGCAATTGGCCAGACAGGATTTGAATCAGGCTTGCTTTAACTCTGTAGCCCACCCTCTATCATGCATGGAGAAAAGAAAGGAAAACAAAGGAGAAAAGACATTTACTATTAAAAAAACCTACATAATAATACAGAAAGATACTTTAAATATTTGAAAGGATTTATTGAAAAGCAAGACTCATTCTGTTTTTAAAAACAGAATAAAACAAAAGAACATATGCATTGCTTCTTTGGAATGTAGTGAGCTCTAACGATTTCCTCCTGCATTACGCAGAGAATTAGTCTGGTCTTGCATACAATTTTATGTTTATTTACTTAAAGTAATTTTTTTCCTTCAGGTGAACTGAAGTGACTTGTAAAATAATAAAGGTCTGTGCAACATTCCAAACAGCAAGTGCATTCCCCACACATGTGTGGGAAGCTACTGGGTGTGATTGAAAATAAAATAGTGTCTATCAGCTGTTGATTTGTGAAATTGTAAGGAAGATCATTGGATCTGGAAATTCCAATTCATGCTTTTAGTTTTTCTTTGAATATTGAAGAAAGAAGTAAATTAATATTGACTTAAAGTTTCCCTGACCTCGCATTTTGCTAGGTAATTTTCACAAAAGTTTCTAATTTACTGTACTAAGAAAACCTTTTGTGAAATGCCTTACTATTATTATTTTATCAAAGAGAAATGCAAGATCCTGCAGTTAGAATATGACAGACTCAGGAATCAAATATATGTCTTTCTGACTTCAGCATATGAATTAATTAGCCATGTGTAAATTCTATAGATGCATAATATGATGCTCCCTCAAGTTATTTTATCTTCAAACATGAAGTTACCATTCTGAGAATTTGAGCAATCCCAGAACAAAGAAGTTATGACATATTTTCCCACCTTCTCTAGAGTTTTTTGGCTAAAATATTACACATAGAAAACTATACATGTGACTATTGATTATTTTGTTTTTACATTGATAAAACCCAAAGCATTGCACTGATAAAATCCAATTTTAATGGTGGCTCTCTCCATATTTATTAGACTGCCAGTAGGATACCCAAGAGCACAGTAGATATGATATCAGTGTTGGTTAAACTGAACTAAACACAAAATCTCTGTGTCTCCTAAGAGCCAGTAGTCTCTCTGTTTGATATAAGAAAGATTTAAGAATCCATATGCAATCTAAATTACAACTTGACTTTCATTCTAAATTCCAGACCATCTAACAGTTTTCTGCCCCTCTGCAGTTCCTTTAGTTCCACATTCTTCATGCTACCTTTTTATTTGTTAACTTAAAAGACTATCTTTTGGAGACCTGGTTGCTCAGCCAGTTGAGCATTGGACTCTTGACTTCAGCTCAGGTCATGGTCTCATGGTCACGGGGATGGAGCCCTGTGTGGGGCTCCATGCTGAGCATGGAGCCTACTTGGGATTCTCTCTCCCTCTCTCTGCCCCTCCCCTGCTTGTGTGCACTCTCTCTCTCTCTCAAAATAAATAAACATTTAAAAGACTGTCTTTAGCCTAATCTCTTATATTTATTTTTTTTCCTTAAATTTCAAAGTCTTCAATAATTGTTCCTACCATAACCAGAAAACTTGAGGAAGAAGGAGAAAAATAAACATTTGAGTATAAATAGAAAAAAAAATAAAGCAATAGAACATTACTATTGTGAGTTTTGTGGCTTTGAAACTCATGATGTGGATCATGTGTGATGGTTTTTAATTTTCTGAGTGATATGTCTGTGCCTTTTTAGTCTATAAGAAAAATGTGTTGCCTTTCTCACTCTTCCCCCAATTTCTTGATCTCCATTCACTTACTTGGTCACTTTTGGGGAACATCCTGCCTGATCTTCTGTTCACTAGTGGAAAGATCCCTGTCTATTTCCAAATTTGTCCTTAGACTCTCCTCCTGACCATTTCTCCAGTGTCCTTCAGTGAACACACTTGGTCTTTCTGGATCTTGAATACAGGACATAAAGAATGGAACTTTTATAAACTCAAGTACAATATACAGACAGATATTGTTTTACTGTCCTTTGCCTTGTTGGTCTTAGCAAATATTATGTTTTTACAAATTGAAAGTTTGTGGCCACCCTGCATTGGGCAAGTCTATGAGTACCATTTTTCCAACAGCATTTGCTCATTTTGTGTCTCTGTGTCCTATTTTGATAATTATCACAATATTTCAAACTCTTCCATTATTATTATATTTGCTATAGTGGTCTATAATCAGTAATCAATTGATGTTACTATTGTAATTATTTTGAGGCACCATGAACCAGACCCATGTAAGATGGCAAACTTCATCCATAAATGTTGTGTGTTCTGACTGCTCCACTAAATGGTTGCTCTCCTCTCCCTCTCCTTCTCCTTGGGCCTCCCTATTCCTTGAGATACAATAATATTGAAATTAGGTCAATTAATAACTCTACAATGGGCTTTAAGTGTTCAAGCAAAAGGAAGAGTCACACATCTTTTACTTTAAGTCAAAACTAGAGATGATTAAGCTTAGTGAGGAAGGCATGCCAAAAGCCAAGATAAGCCAAAAGCTAAGCCTCTGCACCAAACAGTTAGCCAAGTTGTGAATGCAAAGGAAAAATTCTTGAAAGGAATTAAAAGTGCTACTTCAGTGAACACACAAATGCTAAGAGAGTGAAACAGTTTTATTGCTGATATGGATAAAGTTTTAGTGGTCTGGAGAGATCAAACCATCCACAACATTCCCTTAAGCCTAAAACTAAGCCAGAGTAATACACTAAATCTCTTCAATTCCAGGAAGGCTGAGAGAGGTTGGTTTATGAAGTTTAAGGAAAGAAGCCATCTCTGTACCATAAAAATGCAAGGTGAAGCAGCAGGTGCTGATGTAGAAGCTGCAGCAAGTTATCCAGAATATCTAGCTACGATCATTCATGAAGGTGGCTGCACTAAACAAATTTCAAAAGACAAAATATCCTTTTATTGGAAGAGAATGCCATCTAAGAATTTCATAACTAGAAAGGAAAAATCAGTACCTGGCTTCAAAGCTTCAAAGGCAAGATGACTCTCTTATTAGGGAATAATGCAGCTGGTGACTTTAAGTTAAAGCCAA
>CM053573.1:50283008-50317467 GCA_028646485.1 Cryptoprocta ferox
TCTCTCTCTCTCTCTCCCTCTCAAAAATAAACAAACTTAAAAAAAAAAAACAACTGTGCTAAATCTACTCTGCCTATTTTCTATAAATGAAACAACAGAACCTGGATGAGAGCATATCTGTTTAAAACATGGTTTACTGAATACTTTCAGCCCACTATTGAGACCTACTACTAAAAAAGAACAGGTCTTCTCAAAAATACATCAGCTCAACTACAATGAGCACCTGGTCATGCAAAAGCTTTGATGGACAGGTACAATGAAATTAATGTTGTTCTTATGCCTCCTAACACAATATCCATCCTACAGCCCACAGATCAAGAACTAATTTTATTATTTAAGAAATACAGTTTGTATGGCTATAGTTGCCATAGATAGTAATTCCTCTGATGGATCTGGGCAAAGTCAATTGAAAACCTTTTGGAAAGTATTCATCATTCTAGATGCCATTAAGAACATTCGTGATTCATGGGAAGAGGTAAAAATATCAACATGAACAGGAGTTTGGAAGAAATTGATTCCAACCCTCATGGATGACTTTGAGTGGTTCAAGACTTCAGTGGAGGAAATAACTGCAGATGTGGCAAAAATAGCAAGAGAACCAGAACCAGAAGTGGAGCCTGAAGATGTGACTGAATTAGTGCAATCTCATGATAAAATTTTGACAGATGAAGAATTGCTTCTTATGAATGAGCAAAGAAAGCAATGTCTTCAGATGGAATCTATTGCTGGTGAAGATGACGTGAAGACTGCTGAAAAGACAACAAAGGATTTAGAGTATTACATAAACGTGGCTGATAAAGCAGCAGCAGGGTTTGAGAACACTGACTCTACTTTTGAAGGAAGTTCTCCTATGGGTAAAATGCTATCAAACAGCATCACATACTGCAGAGAAATGGTTCATGAAAGGAGGAGTCAATTGATGTGTCAAACTTCACTGTTGTCTTAAAAAAATGCCACAGCCACCCCAATCTTCAGCAACCACCACTCTGATCAGTCAGCAGGCATCAATATCAAGGCAAGATTCTTCACCAGCAAAAAAATACGGCTCACTGAAAGTTCAGATGATGGTTAGCATTTTTTAGCAATAAAGTATTTTTAATTAAGGTTTGCACATTATTTTCTAGACATATTGCCATTGTATACTTCATAGACTGCAGTATAATATAAACATAACTCATATGCACTGGGAAAGCAAAAATTTATTTATTTATTGTGATATTTGCTTTATTACAATGGTGTGGAACCATATCCACAATGTCTGCCTGTATAACATTGTGTAAGATTAAGATCTATAATATGATGATTGATGTATGTACATATTGCAAAAATAATTACCACAAAAAATTTAATTAATGCATCCAACACCTCACATAGTTACAATTAGTGTGTGTGTGTGTGTGTGTGTGTGTGTGTGTGTGTGTTGAGAACTTTTGAGATCTTCTCTCTTAGTAGCTTTCAAATATAAAATACAGTATTGTCAACTATAGCTACCATGGTATGCTTTACATCTCCAGAACTTCCCCATCTTTAACTGTAAGTTTGTACCCTTTGACCATCTTCACGTTTCCCCCACCCACTGTCCGTACCCCTGGCAACAACCAAACTACTCTCTTTTTCTACAAGTGTGGTGTGTTTTGATTCCACATATAAATGAGATCACAAAGTACTTACCATTCTATGTCTGACTTTTTTTCACTTAGGAAAATGACCTCAAGTTTCACCCATGTTGTTGCAAATTGCAGGATTTCTGTCTTTTTTTAAGGCTGAATACTCCATTGTGTGCATATGGGTGTGTGTGCCACATTTTCCTTATCCATTAATCTGGTGATGGACACAAAGGTTTCCATGTATTCATTATGATAATTACTGCAATGAACATTGGGGTAGAGATATCTCTTTGGGACAGTGATTTCATTTCTTTTGGATTTATATCCAGAAGTGGGATTGCTGGATCACGTAATAGTTTTATCTCTTAATATTTTGAGGAACCTCCATACTTTACATAGTGGTTACACCAATTTACATTTCCACCAATGGTGCACGAGGGACTCTTTTCTCCAGATCCACACTCCACAGTTCTGCAAGTCAGAAATCTGGCATGGTAGGGTTCTGAGCTCAAGGAATCACAAGATTTAAATCATGGTATCAGACAGTATAAATCCTCATTTGGAAGTTCTGGGGGAAAGTCTGCTTCCAAGTGCATTCTTCTTGGTGGTAGAATTTAGTCAGCTGCAGTTGGAGAACTGGACTCTCCATTTCCTTGCTGTGTGTCAGCAGGCACTACTTTTAGTTCCTAGAGGTCAGCTACATTCCTTGCCATATGGTTCTCTCTCATGTTCAGCAATTGTGTTAAATCCTCCTACTGCTTTGAATCTCTCCCTCCTGGAGAAGCCCAGTCCATGTAAGAACTCACCTTATTAGGTCAGTCTCACCAAAGCTAGATTTCCTTTTACAGAGTCAGCTATTTGGGTCTTTAATGGCATCTGCAAAATCATTCATAATAACTCCTAAATCAGTATTTGATTAAATACTTGGCATAATGGAAGCCATCTTAGAATTAATAACCAGAGACAGTGAAGCTCATCTTAGAATTCTGCCTGCTACACATATATTTGAATATTTCTTAACTACCACTTTATTACTTCCAGAATCAGCTCATGACATATTTTGAAAAACCCTAAAGTACTTTTTTTCTTGACTATGAAAGTCTTGAAGGCAGCATGTGTTACTTAGTTTGGCATATCAGGAAGTCACACCAATCCCTGCACAATAAATGATAGTTTGATAGATACATGAAAACTCATATTTTCTGCAAACATTTTGCTTATTTACCTAAAATGTCCATTTTTTCAGCTCAACTCCATCTGCCATTTGGATTCACAAAGAACAAGGCTAATCTCTGTTTAAAATATTAGAAATCCTTTGGGGTGCCTGGGTGACTCCGTCCATTAAGCATCCAACTTCAGCTCAGTTCATGATCTCATGGTTCATGAGTTTGAGCCCTGTGTTGGGTTCTGAGCTGACAGCCCAGAGCCTGGAACCTGCTTCAGATTCTGTGTCTCCCTGTCTCTCTGCCCCTCCCCAGCTTGCTCTCTAAATAAATAAATAAACAAACAAATAAATAGAATAAAAATATAAGAAACACACAAATATTTGAAATCCCTAGGTGAATTTTCATTGTGGCAAAAAAACTGGCAATTAAATTTTTTACCCTCATGTATGTGCCTCTTTTCATAATCCCTGAAGAATCAAATAATATTTGTAATGAACTTTGAATTCTTATTTCAAAATATATTAATTATTGAAGCACAATCTCTAATTCCTATAAATTTCCAGCCAAAATATTTCATCTTCTCCTTTGCTCTAATGTTGAAATATTTAATTTATATTCCACATGGAATAATATTTTAATCAGAGAAAATATAAATGTACTAACTTATTCTGAAAATAAGGGAAAAAAGTTATTATAGTACTGCAACACAGAAATCACATAAAAATGCAAATACCTCTATTCAAGAATATTCACTAACTCTCAGGTTAGTAACATAGAATAGATTCTTTAGGAACCATTTATACCTTTCTAATGTAGATTCACAATTACTCTGTGACCCTGAGTCATAATGAACCAAATTATTTTATAGGTAAACACAATCAGTATCTTGGTCTTTTATAGGACAAATAGGTTATTGGTAAGATGGTACATTTCCCAGTTAATGGCATAGAATTAAATTAAAATACATTATATAAATGGTATTAACATACTCAGTGATTGAATCACTTAAGAAAAATGATAATGTTAATTAAAGTTATGCACTACCAGGTTCATCAGCAAGTATCCAGACTGACATAGAAAGCTTAGAAGATAATTTTTCCTCTTTAGAAATTAGATTGGAAGTTAGTGGTAATACTCAAAAGAAAAAATCTACAAGATGAGTACCTCAATAGTTTGCAAAGCTACTACATCAGATAACGAGGAACAGATTTATGATAAAGGGCAAGTCTGAATCCTATACCCATAGGGCTGTAATTTTTGCCTTTTTTCAATGCTTAACATCTCAAAGGAGTGCTCTAAATTTCAGTCTAAATTCTGTATCTTCTCTTAATTCATTTCTTATTCCACTCTATTCCAGATTTTCTCTTCTCTGTATGAGACGTCTTGCTAAAGTCATGGATGATTTCTTATTATGAAATCAAAGAACCTTCCAGCAGCACACTGTTAAGCACACTTCTCTCCTGAGCTTCTGAAACACTCTATTCCCAAAATCACCTCTTCCAACTTCAGGTACTTCATTTGAGTCACTTCTGCAGGCTTATTCTCCACTGCCTAGACACTAATGTTAGAATTTCTTAACACTTAGTCACTGAATAGTTTCTGTTCTCTCTCTGCTCTTTGCCTAAGCAATCTCAACTATGATTACAGTTGTATTAACACCCGGTCCTCTTCCAGTGTCTCTGTCTCATGAATGGCAACACCAATCATCCTGTCAGTTTTAGCTACTCAATATCTCCAAGAACTACCCATTGTTTCCATTTCAGCTGTCATCACCAAAGTATAAGCCACTGAAAGATCTTACCCTTACCAATACGATTCCCATCCTAATTGGTCTCCCTGCCACCTTTTTTCCTCCAGATGAGTTCTGCATTCTGATGCTAGAGTGATCTTTCTGATGAATAAATACCACTACCACCACCACCCCTCAAAATTTAGAAATGCCTTCCCATTGCTCATTATTCTTATGATTAGAATAAAATTTTAACTTGCCCTTCAAGGCTGTAACGTCTTGCTCTTACTCACTTCTCTAATATCACGCACCAGGACCTCACTTCAGTCCGCGTGCTTCAGCCACACTGTTTTATTTCAGGACCTTAAACACATGCTTCAACTTCCCCAAGATCTTTGCAGGGCTTTATCCCCCACACCACTCTTTAGCCCCAGTTAACTCCATCTCATCCTTTAATTTTTTTTTAACGTTTATTTTTTTTTTTTGAGAGAGAGACAGAGCATGAGCGGGGGAGGGGCAGAGGGAGACACAGAACCAGAAGCAGGCTCCACTCTGAGCTGTCAGCACAGAGCCTGATGCAGGGCTCGAGCTCACACACCCTGAGATCATGACCTGAGCCAAAGTCAGACGCTTAACCAACTTAACCACCCAGGCGCCACTCCACCTCATCCTTTAGATCTCAGCTCACAGGTCACTAAACATGAAACTACCTTCCATAACTCCTCAGATGCCCCTAGATGTTATTCTTTGTGGAAAGTTGCAAACTTATTCAAAGGAATTGTAGGAAATGAAACATTTATTTTTAAATGTATGTATTTATTTTGAGAGAGAGAGAGAGAGAGAGAGAGAGAGAGAGAGAGAGAATCCCAAGCAGGTTTCATGCTGTTAGCACATAGAGCTGGATCCAACTGACTGAGCCACCCAAGCGCCCCAAAATGACCCATTTAAAATAAATTCATTTGACAACTTGCCAAGTCAGCTTTGTTCTACCACATCACTCATGAACTTTTTTTTCACCTTAAATATTTAGCTACTTGGAATTGCTAGACTTGGAGATTCACTTAATTTCTTGAAAAATCAATTTATCTCTTCAACCTCAACTAAAATAGATAACGTTGAAAAGCCACCTATCTTGTGTCAAACAATGAATTTAGAAGGAAATTCTCATGGTAGCCAGGTTTACTCTAACCTTTCTATTCCTATTTGTTAAGTCCATTGAGGTAGACCAAGCTGGTAACTGACCAAGCTAGGCAAGAATATACTTTCAGTGGTTTTTCTCATTTTTTTCATAATCATATATTACAAACTTTAATCTCCACAATCTTGCATTATGCTCCCCAGGCCCAATATGTATTTGAGGAAAAAATGTTAAAAAAATTTTTTGTAGGGGTTCCTGGTTGTCTCAGTTGGATAGAGGATGTGACTCTTGATCTCAGGGTCATGAGTTCAAGCCCCATTTGAGTGTAGAGATTACTAATAAATAAATAAATAATTGATAACAAATAAATACAGGGGCGCGTGGGTGGCTCAGTCGGTTAAGCGGCAGACTTCAGCTCAGGTCATGATCTCACAGTCCCTGGGTTCGAGCCCCGCATTGGGCTCTGTGCTGACAGCTCGGAGCCTGGAGCCTGCTTTGGATTCTGTGTCACCCTCTCTCTCTACCCCTCCCCCGCTAACTCTCTGTCTCTCAAAATAAAAATAAAGACATAAAAAAATAACAAATAAATACATAATATTTTAGTCCTATCACCCCAAAATATCCAGAAATTATAAGCTAGGAATTTTTACTTTATCCAAACAAGAAAACCCTCTTTTTTTTAACCTTATATCTCCAATGCCCAGCTCAGTGCTAAGACTAGTATTCAATTTTTAAAATACTTTTTCCTTGTAGTGGTTGTAGAGTATTTCATGAAAATAGTGTTCTGTGGAATATACTCTAGGAAGATTGATTCAGAGCATGTTAGAAAAATACAAAACATCTTTAGCACACTATATTGTTCAAAGATTTAGTACATACTTAATTATATTTAACAAGCATCTAAAATATAAATAAGTCCATTAAAATATAAATAGATCCATGAAAAATAACAAAAAATCTAATCCAAACAAACAAAAATCTCAGAATAAAACAAGAAGAAATGCTATACCATGGGATATGATAAAAGTATGAGCAGAATCTGAATAATGCAGGGTAGGGAAAGGTCCATAATAGTTTAAAGGTTTTCATCAATTTCTTAGCTAGGAAGAAACTGGAGATTATCATAAGAGCTATATGTATATTTGCATTAGCCTTTCTGTAATAACTTTTAAGAACTGTATTGAGAATCACAGTGTTCAATGTTTATATTCCAAAGTGTAGTTTCACTTACCATCAACTAATCATTTCATTGTCTTCCTTATGAAGTTATAAGTTATAAAACCCCATCCAGACATTGTTGCATAAGAAATTTAGCTTAAATGGATGCTATTTGACTATTGCAGTGAAAATTCCAGTGCCAATTAGAGATAAAATCAGGCAACAGCATTTTATATACTTATACATTTCTTATGCTTATCCTTTATGCTGCCTTATCCTGCTCTATTTTTGTCTGGGTAGACAATTTCCCGACACTTTGGATAATTTTGTGAAGTGTTTTTTTTTTTATTAAAAAGAGCTACATGATAGAACTTGTTATGAACCAATTCTCTATTACTAAAAATTAATAATAATTTTTATCCTTTTTATTCCTAGTCATATAGTAAGAATTCACATATGATAACTTCCCTATTTTCAAGAGATATCTTAGAAGTAATTCAAGCTGTTAGAAGCTTGCTGTATAACCCTATAAAGTCATATTCAGCAACAGGCTCACTATGTGCACACACACACACACACACACACACACCCTGATTCACCCAGAGACATACATTCAAAAATTCACAAATGAGTGTTTTGGTCTATTGTAAGAGGACTACAAGAGCTTTGCTTCTAGAAAATAGAAGAAAAAAGACTTTTCAATTGATTTTATGAAGTTGTTATTACCCTCATACCAAAAGCAGACAAAGACAATATAAACAAAGAAAATGAGAAAAATATCCCTCATGAATATAAATGTAAGTATCTTAATAAAATATTAGCATAATAGAATTCAGCAATAATAAAGGAATTATACATCAATAACAAGTAGAAATATAAACAATCCAGTTAGAAAATGAGCTAAAGAAAAAAAACAAAGATTATATGTTGATGGAAAATAAACACGAAGTAATGTTGTTAAATGGTTTAGAAATTAGGAAAATATGATTAAAACTACAATGAGCTAATAGGAGTGCCTGGGTGGCTCAGTCAGTTAAGTGACTCTTGGTTTTGGCTCAGGTCATGATCTCATGGGTTGTGGGTTTGAGCCCTGCATTGGGCTCTATGGTGACAATGTGGAGTCTGCTTGGGATTCTCTCTCTCCTGTTCTTTCTCTGACCCCCTCTCTATTTCTCTCTCAACATAAATAAATAAACATTAAAAAACTACAATTAGCTATCAATATACACCTATCACAATGGCTAAAATAAAATATTGTGGTAATATTAAATACTGTCAAAAATATAGAGAAATTGGATTCTTCATACATTGCTTGTGGGAATGCAAACCCACTCTAGAAAAATAGTTTTCTAGTTTCTTAAAAACTAAGCATGTAACTACTCATAGCTAGTAATTGCCTTCTGTCATATATCTCATAGCAATGAAGACTTAATGTCATGCAAAAATCTGTACATGAATTTCATAGTAGTTTTATGCATATTTGCCAAAAACTGTAAAAAATTCATATAACCTTTCACAGGTAAATGGTTAAAGAAACCATGGTACATTCATACCATGAGATACTACCAAGCAATAAAATGAACTATAGATACACACAAAACTTAGATGAATTTCCAGAGAATTATGCTGAGTGAAAAAACAGTCCCTAAAAGTGTACATACTATATGATTCCATCTATAGTATTCTTGAAATGACAAATTATAGGAAAAAACAGATTAGCAGCTACGAGGGATCAAAGAAGAAGTGGGGACATATATAGACAGATTCACTACACATACACACACACACACACACACACACACACACACACACACATCCTGATTCACTCAGAACATTCTCAAATGGATGTTTTCATTTTATTGCAAGAGGACCAGGAGAAAAGTGTGTGTAAAATCATACAAAGACAATGTGCCTTTAATGGTTTCAGATTTATTCTCTTCAATTTTTCCTCCCATAACAAATGTCTGACTTCTCTCATGGGGTCTACCTTTTACGGACTATAAGGACCTTTCCATATAATACTATCACACAGTTGCTTTTAAATTAATATTTGTAGTAGTTTAAGAAGTTGTACCTCCCAGATATACATTTTATTTATTTAGTTAGTAAGTTAGTGTACTTTCCATTGAAGTATAGTTGGCAGACAATATTATAGAAATAGCATTATTTTAGGAGCACCTGGATGGCTCAGTCGGTTAAGCGTCCGACTTCAGCTCAGGGCATGATCTCATGGTTTGTGGGTTCAAGCCCCACATCAGGCTCTGTGCCGACAGCTAATTCAGAGCCTGGAGCCTGTCTTCGGATTCTGTGTCTACCTCTCTCTCTGACCCTCCCCTGCTCACGCTGTCTCTCTCACTCTCTCAAAAATAAATGAAACATTAAAAATTAAAAAAAAAAAGAAATAGCATTATTTTAAATAGGGGTTTGAAATTTGGATAACACCAAAAACCCAAAAGAATGTGCACTGGTGGAATCACTAGCACCAGTTGGATAAGATTATGTGGGGGCATTTAGACCTATAAGATATCTCCACAAAATCGCACTGTGTAGAACATTCCATTCTGAAAAATGTGTGGATGTATCATATACTGGCAAAAATGTGCAGAGGGATCAGCACAATCAGTTCCCACTGCAGATGGTCCCTGACTTAATGATGGTTCACCTGACAGTTTTTCAACTTTATGATGGTGTGAAAGTGATATACATTAAGTAGACACTGTACTTTTAATTTTGAATTTCGACCTTTCCCAGGCTAGTGATATATTGTATAGTACTCTCTGGTGATGCTGGACAGTGGTGGCCAGTCACAGCCCCCAGTCAGCCGCACGATCGAGAGGGTTAAACAACCATACATTTACAACTGTTCTGTACCCATACAAGCATTCTGTTTTTCACTTTCAGTATATTATTCAATAAATTACATGGGATATTCAACACTTTTTTAATAAAATAGGCCTTCTGTTAGATCTTTGGCCAACTGTAGGCTAATGTGGGTGTTCTGAGCACATTTAAGGTAGGCTAGGTTAGGCTATGATGTTCAGTAAATTAGATGATTAAGTGCATTTTGACTTATGATATTATCAGCTTAAGATGGGTTCATCAAGATGTAACCCTATTATAAGTTAAGGAAGATCTGTACTTGGGAAGGTAATTCAAATTTGCCTCAATTTGATGATGAGTCAGGAGTATTATTCATGTATACAAAAGGACATACAAAAAGTAGCATTCATAAGGAAAATATAAGGTTTTGTAAGGTGACCTGCTAATAAGGGGATTATAAAGCAATCAGTTCACCTGGAAAAGACGTTTTATAGAAAATATATTTAAGAGAAAAGTAAGGCAGAGTTCATCAGTTAAGCTGATCTTACCAACTACCAAAGACTAAAATAAGGTCCCTAGGGAATTGTAGATAAACTCAGAACATTTTGAAAAAAGTCATTTATTTAAGCAGAGTCAATTTTAATTCCTACACCTGTACTGGTCCACGGTAGAGCTTTCATTTATCAAACAAAACTAAAACTTTGCTTGATGAGCATTATGAAACCAAACTCCATATTCGGGACCCATGCAAATCCACCTGGGTAAAGAATGGAGTTTACCAGGGAACACTGAGACCTCTCTTCATTTCCTTAACTCTAACTCCAAATTGTAGCTCTGTTCTCTTGTTAACTTGAGAAAATTACGAAATCAGAGTGAAAACAGCATCAGAAGAACCCTGGACATTTTCCCAGCTCCCCAGTTCCTGTACTACTCATGACACTTTTCATTGTCTGTTATAGAGACTCAGGAACGAATTCTATGAGTGCTTGCCCTCGGAAACTGGACATTATCTAGTATACAGGTTATTGAGCTTGACCCCTGCTGAGCAGAAGGAAACAGGCCCCGAGACTGGGTAGTGGGTGATATTTATATTGTTTAAAATGCTTCAAGCCTTGGCTCTCTGGAAAAACAGAAGGAGGAAGATCATTCAACATTTTCCCTTTTTTTGTCTGACGGTGCAGTTCTTAACTCAGTGACTTAGAGATGGGCAAGCACAAATTACACTTTCTCAGTCTTCTTAAAATGCTAACCAAAGAAAACAATGTTATGCAGTGGTGCTTAAAATTTAATGCCATTTTTGAAAACAAAAACCATGAATTCCTAAGTAAAAATAATTATACTGCAAGATAATACTATAAATGCTATACCAATAAAAGGAAGACATTGAAATACAAGTAATCCATCCCCTAACAGACTCCCTTCATTGGTCCACTGTGTTCTATACAAAGATTTGTTTAAGATGCTTATATTGCTTTCTTTCTGGAATATTCTTTAGGTAGAGTGCTTGAACAAGAATATGCATAAGGATAAGCTATAAATTGGAATGAAGGTTAGAAAGAGGATAACACAAGGTAAATAGCATGCAGAAGAGATATTAACTTTAAGGAAAAGAAAATGAAAACATTTTCTAAATTACTTTAACACATTCTGAAAACTATAAACTACCATTCATCCATAAAAAGGTAATATACCTAGAACTTTCTGGTAAATATATATTGTATGCCCCATTTGTGACATTGGTTTAAATGTTATTTTGAATATTAAAGTTAAAAACAAAACTTAAAAATCCACAACCCTACAAAAATAATCTTCCCTTTGGATATGCATTATCTTTGGAAAGGCACACAAACTTACTTTACCGCGTTACCTACTTTTTTGAATTGAAAAGGCCAAATTTGTGATATGCAGCTCTTAGCCTCTCCACTTGACCTGCTTACTTTACCTTCCAAGAGAGAAGATAAAGGCAGGCTCTCATCAGCACAATTTGAAAACCCTAGATAGCCACACTTGAAGAATTGTCCTGAACCATTAAATCCACCTCTCTCCCCCAGTTCCACCACACACACACACACACACACACACACACACACACACACACAATTAGAAGACAAGATAATGTGATGGTAAACAATTTCCCACCAACTTTACTGAGGAAAAATAAATGTTTTTAATTCACTAATATAATGTACCAATTCTTTCTCATGAGAAAGTATTCATAATGCTGTTATTAGAATTAACGTTTTTCCCTGCTTAAGAAGCCTACCGTCTCTAGCTTGCCTTCAGCTCTAAGAAGAGGAGTCTCAAGTCAATAAATGACCACATTTTGATGATTTTATAAACAACATTATTGCAGATAATTTTATTTGCTTCTTATTCTTATAAATGACAATCATTTCCATTGGTATTAATTGCAAAAGAACTTGGAAACCGACAGAAACAGGGATTTGGGCTCTTTTAAATCAAGTAACTGTGTTAAAAGTTTGGTGTATTTTTTATAGAGTTTTAAAAATAATTTACAATGTGGAGACTCTATTTTCATCTAAAGTAAGTCCCATTTGTTGAAATCCCGAATCACAAGTATCAGTTCCAAAAAAGGAAGGAATTAAGATACAAATAATTATTTTTTCAGAGTATAATTTATTGAGTTGGCATGTGAGCTCAAATAATAATTTCAAACAATTTGGAAGCAGTTTTCATATAATTTCATGCTCTATGAAAAATCCATTTGGAAACTGTGTGTGACATTTGTTATAAATAGTACATTTATACGCACATCCCTGTTTTTCCATTTTCCATCAACTGCTGCCTAACATATTTCTAAGAGGGGCAAAAGCCTGCCATCAGTCTGAAATCACTAGGATGTGTGAGCTGCAATCATCAGTCAGGCCTCCATACCCTTATGTTCTGCATGGGAATCTAAAGAATTATTTTTAAAGAACTTATTGGAGGTTAGAAGTTGTGCTTCTCAATGCAGAGACCTTATATAGAGTTGGGTTTCTCTGTACTCCTTTCAAATGATATCTGTGCATGAATTAAATGGGAAATATACTAAATGCTAGGACCATATCTTAAGCTTCGATAAGGTTGATATGCTGTTTTAATTGCTCTTTCATTGAGACATGATAAAGTTTGAGGAGAAAACATATATAGGGACCAACATGGAGGTTATTTTTCCTTTAAGGAAGGCCAAAGGAAAATGAGAAGGTTTTTCTTCCATTTCTTATTGTTTAATTCTAAATATTATTACTGCAACACAACTCTATAAGAGTGCCCTATACCACCTGTAGTGTTAAAAATTAGCATAAACATATAGGAATTAGTAAGCCAATTCATCAGTTTTTCTGGAGGGATAGCTATGGCCACAGTATGAGTTATTTAGTTAGTTTCCATGATTAGTGAGTTCTGCTAACTAAGCTCCATCCATATTAAAACCTTACATAATGCTTTGTTCTAGGGTCTCAAAACCTACAAGGGAAGCCACTATATATGTCTGTGTGTGTTAATATACTGCTGATCAAAATAGCTGAGAGTGTATAGCTAGATGAATAAAAACCTATCACTAAGAATAGAAAAGCCAATTATAACTACTGTGGGTCAGCAGCTTCATTTTTGCATACAGACCAAAATTATTGAAATTGACAGAAAACAGAAAAGATATGATATGCCTTTCTCTAAGAATTTAAAATCTGACATAGGATAGGAAGTGTGGGGAGGCTGATTAGTCACAAAACTATATAAAAACAAAAATAGCAGAAATATAAAATGCACAGACAACACTGGTTCTCCTGTACAGAGACTCTTGTGCGGGGTAATAAAAGCCTTTACTAACTCCAGACTGCTCTGATTCTCCTCTACACTAACTGGTGACTACATTTTAAGACTTTATCTGTCACAAATATGTATATTACCTATTGTACTCATAATTTATCATGCATGAGAAGGACATAACTTCATACATTACCACAGGACAAAAATCGTTTTTAACACATACAGATGATCCCAAGAATGTTTTATTTGTATGTTTTTCACATCATGATTTTATTTTTGCCTTCAGCTTTATAGGCTGAAAGTGTGATTTTTAGAGATTAGCATATAACAGTAGGGTTAGGGAGAGGGTGAGATTAGTAATTACAGAGATGATTACCTATTAATCCATTCACTAATCAAAGGAGGGGCTTAGAATTATTGATGCCTTTTTTTCTGATATGGTAATGCAAAGCACCTGGCTTCTTGCCTAGCCCGCAGCACTGTGATATCGGTGATTTTTGCTTCCTTTTATTCTTATCTTCATATGTATTTACGGGTTGAAAGGTTTCAGTAGGCTTTGTAAAAAAAATTAAGTTCAACATTATGAAGCACTCATTTTTAACTCTCACTCATTCTACAAATATTTTTGGCATTATTACGTGCCAGCTCTTACTACGTTGGTGGAGTCCATATAACTCAGCCTAGAGGTAAAACAGACAACTAAATTAGGCATTACAATGTGGTGGACATTAACAGAGATGAGAAAGGTATGCTATGATTACTTTGGAACAACTTCTTTTCTTAAGAAGACAGTCAGGCTGGAGAGAGCAGATAATACAAATCCCCAGAGGAAGGAACAGAAAGCATGGAATATTCAGGGAAGTGAAAGTACTCAAAGATGTCCAGGAATTAAATGAATTATGTGAAAGTAACATTTCAGTGGTATACACATATAAAAATCAATCAAGACCCCAAGCTGCTAAATCATGGGAAATCTGTGTAAATATCATTTTCTACATGAAAAAGGGGCTATGTGGTTTAAACTATGGGTAAACCTGTCCTAGCTAAACATTCAGGTGTGATATAGCTAAATAAATGGCTTTTCACTGAAATAAATCTAAAACTTCACAATAGCTTTTGAAAAATTATCCTTATGTTGTAATAGAGGTGATTGAAATATTATTTATTATATTTATCCTGTAATTTTTTCTAAATGAAAATAAATAAATTTAATAAAATATTCCAAAGTGATATATTATGTTCATAATTATTCATTATTTTATAGTATTTATTTACTAATACAGTTTATTCTTCACTGAAGTAGTAATGCCCTTCATATTAAATTATGTTGGTATAATTTAGTTTGAGTCAGTCTAATGCTAAATGATGCTTGTTAGTCACTGAAGCTGCAGATTGGATACTGAATAAGCATAGAGAAATGCCGTCATTTTCTATAATGTCTATAAACAGTGAATATAGGCTAAAAACACTTATGTTTGTACATAGAAACAAAATAATCACTGTGAAAGTATATTTGTTTACATATAAATTTAACTTGATGACTGTTTGACCTTTATTGAAAACACTGCCATGCAGAATATCAAAAAGATATTTCTAGCATAATTTCTTTGAAATCTTTTTTCTTTTGAGCTTCTAATATTTTTCAAAGAATATAAAAGGAACACTAATTATCTTTCTAAATAGGAAAAAAATACCCAGTAAAGGAATCTGTTTTCAGATTCATTTGAAAGCTTATATTTAGTCCACCAAAGAACACAGGTCAGGAGAGTTTTCGAGCATGGCCAAAACAATCCTCTTTCTAATCCTTTAACTTTTATATCCTGATGGAAAATTATTAAAATCCAAATTATTTTTCTTACTGGAATTTCTCCTTAGTATTATTATTTGGATTCCAGGAAATTCTAACTTCTTGCTACTGTCTGTTGTAACAAAATCGAACAAGCAGAAAAAAAACAAAGAAAATCACTGTGATTTGAGAATGACTTTTCACTCAGTAAATGGATTTCACTTCCAGCAAATCACAATGAAGAATGATGATTTTCTGGAACATTTAAAAGACTAAGTATCCACAGAACAAAGTTAAAACCGTAAAGTGGAGAAAAGCTAATATAATTTATGACACATTCTAAAACATGACAGAAAAAAAGAGTTAACAAATCTAAGGGAAAAAATTCTCTAACCAATAGCTGACTTGACTTTCAAAGATATAAAATACGCCATAGAACAACAGAAAGTAGTTATTTAAGATTTTTCATGTTACTGATCTTTTAAAATCAATTTTCTCATCAAGAATGAAATATTAATTATGCTAACTAGTAAAATTAAATGTAGCAATATATGAGTTACTTCAGGTTAAAACAAAAACAGGTGACTAGTGGCTGATGGAATTAGATGATGGAAAAATAATAAAATCTGTACTAAGCTCAGAAAACTTTTTCCTTTCTTTTTAATTTAAGCCATGAGTACATGCTGCCAAGATACCAGATTCTGCACTCCAATCTGCCAAATGTTCATCTAAAAGGAGGGTGTGCAGTGATATCCAAAACCACCATTGGATCAGACTAGCTTTATAGTTATCCAATGTATCTGTGAGTCGGAAAGGAGGGGCAGAACCCAAATAGCTCTCCCTTCATTTAAAATGTGCACACACCCAGGATTTTTATTGCCTAATGTACTAGGGCTCAAAAAACCAGTCTGTGTTCTGGAGAAGTTTACAAGTAATGTGCATAGAAAGGGAGAAAGTAACTATAAATGGTTTACAACCTATGTGCTTGCTTTTTTCTATAGACGTGCAAAAGAAAAAAAAAAACATTATCATTTGTGAGTATGCTTTCCATAAAAATTTCCACCAAAACAATTATTAATGTCAGAGTAAAAATAACTGTGATTCTTTTATGTGGACAAATACGAAAATTTTAAGCTCAGGCACTGATTTGGGAATTGAGATAACTGAAACAATTCAAAATAGTTTAGTTTTGAAATAGTGTAAAGAAAGGTTCTGATGAACAGTGCAGTATATTAAAAATAATGTAGAACGAATAGGAGCCCTGACTTTTAATCCTATCTCTTTATACTTTCTAGATGTGTGGATTTAAAGGAGTTAAACTATGCAAGAAATCAATTATCATCATTAACTCTAGAAAACAGCATACATGAAGCCATCAGTAAATATTTGAATGAAAGCTCTTTCTAAACAATACTGTTTGGCAAATGCAAACAAACTCATATTTTAAAAAGGTAACTATCAGCAAACTTTAGGAAATTTTCGAACACTGCTCTAGAATCAGTTTGCGTTCAAATAATGGATGGCCCAGTGGATAATTAAATAAATATATAAATAGAATTTCATATAATATTTCATATAAATTGCTCCTGTAAGCATTTGCATGTGAGGAATAAAACTGAAATTATTTTTAAATGTTTTGTTATATACTAACATTTTTGTATATTATTGAAAGTGGGTTTGTAGGTTGGGTAGTAACTGCAGTGACACATTTTCTTAAACCCCAAAATCAACATTGACATAAATCAAAATAACTTAGAAATATTATTATGTATTTCTGATGGTAACCACTGGCAGGTTCATAACAATATGTTCAACCTGGAAATATATATATGTAGATATTATAAAGAAATTATGTGTTAAATGAATTACAGATATTTCATTTAGTTGAATAATATTAAAAACTTGTTTATCTGAAATCGGCCTTCACTTTCTTCTAGAAGAGCTCTAGATCCAGAAATAAACACACACAGAAAAAAATCTTTTTAAGAGGTAGAGGCAGGGCAAAACTCTTTTCAATAGCAGAAACCTATCTCCTAATTATGTAACAATAGGATAGCTTGCTTAAGGCATGCTAGCCAGTGTTGTTCAACAATTTGAGAGACTATTTATTTTATATAAAACTGTATAAGAAAACCTGACTAAGCCATAAATAAAACAGTGTTCCTATGGTGACGTCAAAGGGTTAGATGAATCTTAAAAGATCCGTATACAATATGGATTCCAAACTACATTTAAGAAAAACAAAAGGCAGAATTTTTGAAACACAGACTGTTAAAAACTAACGTGTATCTTCATTACTTGAAAATGTTGAGTACAGATGAATAGTCATGACTTACTACAATATTAGTTTACCAACATTATCTGAGATCAGAATACTAAATAATCAGAGGTTCAACACTTTTTGCAGTCTAAAAGTTAAAAAGAACTCTAAATTGGTGCACCTGGAGCTATAATGATAGCTAAAATGCATAGAGAAATTTCTACATGCCAGGTACAGTATTAAGTAGAAAATTTTCAGAGGATGTTCTAGATATGTCTCTGTTTTCATTGATGAGAAAACTGAAGTACCTTGGCAAAATGTACAACAGCTAGTAAGTGGAAAATCTTGGACTCAAATCCTGACCTAAGTGTGACGATATGTAACACTTGCATAGCGATATGCTTTTTAACACGTTTACAATATCAAGGCCACAGTGCCTCTATTTCTAACCCAATTTTAATAAGGAAGACATTAGTTAGCATAGGCAGTTGATAGCAGTTGAGCAAATTTTTTGAGAATTCTGGAAATTCAAAATGAGATGACATTAAAACTATATATAATTAATTTCAATCAGCTGGTTATATTAATTATTTATAATTGCCAATTTTTGCCAAATTTCACTTGATAGGTATTAACAAATTGGCTGAATTTTTAAAAATAGGTATAAATTGAGTTATTACATTTAAAATGTGAGAAAGTGCTATAAATAAACATTTCAAGCTGTTTAACAATTTCATTGATGTAACATTTCAAAAATGTTAAGAATTTACCTGGGACTTACAAAATGCAAGCCAATCAATAGCTAGATGAAGAAAATTTGTTTTTTTTATAGTTCCTCCATCTTATACATGTAATGAAATACTATTTATTAATAGCTACAGGTCAAAGAGAAGGAAATACATCTATTGCTGGAGGATTTTAGGCCCTTTCCTGAGGAAGAAGATTTAGTGCTTCTGAATTATTTTTTAATTGACATATTATTCATTAGTTACAGATTCATATGCAGTTTTAAGAAGTAAGATAGAGGGTTCCTATGTACATTTGCTCACTTTCCTCATTTGGTAGCATTCTGAAAAATCTTAGCGTAATATCAGAACCAGGATGTTGACATTCATTACAAGACACCAATCTTCCTCAGAATTCCCGCGGTGAACTTGTACTCCTCTGTGGTATGTATGTATCAAGTTCTGTACGATTTTATCATTAGATTCATTAGCATAGGTTCATGTATCTATTAGCACAGTTAAGATACTGAAGAGTACCCCTTACCAGGAGAATCCCTTGTGTTGCCATTTTAAAACCACTCCTGTCTCCTTCCTGTCACCCCCATCACCAATCCCTGACATTCACTAAACTATCCTCCATTTTTAAAACTTTGTCATTTCAAACATGTTATATAAATGGAATTACAAGACATAACTTTGAGATTGGCTTTATTTTTCACTCAGCATAATTCCTTGGAGAATCATTCAATCTGTTGCATGTATATATTAATAGTTTGCTCCTTTTAATTGCTCATTGGTATACCATAGTTTGACCATTCGCCCCGTAAAGGACATCTGGGCCATTTCCAGGTTTTGCTTATTACTAATAAAGCTGTTATGAACAATTATGCAGAGACTTTTATGTAAACATAAATATTAATTTCTGTGAAATAAATGCTCAGGAATGCAAATGCTAAGTCACGTGGTTGTTGCATGTTTAGTTTTTAAGAAACTGTCAAACTCTTTTCCGGAGTGGATGTACCATTTTACATTCCTACTAATAATATATGAGTGGTCCAATTTCTCCATATCCTCGCTAGAATTTGGTGTTGTATTATTTCATTTTAGCCATTTTGATAGGTATGCAGTGATACCACTCTGTGGTTTGCATTTCCCTCATGGCTAATGTTGTCAAACGTCTCTTCGTGTCGTTATTTGTCATCTGTTTGTTTCAGGGTGATGTTTGTTCATATCTTTTGTCCATACTCTAATTTGATTATTTATACTTTTTATGATGAAACTGAGATTTCTTTATAAAATGAACACACTAGTCCTTCATCAGACATATGGTGTGCAAATATTTTCTATCATTCTGAAACGTGTCATTAATCCTCTTCACATATAAGCTTTCCAGAGCAGTTTTTAATTTTGACAAGATTGAACTTATTAACTTTCCCTTTAATGGATTATGCTTTTATGGCGTGTCTAAGCACACATTCTCTAGTCCAAGATCTTGGAGACATAATTTATAAAAACCCATGAGGAAAAATAAAGTCTTATGTATGGGCCTGTATTTCTGAACTTTCTATTATTCCTTCTTCCATCCTTATGCTCTAAGCTTCCTCCTTCTTATCACTTCCTCTCTGTAAAATAACTTCCATTAGCCACTCTTTAAGGAAAGAGCTTCTAGTGACAAACTCTTAGTTTTCTTTTATCTAAAATGTTTTTGTTTCCCCTTTATTCATGAAGTACAGATTTGACAGATATAAAACTTGAGCTTGACAGTTCTTTCCTTTTAGCACTTAAAAAATATTGTGCCACTACCTTCTGGCATACATGGTTTCAGATGAGAGATCTGCTGCCCTTTCATTTAATGTCCTATAGGTATCATGTGTTTTCTCCCTGCTTTTAAGGTTTTTAATTTATCTTCAGTTTTTATAATTTAATTTTGATATTCTTGGCAGCTACTTCCTTGGGTCTACCTATTTGGGGTTCCCTCAGCTTCTCATATCTGTAAGTCTAGGTCTTTCACCAAGTTTGAAGCATTTTAGCCATTATTCCTTCAAAAACTCTTCTAGTTCCACTCTTTCTCCTTTCCTTCTGGGACTCTTACATATGAATGTTGGATAATTTGCTATCGTGCCATAGGACCTTGCCTCTGTTCATTTTTTCCAGTCTATTTTCTTTATGTTGTTTAGATTTCATAAGTTCTATTATTCTGTCTTCAAATTCACTAACTTACCCTATGTCATCCACACTGTACTATTGAAGCTACCCAGTGAATTTTCAATTTTCTATCCTATATTTTTGTATAGGTTCCATTTGAGTCTTTTTTATAATTTATACTTCTCTGATAATATTTCCTATTTTTTTTGTTTCAAGATAATTTATAATTGCTTAGTGAAGCATTTCCATAATGTTGCTTTACAATTCTTGTCAGATAACACCAACATCTCATTCATTTGATGTTGGCTGCAGTTGATGCTTCATTCAAGTTGTGATTTTCTTTGTTCTTGGTATGAGTAAGTTTTTGTTGTACCTCGGTCATTTGTCTATCATTTCGAAGACTCTGCATTTTATTTAAATCTTTTATTTTAGCAGGCAGTCACTCTGTTTAGTTTAGATGTGTATCTTGGCTTAATTTTATAGGATGTGGCTCTAAGGGCAGTTTAATTTTCAAGACTTTTGTGATATTATTTTGGTTTGTTCTTTTTATTTGGTTTTGCTGGGGCTCACACCGGTCCCTGCTGGTGGTGTCTGAGGGCTTCTGAGTGTCTCTCTCTGGAAGAGACAACTGGGGAATCCCTCTAACCTGTACCTGACTGCTCTAACATCTCGGCTTGTGAAGACAAAGGGGCTTCCCATACCATGTCACTTCCTCTGATTACATCTCTTTTTCTGGTTCCATCTACCTACCATGATGTTTCTGGGTCAGGTAGGAAAGTATCATCCCATGGCGAGAAAGAGGCATTCTAGATCAGACCATTTGCTATAGCTGGATATCTCTTGCTGGTTCTGTTCGCAAGCTTCAATATTTTTTGGTGGAAAAGGTAAGTCTTGGGCCGGGGAGGGAAGGAAAATGTCTCCTCTGTTTTTTCTGGCAGCAGCCCTTGTTGATTCTCCTTGCTGGTGGCATTGGGCTCCCTTGGTGTCATCAGAAAAACTCCCCTTGGATCTGGGGACAAATGAGCCTACCCAGACTGTCTTCACTTGCTATATTGGGGGGGAGGGGTCTAGAAATGTCAGCTTGAGTAGGCTTCCTCTGTTGGGGGGCGGGATGAAAGATGCTCTTGCTGTTGTGCCATTCCTCTGGTCCTGGGGTCTCGAACCAACTCAGCTTCTTAACATCTTTTAGAGCTATCCTTTGGTCATCCCTTGTGCCGTACAATTGTGCTTAACAGGAAAGAACAGGGAAAAATGGAACTACACAATTTATTCTGACTGGAGTATCAACACAAATCTATTTTGAAAAATACATCCATAGTGTGATACAAACAAAGACTGGACATAGCTCTGAATGCTAACAAGTGCTTTGTTAGGAACAAGGACTAATGAGTTAGTAGAATCACTCCAATTAATTTGCTCTCTGCCCAGTAGAAGGCTGTCCCATCGCCCAGCTTCCCAAAAGGAATAGCGCACCAAGAACATCACTCACAGCATTTTCTCTCTACTTCCACCTCCTTTTAGAACACATGGCCCATTCTAAAAACTCTGAAAAATGGAAATATAGGCTGGAAATTATTTTTAAACCATTTTTTTCTTTTCTTAGTGTGACATCATTGACTCAATATATGGATCAAAATACAAGTATTATAATAAATGTTCATACAGATTGATTCATTATTTAGCCTCATATCATAGTTTTTAATATTATCTACCTCCAAAAGACACACATTTTCTATTGTTTGTGACTGAACTTCTGCTCAAACACGGGATAAAGCAATGGATCTAATATTACATCTAATGAACGGTCAACATTTATTTTGACCGAGGCCAATGTGCAGGATTTGCAATAAGCTACTTCCAAGTTGTACATGTACATGTTTTTGAAATAGTGAGGGATACTTCCTTACCTTCCATCAACTATGAATGCAAGGTAAGTAAATGTAATCAGATGAATATGCATGTCTATGGACTTTTGGGTCACTGATTCATAAATCAGAATCAGAGTTCTAAATGGGGTCCAGTTGGAGAACAATGATGACAATACCAGAGAAATTGGTTTTCTGGGAGCCAGGAAGAAAAATTCTATATCCATAAGGTCTTAATTAATTGTACATAAAGGCAGCTATGTTATTTTGTCCTGGTATGTGGTTGTATATACTTCCTTTCAGAGTCCAAGGTGGGGGGTGGGGGGTGGAAAGATGATTTCTAAGGCTTTTTCAGAAAAACAAGTGGCAGGGACAGACCCACAGGGCTGAGCATCTATTTATCTCTATGCCTCCGATCATCAACATTAATTCTGTATCTGTGTCTTAGTCAGCTCTGCCCACTATAATAAAATACCATGGACTGAGTGGCTTAAACAACAGGCATTTATTTTCTCACAGTTTTGGAGGCTAAAAATCTGAAATCAGGGTGCCAGCATGATTGGTTTCTGGTGAGAACTCTCTTCCTGTCTTACAGACAGCAACTCCTCACTGCATCTTCAAAGAGAGAAAGAGAGACAGAGACAGAGAGAGACAGAGAGAGACAGAGAGTGAGCAAGCTGGTGTCTTTATTGTCTGTTCTTATAAGAGCATTAATCCCATCATGAATAACTAACCCTCACAACTTTATCCAAACCTGATTATCTCCCAAGAGCCTCATTTCCAAATATCACCACGTCGGAGGTTAACACTTCAATGTATGAGTTTTAGAGGCATATAATTCAATCCTGAGTAATCTGTAAATCTATAGGTGTCTCCATGGAACATTATAGCAACCATCATGCCTACCAACTATCCTGAGTCATCAAAACTAGGTGAATCAGTGCTACCAGTCCCACACTTAAGGAGTCAGTAAATTATAGATATGTATAGTAATGCATTATAGGAAAACTATATATACTAACAAAAATGTAAATAAAAAATATTTTCAATATAAAAAGGAACTTAAACTATCCGATAAACTTAAAGGACATGTTTCATTAGTATTAGTATTTAATAAAGCATTTTCTTCTCTCCCTTTCCACTCGTTCATTTCTCTCTACCTATAAGCAACTTCCAACATCCCCCTTCCAAATCAAACCCTCTCTCAACTATGCTGTCACTTTTAACTGCCAATTTCTCCATTACTAATGCTTCTCTCTGCAGGGATAGCCCTCTTTCCATCTTCCTCCCACATACTCCTGTAACAGGAACACCTGATTCCAAAGTTGTAAAACTCATCATTTCAGATTTTCATGTATGTGTCATTGATCTTTTCTATGTATATTTGCTGACAAATGGGAACAAACATAGGTCTAATCTGCCAAAGCCCTAGAAACATAAGTAGAGAACTGATTCTATTTCCTTCCTTCTCTCCCTCTAATAACCTCCAAACACACACAGTTACACATCTCTAGCCCAACTCCTATTATGAATAAATATGGCCAGGTTGCCCCTAACATGTTTTGGACCTGGGATGCTTGTATCCACAGGAACACATGTTTCTAAATGGGAAGATGGATACAGAGAAGACATTCATGCAGGCATTGGATGTGAGTTGATGAATTCTGGAGTTGCAGGAACATGGTTTAGAATGGCCACAGGTTCTAGGTGGAAACATATTCTTAGACCAAGAGACTGAGAGAAGGGGTACAGTTGGAGAATAATAAGGGGGGGGGGAAGATGGGGACAAGTCCAGGGGCCCTATTTGTCTGAGTTAGTGGTAGCACTGGCCATGGTTGACTCTTTGTTAATCTATCTTCTCAACTTAATCCATTAAATGTCTCTGCACAGAATATTAATTTTGTTCTTTTTAAAAATGTTTATTTATTTACTTTTGAGAGAGAGCGCGCAAGCAGGGGAGTGAAGGGGAAGGGGGGAAGACACAGAATCTGAAGCAGGCTCCAGGCTCTAAGCTGTCAGTGCACTGGGTTGGAACTCACAAACTATGAGATCATAACCTGAGCTGAAGTCAGTGACTTAACTGACTGAGCCACCCAGGTGCCCCTTAACTTTGTTCTTTGATATCGTTATCCTTCTTGTAATTTAGGGGTCAGCTGTGTTCTTAATCACTCTTCATTGTACCTTTCATCTCCTTTCAATAGTATCCTCATTCCCTGCCTGAAGTAGCAAACAGTTTGTAGAAACTAAAGTACCTCAGGGGCACCTAGGTGGCTCAGTTGGTTGAGCGTCCATCTTTGGCTTAGGTCATGATCTCGTGGTTAATGAGTTTGAGCCCCATGTTAGGCTCTGTGCTGACAGCTCAGAGCCTGGAGTCTGCTTCGGATTCTGTCTCCCTCTCTCTCTGCCCTTGTGCCACTCATGCTCTCTCTCTGTCTCAAAAATAAAATAAACACTAAAAAAATTTAGAAACTGAAGTGCCTCATGCAATACTGGACAATGAAGTGTGGAATAAGACCTGTGATACATAATAATATAAAGATATCAAGGAATAAGAATAGGCCATATCTATTAAAGAAAGTGAATTAATAATTAATAACCTTCCAAAATAGAAAGCAACAGGCCCAGATGGATTCACTGGTAAAATCTATCAAATATTTAAGGAAGAAGCTACACCAATTCCCTACATTCTGTCTTTGAAGATAGAAGCAGAGGGAATACTTCCTAACTCATTATATGAAATTTAACAAATCTAAGGCCAACATCACTCTACTACTGAAGCCAGACAACAGTATATCTCTCATGAAAATAGAGGCAAAAATCCTCAACAAAATATTAGCAAATTGAATTCAACAAGTATAAAAAGAATTATACACCACAACCAAGTGGGATTTATTCCAGACAAGCAAGGTAGTTCAACATGTGAAAATTAATAAGATCTATCACTTCAACAGGCCAAAAAAGAAAAAAAAAATCATATGATCATATCAACAGATGCATAAAAATGCATTAACAAAATCTAACACCAATTAATGATTTAAAAATCAAGCAAACAACAAAACAAAACAAATCTCAGTCAGCTAGGAAAACTTTGTTGAATTAATAAAGATTATCTACAAATAAACTAAAGCTAACACCATACTTAATAATGAGAAACTTAAAGCTTTATCACTAAAGTTCAGGTACAAGATAAGGTTGTCCCTCCTCACCATTCCTTTTTAATATCATAGTGGAAGTTCTAGTTAATGCAAAAAGACAAGAAAATAAAATGAAAAGAATACAGGCTGGAAAGAAGACCTAAAACTGTCTTTGTTTGCAGATGTCATAATAATTTATAAAGAAAATCTTAAAGAATTGATGACAAAAACAAAAAGAAAAAACTCCTCTAAATAATAAGGAATTCTAGCAAGGTTGCAGGATACAGGGTTAATATACAAATATCAGCAATAAACACATGGAATTTGAAGTTGAAACCACATCACCATTTATATTCACATCCCCCATATTAAACTATCAGGTATCAATCTAACAAAATACACACAAAATCTATATGAAGAAAATGACAAAAATGATGAATGAAATCAAAGAGGAACTAAAGAAATTTAAGAGATATTGCATGTTTGTGGACAGGAATACTCAATATTGTCAAGATGTCAGTTCTTCTCAAGTTGATTTAATGCAATCCAAAACAATATGCCAGCAAGTTTGTTTGTTTGTTTGTTTGTTTGTTTTATAAATACTGGCAAACTGAGTCTAAAGTTTATATGAAGAAACAAAAGATCCTGAATAGATAACACAATATTGAAGGAGAAGAATGAAATTGAAGGATTGACTCTATCTGACTTCAGTCGTATTATCAAGCTATACTAATCAAGACAACATGCCACTGGCAAAAGAATAGACGAATAGATTAATGGAAGAAACGAGAGGGCATAGAAATATAACCCCATAAGTATAGTTAACTGGTCTTTGATAAAGGAGCAAGGGCAATATAATGGAGTGACAAATCATGTTAGAACATTCACATGCCAAAAAAAAAAAAAAAAAAGAATCTAGACAGAGACCTCACAGCTTTCACAAAAATTAATCCAAAACCATTCAGAGATCTGAATGTAAAACACAAAACTATAAAATTCCTAGTGACGTTGGATATGCCAAAGCCATCTTAGAAATATCAAATGCATGATCTGTGAAAGAAAAAATTGGTAAGCTGACTTCATTAAAATTAAAATCTCTGCTCTGTAAAAAAGAATGCCAAGAGAATTAGAAGACAAGACACAGATTAGGAGAAAATATTTTCAAAATACACATTTAACAAATAATTATTTTCCAAAATATATAAACTCTTAAAGCTCAAAAATAAGAAAACGAAGAACCCAATTTAAAAATGTGCCAAAGACCTTACCAGACACCTGACCAAAGAAGATATATAGACAGCAAATATGCATATGTAAAGATGCTCTCCATCATATATATGCCATCACAGAAATGCAAATCAGATAACAGGATACCACTACACATCTATTAAAATAGCCAAAATCTGCAACACTGACAACACCAAATGCTGATGAGATTGTGGAGCAACAGGAACTCTCATACTTTGCTGGTAGGAATGCAAAATGGTATAGTCACTTTGGAAGACAGCTTGGTGGTCTCTTACAAAACTAAACATAGTCTTACCATATCATTCATCAATTACAGTCCTTTCCCCAAAAAGCTGAGAACTTATGTCCACACAACAACCTGCACACAGATATTTAGAGAAGCTGTACTCCTAATTGTCAAAACTTGTAAGCAACCAAGATATCCTTCAGTAGGTGAATGGCTAAATAACTGTGGCATATTCAGAACACAAAATATTATTCATCACTTAAAAAATTAGTTATCAAACCATAAAAAAGACATAGAGGAACCTTAAATTCATATTTCTAGCTGAAACAAGCCAATCCGAAAAAGGACTCCTTTTTATAGTCCTTTTTATAGGACTCTCCTATAGGACTCCAACTATATGGCATTCTGGAAAAGCCAAAACCATGGAGACAATAAAAATACCAGTGGTTTCCAGGAGTTCGGGGTGGTGGTAAGAGATAAATCAGCAGAGTACAGAGAATTTTTAGGGCAATAAAAATACTCTGTATGATACCATAATAATGGATGCATCTTATTACACATTAGTCCAAACCAATGAAACAATGCCAAGAGTGATTGTAATATAAACTGTGGACTTTGGATGATTATGATGTGTCAGTGTAGGTTCATCAGTTATAATAAATGTATCACTCTGGTGAAGGATGTTGATAATGGGGGAAGCTATTCATACGTGAGGGCAGGGGATATATGAGAAATCTGTATCCTCACTTTTGCTCTTAAACTCACTTTAAAAAAATAAAGTCTTAAAAAAAAGATTCAAAGAATCCTGGAGATCACACCCTCTCATCTCTTTGAGAGAATGAGGCTGCTGTCTCCATTTTTGAAGGATTCCTTTCTTAACTCCCCTCAAAAAATGGACCTCTAGAAGAAGAAAATTCTAGTTCTCACTGATGAGTGGGACGCTGTTATTTTGTAGATGATACTGGTTCCTATCCCACAAGTCACAGACACCAAATAACTTTGTATTTTTACCTTCCATTTTATTATAAAAACATCTTTGATTACAGCAGAAAATTGGTGGATTCATAAAATTGTTGGAAAGGAGAAAAGTAATCATTAGCCACAACTATTTTGTTTTGTTCTTAAAGTAATATTGCTCATTCTACCAATATTTAAAAAACAAATGCTTCATCAGTATTCAAATAAATATGTTTTAAATTATCTAAGAAAGCATGTAACTCAGATATCTAGAAAAATAAATATTTTAAGAGAGCTTTGCATGCAGTCAACCCAACAAAGGGAAAGGCAAGCTCACTGCTACCCTTGGCTACCTGCATTTTGTGTGGAAGTTCTTAATCACTTATGTGATAGGAGAAGATGATTTGTGGTTTATAGGTTAACTTGGACATCTATCAATTTCCAATGCTATATGTTAATATGTCAATTCTCAATACTAATCTTACTTTAAAGAGCACACTTCCACTCCACCAAGGTGGAGAAACAGCTGAAAACTTAACTTGAGGCCTGAGCTTGGCACAGTAATAAAAGAAAGTGAAAAACTGAAACTAATGGCCTCATTTTTACCCCCTCTCATGAAAGGAACACTATCTTCTCAAACAAATGAGATAGGAAAGTGAGAAATCATGACTTGTTGCTTAATGCTTCTCAGGGGTGTTATTCTAAATTCTGCAGACCTCTCTCTGCAGAAGGAATGCAGAAACTCTTTTGTTTTCAATCAAATCCTCTGTAGCAATTCTAATGAAGTCCCACTGAGTCCTTAGTCCAAGCCAAGATTCTGAATTTGGATCTGAAAGTAACTCTAAAATATTTTCTTTATGTTACTTTTTTCTTTGCAGAAAAAGCCAATATTGGGGCTCCTGGTACAACATATGGTTGCTTGAAGATATGGACATGAATACAACAATTTGTTTTATTATAAACATTGAATTTAAGGTGTGTTTTTCCTATATTCTAGAGTATCTTGTAAGATAAATTCATAAAGTATATTCTATAAGGAGTATTAATCAATGGATTTCATCTTACTAAAAAATTATTTTATACAGAAATTCTATTTGTATTTTTAACTATGAAGTGATTAAAATTATGGGAAATAAAAGGAAACTATAAGCTGTATATCAGAGGAAGCCACAAATAATGGCCAGTCAAGATGGTGAGACTAAATGCTAATGTTTGTTCTTGCCTGAGCTCTGCTCACGCATATCTTGAATACCGAAAATGGGCTGTGACTAAAAACTGATTCCTAAAAAATTGTGAGACATTTGGAATCTTCAAAAGCATAATACACAGAAGGAGAAAAAGCAGCTGTGCCAGAGAGCTCTGTCTAGCTCTTGCTCCCTGAGGACACCAATGCACCAGCAGTGAGACCAGTACAAGTGGCAGCAATGACATTCTTGGTGGTAGCACCCACTGAACGTGATATAACAGATGAAGTACCCCCCAGAAGAAACCCTACCAGAGACTAAAAAATCAGCTAGCTGCAGACTAGTCCATGAACACATACAAGACATCATCCCCCTGCCCGGCACTCCAGCAATTCTTAGTGGGACTTGAATGGTGTTGGAATCTATATCAGCTTGTAAGGCAAGCACAAGAAAAACAAGGTTTGCAGATTTCCTCATCAGACAGAGGAGGTACCTCCTGCTATTCCTAACCTAAAAGATTCTTATGAAGATAACATGAAGTATTACATATGAAAGTGATTTACAATAGAAAGCCTCTACAACTACTGTATTATGCACAGAAGCTATGCAGCAAATAAGAAGAAAGAAAGGAAGAAAAAGAGGGAGGAGGCAAGGAAGAAAGAAATAAAATGAAGGTATTTATTCATATGGTTGTTACTAAACTTTCAAGAATTCAGTCAAATTCCCCATAAAGTTTTCCTAGTGACGCTCACCTTCTTTGGCCATTCTTTTTCCAACCTTTTCCTTTTTGGTATTGTATCCTTCAATTAGCATCTTAACTATAACAGTCCTCAAACCTAATCATCTAGACAACAGAAATTATTATATCTGGGCAAGTAGTATCTACCTCTCTCTGTTTTGCTTTTTAGAAGTCTGAGCTTCAGCAATGCCTAGTAAAGAGGTATAATCAATTCTCAGTCGCTTACTCACACAATCATTGGATGAAGGCTATGGGATACAGAGTAAAAAGACTACTAAAGTTGGAATGAGCACCAACACTTAACAAGTATGTAACACTGGCCACCCAATTTAATATCTCTGAGCCATTTCTTATCTGACAATAAGGAACAGTACTGGACTGAAATTCCTTGAAAATTAAACAAGATAATATATAAAAAGAAGGCTTGCACATAATAGATTATATATGTTAGGCACATTTGAATTTAACAAATTTTTAAATGAATATTCTTTAACTAGTATGTAAGTCAAATATGCCCCCCAAAACAAAGATAACAGTGTCAAAACACAGCACATTCCCAAGTTGAGAATTTACCCTGTACTGATAGATATTAAAATTAGATCTCTGCAAACACAGTGAAAGCAGGGCCTGCCTCTATATGATACATGAATATGTCTTGTTCATGAATTGTTTTATGTGTATGAGTTGTGTATCCTCAAATAAATTATGAGCTTATTGTGGGCAGCAGGAATATCTTATGTTTTCATAGATTGTTTGATAAATGGCATAGTGCTGGAAGCAGATTTTTAATACGGCAAATTGATTTTTTGATGGATACAAAGCAACTGTCTAGGAACAGGCAAATTTGAGCTCTTCTATAATTAGAAAATATTTAGAAAAAAAAATTGGGGGCATCTGGGTGGCTCAGTCAGTTGAGTGTCCAACTCTTGATTTCAGCTCAGGCCATGATCCCAGTGCTGTGAGCATGATCCTATGCTGAGCTTGGAATCTGCTTGAGATTCTCTTTCTCCCTCTGCCCCTCCCTGCCCCTGCTTACATATGAGCACACTCTTTCTCTCTCTCTAAAAAAGAAGAAGAAGGAGGAGGATGAGGAGGAGGAGGAGGAGGAGGAGGAGGGGGAGGAGGAAGGAGGAGGAGGAGGAGGAATGAGGAGGAGAAAGAGGAGAAACACCACTACCACCACAACCAACACCACCACCACCAGCAATTTTGTATGTAATGTTCTTGATTACATTGACATCTGTCCTTTTTCTCTTTTAATATGAACATAGACTAAAATGTTAAGCCGGGGACACCATGTAATAAAATAATCATAAGTGACATATGTCTTTCTAAATGTAGGGGGAAAATTATATAGTTTCTTATCCATGTCAACAGAAAAAGTAGAAAAAAGCCACAAGATGTATATATGGGTGTATGTATGTATGATTTTTAAATTTAATTCTAAGTAGCATTGTCTCTTTAAAGACTTAATCTTATGACAGTATAGCTCTTCATGCTCTTCAGGAAAAAGGGCCATTTCAAAGATGATTTATTTTAAGGTTAGCATTAGGGTTAGTGTTTAGGTTGACATTGAGATCAGGCTGAAATGTGAAACTTCTTTGTCTACACTTCAAATGGCACTGTCTCCACTTCCCAGCTTACCACCTTATGACTCCTTGAGTACTACATAGTTCTCTATGTAAAAGGAATACAGTCTCTTCCTGTAATGAAACATTCCCAAGTTTCTCTCTAAAAGATTCCTTTGCTGATCAGAATAAATAAAGAAGAGAATAAGTATCAAAAGAAAGAAAGTAAAAGAGGGAGGTGTCTTTATTGATTTTAGAGCTCCTATTCAATTATTTCATTGGCACATGGGACAACTACATTCTGTTAACTATTGTTTGTTAAATTTCTGGGCTCAAGAATAATCAGTCTAAGATCTCATCCTGCTTCAGAGAGCTTCTGCTTCCAGTCCTTACACTACCTAACCAGGTATATTTACCTACACTATTCCTCTGAGGATGCTTTCTCCCCAGGAGAACAGGGCTGCTCTCTGAGCCCTATAATCATTGTGTTCATCTACATATCTTGGTCCTCCCTAGACATTCCTTTAAACTTGATCTTTTCCTTTTCAACTTTCCAAATTTCATACTCTTTGCAAAATTCAAATGCAAATTATGATAGCAGCTATGCACTTATCTCATCCCAAGGTAAATTGCCAAGGGCCCAGCTCCTGCTGTAGTGACAGCCCTAGAGTGAAAGTGTGTTTGATGCACTGTAACTCCTGACCCAGGGGATGGCTTGTGACCTACGACATGATCTGGTGTGCAAACGAACAGGATAATCATAAGTTCCTTCTCTAAAATTTGAATTAAGAAATAGAAGAAAGTGGCTCACAGAAGCAGGAAATTTAAGAATGCAAATATCACAGAAGCAGGGGATTGAAAGTTGTGAAGAAAATATGAGTAAAGACAAACTCAGATGTAAAGAACAACAAACTAAAGGAACAAAAAGAAAGAAAAAATAATCTAGTGGAAATATATTTGGCATAGAGGCACTAAAAGGAACTGGCTTTGTGAATGTGGAGCACTGGAGTTAGCAGCCAAGTGCTATTTAGACTCCTATCTCTATGTGTGCTGGCTCACCCGGGATTTGTGATTCCCTTGAGGCACTGCACATGTATGTGATTAGGTACCATTCACTGGCCTTTACTTCATGAAATTATCTTTACCACCAGATTAAAGCATCATGAGCTCTAAGGCCATGTCTCTCTCTTACTCTATCTCTTTCTCTCTCTCAAATACCTAGTACTAAACAGTACTTGACACTTAGTAAGTGCTTCCTGATGGAATCAAAATAACTGAGACCCTATACATTAATCTTTATCCAGAAATATACAAGGCAATGATTCCAAGTCTTGTTATTTCACTTTATATAAAGTGACAAAGATGCTATTTAACTTCTAACATGTTCATTGCCTCCTTTTTGTCATTATTATTAAGGCTTGGCAAAAATAAAGCAAAGCATAGTTGGAGCCAAGTAACAGAAGAATTTAACCTATTGGTATTTGAGGATGATAAATGGCAAGAACTTGTCACAACTTGTTTATATGAAAAGGAAAAAAAAACTATTCCTCAGATGTAAGAAGCATCAGAACAGAACAATACTCCTTATTTGACTATCTCTTCCTACCACTTACTCTTTCAAATGGAAGAATGCCAAATACAAGTTCAAATTTTTAAATGAAAAAAACATAATAATTAATATAAAATGAATCATATGTGCTGGTTACAGGAAAATTTCAGAATAATTCCTTGGTAATATGAAATCTGTAAGAGATAGGTAAAACAGAGTAGTAATCCTCTTGAAATTTGACGATAGTTACTAAGTTACCATTCAGCCTCTCCTTTTTTCAACTAAATAGCACTAGCTTCTTTAGTTTTCAGACAGGTCATATTTTTCATCTCTTTAATCACTGTGGTGGGTCTTTTCTAAACCAACCAATTCCTCCACATCCTTCTCAGGTAATTTTCATGACTTTACAATGGCTTGTGTTTAATGGCAGAGTGAGCCAAAAGAATCAAAGATTTATTTGGCTCTTGTTGGCTTGTATTACAACATTGACAGAATGTTCTGGCTTATAGACAAGTAGGAAGCAATAAATATAGCATGTCTGACCTTCAGAAAAGTTTGTGATCCTATTACAAATACCATTTTACTTAGCAAGCCAGAAAGCTAATCATCTTCATTACCTAATGGGCAGGAGCTCATGGGGCCTCACCCTTTCACTTCTAATCTTTGTAATCCTCAGCCAAATAGAGTAGCCCCTTTTACCCTTTTCTAAATCTTTGAGAACAGTCTGATTGATGTCCTTTTTGGTGCTTTCATAAAGTATAACCTCTTAGATCCTGGGCTTTTGGGGTTTATCACATGCAAGAACCAGAAGAGACTTCTCCATACTGAACCCTCCTGCTACCTTATACAAAAATAACATCTTGATAAGTTTGACATAAAGTTTATCCAGAGGAATTCAGGAGAGGAAAGCAGAGAATAAAACAAATGGGAAAATTTCATAACCACAAAGATAAGTTCTTAGTGTCCCTCAACTTCATATCCCAAAATCAACTCAATGAGTTGAAATCTTAATTTGCTTATCATAAACGTTAGTCATTACCTTGATCTGTACCAAAATAGTCCCTCTGGTATTTTTTACATTCCTAAGAAGCAACATAGATGAGGTATTCAATAGGGAGTTTAGTACACCAAAGTTCCTGTTCATTTTGGATTCATGAACATTAGGCAAGATACTCAATCTTCCAGCTTCATTCTTTAATTCAAATGGCGTATACTGAGTACCTAATGTATCACATAGCCTCCTAAGACCTCACCTTTACAAAATAAAAAAGCTGACTTTGATGACTCCAAAATGGCCCTATTGATATTTGAGGCCAAAGAAATTATGTTTGGTTACACTTTGTCATCTTCATTTTTTTCCTGAGTGTTTCTTTTTCTCCTCCCATTTTAAGGTGCTTCACTTTGCAATAATCACAAATTCTCAACTGAAGCTGGTACTTCTAAATGCTTAGCTAATTAAGTGGTCCTATTCAATTTAAAAAGAGATTATAGAATTCAGACAAGATGGCGGAAGAGCAGGGAGCTCTGTAATCCGCGCACGCCCGTATGGATTGAACTGAGAAGGACTGAAGGGATAAAACTTGGATTTGCAAGTGGGGGAAAGAAGAAACAGACGCCAGAAAGAAGACAACCTCAAGGATGCCTGAGTGAGTGACAGTGATCTGGGAAATTAGGGGACGGGCGGTCC
>CM053573.1:50317967-50346824 GCA_028646485.1 Cryptoprocta ferox
CTGTGATTTTCTTCTCTGTGTTTTGTTAATATGGTGAATTACATTAATTTTTAAATATTTATACAGTCTTGTATTCCTGGGATAAAACTTGAAGTATTACTTTTTATGTCCTGCTAAACTTTATTTGTTAATACTTTGCTAAAGATTTTTTTTTTATATTCATGAGGGATTTTGGTCTGTGATTTTCTTTTGTGGCAATATTTTTGGCAAGTTTTGTCATTAGTGTTATGCTGGTCTCAGAAAATGAATTGGGAAGTGTTCTTTCTGTTCTGAAGGATTTTCAGTAAGATTATCATAATTTTTCTTGAAATATTTTTCCACTTAATCTGTGGCATTGAATCTATTGTCATACAATTCTTCAATGCATTCTTTATTGTCATTTTAATGTCTCTAGTACCTGTAGTGTCATTTCCTTTTAATCCCTTACTTGTAAATTTGTGTTTTCTCTCTTAATTTCTGGACTAGTCTTGCTTTCTGTTTCTTTAATTTCTGTTCTTATTTCTTATTATTTTCTTTTGACTACTTGTTTTATGTATAACCTACATTTTTTTCTAATTTCTTAAAATAATAATTTAAGTCATTGATTTAGACCTTCTTTTCTAGCAGAAGTTTTTAAAGCTATGAATTTCCTTCTAGTATTTTATTTTAGGAATTTTGATATACTGGACTTTTATTATTAATTATTAATTAAATCAGAAATATGGTCCAGTGCCCTTGTGTTTTCTTCTCAGGTCCATGTAATTTGGAATGTAGTGTAGATTGTTTAATTTTCTTATATTTAAATACTTTAGATATTTCAGTTATTATTATTTAAACTTTTTGTTCTTGATAACTACTGATTGAATTTTGATGTGAGTTAATTTTGAACACTTTGCAATTTAAGATTTATTGCACAGATATGGCCTAACTTGCTGAACATCTTGTGCATTTTTAAAGATGATTCTCTGCGTCTCTTGGGTGAAATATTCTGTGAATGTCAATTAGGAGAAGCAGTTTGATATTGTTGAAATTTATAAATGTTTTTGTCCAGCTTTTCTATCAATTTTTGAGAAAGAAGCATTAAACTTCTAGGTATGACTATGGATGGATCGTTTTGCCCTTTAATTTCTGTTATTTTTTGCTTCTTGTATTTTGAAACTTTGTTATTATGTATATACATGTTTAGGACTGTTATGTATTATTGATGAATTTACTCTTTTATTGATATAAAATGCTTCTCTTATCTTTTTGGCAATATTTCTTGTTTTGAACTCACTATTTGTCTTAATAGAACTACTTCAATTTTCTTACAATGAATAATATTTGAATGGTATATATTTTTCTTTTAAACTATTTCTTCATATTTTTAAGTGTTTGTTTATTTTTGAGAGGGAGAGAGCACAAGAACTGGGGAAGGGCAGAGAGAGAGGGAGACAGAGGATTCAAAGCATGCTCTGCACCTTCAGCTCAGAGCCCAGTGCAGGGCTCGAACTCATGAACCGTTAGATCATAACCTGAACCAAAGTTGGACAGTTAACTGACTGAACCACCCAGGCTCCTCCCTATGTCTTCATATTTAAAATACCTTTCTTATGGGCAGCATATATTTGGGTTTTGCTTTCCCTATCAAATCTAAGAATCTCTCTTTCTCTCTCTCTTTTTTTGTAAATTTGTACCTCTTAATATTTTTTTACCTATTTTTCCCATCCCTCTACCTACCTCTCCTCTGGCAACCACTAGACTGTTTTCTGTACTTAAAAGTCTGCTTGATGTTTGTTTGTTCATTTGTTTTGCTTTTTTTTTTACATTCCATATATAAGTGAAATCATGGTGTTTGTCCTTCTCTGTTTGATGTATTTCACTTAGCATAATACCCTTTAGGTTTATCCACAGTAAATATCAAAATTTCATTCTTTTTTATGGCTGAGTAATATTCCATATCTTGCTACCATATCTTGGCTATTGTAGATAATGCTGCAATAAACTTAAGGGTGCATACATGTTTTTGAATTAGTGTTTCCATTTTGTGTAAATATCCTAAAGTGAATTACTAGATCATATGATTTTTTTTTTTTTTTTGAGGAACCTCCATACTGTTTTCCACAGTGGTTGCACGAATTTACATTCCACTAACAGTGCATGAGGGCCTTTTCTCCATATCCTCACCAATATTTGTTATTTCTTATCTTTTGGATACTAACCATTATGAATGGTCTGGGTTAATATTTCATTGTAGTTTTAATTTGCATTTCCCTGATAAATAGTGATGTTGAGCAATTTTTTATGTGTCTGTTGGCCACATAAAAATATTGTATATTTTCTTTGGAAAAATATCTATTCAGGTCTTCTCATTTTTAATGGAGTTTTTTGTATTTTCCATTATGTAAGTTATTTCTATATTTTGGATATTAGTCCCTGATTAGATATGTCATTTGCAAATATCTTCTCCCATTTAGTAGGTTGCCTTTTTGGTTTGTTGATGATTTCCTTTGCCATGAAAAACCTTTTTATTTTCATGTAGTCCTAATAGTTTATTTTTACTTTTGTTTTCTTTCACGAAGAGACATCCATGTCTCAGCCATAAATATGTTGCTGATGTTGATGTCCAAGAGCTTGCTGCCTATGTTTTCTTTAAGAAGCTTTATGACTTCAAGTCTCACAATTAGGTATTTAATCCATTTTGAGTTTATTTTTGTATATAGCATAAGAAAGTGGTCAAGTTTCATTTTTTTTTCTTGCATGTAAATGTCCAGGTTTCCCAGCACCATTTATTGAAAAGACTGTCTTTTCCTCATTGTATATTCTTACCTTCTTTGTCATAGACAGTTTCTTCCTTTTAATTGGAGTGTTTCATAGTTTACATTTAGTCTAATTATTTATTCTGTTTGAATTAAGCCTATCATTATGCCATTTGTTTTATATTTGTCTCATCCCTTGTTTGTTTTTTCTCTGCTCCTTCTTTCCTGCCCTTTTGAAAAATGAGTTTAATATTTCCAGTTTAATATTCTAGTTTGATTCCTCCATTGACTTTTTAATTATATACCTTTGTATTATTTTTATTGGTTGCTCTAGGGATTACATATGTGTCCTTAACTTATCAGAATCTACTTAAAGTTATTATTGTACCATTTTATCCTCCGGTCTTTGGGCTGTTGTTTTAATATACTCTATATTTATATACATCAAATTTCAAACAATATAATATTGTTTTTGTTTCTTGCTTTAAACAAGCACAGGCCTTTTAAAGAAATGAAAAGAGAGTTTTGTATTTATATTTACTCACATATTTATAATTCCTAGCTCTGATCCTTTTAATAGATTTATATTTCATCTTGTACTTTGCCTTTAGCCTATATTCTCCCTTTTCCATTTTTAATGAAGTTCTAACATTTGATGGTGATATATTCTCTCAACTTTTACTTATGAAAATGACTTTATTTCTTCTTAATTTTTGAAGCATAGTATATAAGAGAAAAATTTGGAGTTGATGTATTTATAGGAATTCAAAGATACTGTTTTCTTGTCTTCTGGCATTCATTGTTTCTGGTAAGAGCCAATTCTTATTCATATATTTATTTCCCCATGTGTAATTTGGCTTTTTGTCTATAGCTGCTTTCAAGGTTTTGTTTTTATGTTTGATTTTCAGTACTATGATAATAATATACATCAGTGTGGTTTTCTTTGTATTAATCTAACCTGATTCATTCTCTTGTTTCTAATTCTTCAGATTAGGTAACTTCCATTAATCTCTTTTTAATTTTACAGATTAGGTCTTTTTCCTCTCCAACTTGCTTTTATGCCCATTAAGGAAAACATTCATATCATATAATTTTCCATGCTAGAAAATTTAGTTTCCATTACTACACTAAGATTCACTATTTTTTATTCATTATAAGTATATTTTAGCTTACTACATTAAGCCTAGTTGTGATAGCTACTTTAATTGTCTGCTAATTCCAGTATCTTAGTTGTATTATGTCCTTTTCTATTGACTGTGTGTGTGTGGGTGTGAGAGAGAGAGAGAGAGAGAGAGAGAGAGAGAGAGAGAGAGAGAGAAAGAGAGGGAAGGAGATTGGGGGGGGGGAGAGAGATAACTGGTCATATTTTTCTATTTAATTAATTTTTTTTTCCTAGAAATCCTGATTTACTGTAGAGACTGTTGATTCTGTTATCTTTTTCTGAAGTGTGTTACTTACTTTTTTGTTATATCAGACATTTAAATTATTTACTGATCACTTTGAACTTGTGAAAGCTTGTTTTTATTTTGTTACAGTGAGTCTGTGGCAAATCTGAGGTATTTACTACACCTCTCTAACATGGAAGGATTCACACTGTAAACTCCCACGCAGTGGGAAGTCTTTGAAATCTCTTAATTCTTCCAGCTGTTGTTTTCCTCTAAGGTTTTTCAAGTCTTCCCTTTGTTTTTGCCATTGAGGGGTCAGCCAAGAATGTATGGGAAAATTATAGGATAATTTTGGGCATTCCTCCATTGTGGATCATTTCTTTATGAGATTTTCTCCTTTAATTTTCACCTTTTCAGTTAGCCCCAGACTATTTAATTTGACACCTCAGGCAATAAAACAAAACAAAGTAAAGTAAAGTAAAATGAATTAAAAACTGTAGCTTTCTGCTTGAGTTCTATTTGCCAGTCCTATACAGACTTGGCAATGTTCTCAGGAAAAAAAAGCATGTAAGTAGGAGTTCCACCCCAAATTTTGTGTACTTCCTTTTCTTCAAGGATCAAACTCCTTCTAGCTTTTGCCTCTTTTGGTCATTCTTCAGTGTATTATATACTTTTAAATTTTTGTTTAGATATTATTATTGGAGGGCTAGTCTGTTAACAGGAAGCCATGTTAATCCATTTAGACTAAGTTTACCTTAAGTTTTGTAGTATTTAATGGTCTATGCTAGTATTCCATCTCTTTGTTATCTTTCTTTTTGTCCACCCACCCTAAAGCTTAATCCTCAGGGCTACTGTTTGGCTAAAGAACATCATTAGTTGCCGTAGGATAAATGACTTTGCCACTCACAGCACTGCTTTCTAGGTCTTATTCATCACAGTGTATAAAGGACCAGAGAAAACACTGGCCACCATGCATGATTCTGGCCTTGAACATCACTCTGAGGTTCTTCTTCCTTTTTTCTTTGTCAAACCCCCTAAGATTACTGAACTATTTTTCAACACTGATTTTAAGCCCAAGTGCCACAAAGGAGACTCTCCATCTAAAAAGAAAAGTCACCTTCCTGTTTCTATTTTTAAACAGTCTTCTTTTTTCAGTTGAACAGTAATGGACAAAACAGCCAAGCATGCATGCAACAGAGAAGTGATGGGTTGCAGCCAAATTATTTCTGTGCCAATAGGGGAAAAAAAGCAATCCACACAAAATCTTTCAATATTTCTATTTATTTTTCATTCCTAGTCATTACAGAGAAGTCTGGTTTGGGTTGAAATTGTTTTTAAAACTTATTTAACATGCAGCTGCATATAAAAGCAAAGGATGAGGAGAGAAACAGCTCTCCAAAAAGGATGTTTTCACCCATACCACAGTGAAAAGTGAGAGCTAATTTAAGCATCTAAAAAACTTTCAGGTGGCAAGTTTGACCTTAGTTATAAGGTAATATTTTACATATGACAAATCATTCTCTCTATCCAATATGGAATATTACCAGAGGAAAAAATAAAGAAATGCCAGATAGATTTTGAAAAAAAATTTAAATACAGTATTAATACAATATGGAAACTATTACTGTGAATAATTATGAAGCAAAAATGACATTAAATTTCAGAATTTAAAATACCTATGACCAATACAATTCATCTTTAGGTAGCTTTATTTATAGTGTTACCTAAATTATAGTGCATTTTGGTTCTTCATTTTAATTTTTATCTATCTGAAAGTGATACATCTGCTTTACAAAAATCAATCATAAAACATATAAAAGAAAAAAAATGCCCTATTTGGCCACCCTAATACAACTCTGATTAGATTTACTTGTCAATTCTATTAAATAATTTTTAATATTTTCATTGAATTTCTTTCCTTGTTTTTGCACATTCTAAATATTTGAAATGAGTTAGCATACTCTATCATGTATTATTTTAATATAATATTTCCAAACATTTTTTCCTGTTGCTCCACTTTTTTTTTTTTTTTTAAGTGAAGCCATTATTTTAATGACTTCCCTAAAGGTAAGCTTACTACAGTTGACTAGTTTTAGTAAATCTGAACTTGGGATTCATTTTTCTTGTCTTTTCAAAAGGAGTGATACCGTCAATATGTTGTATACCTGAAACTAATAAACACCATATGTTAGTTAAACTCTATGAATTTAAAAAAGGGAGGGCGAGTGATACCTATCTCATAGATTGTGGTGAGGAGTAAATGAAATATTCTATATTAAATGTTAAAAAGGAATTGTTAGTTCGTCTTACCTTCTGAGGTAAATCCTTAGGTCATGAATGCCATACCACAGATGAGTACATGCTTATGGTAGAGAAAACAAGAAAGCAGCTAATGGTGGATATTTGTAGCATGTGAAGCAAGTCATGAACTAAGGAAGTACTTGGTGTTTCCAATATATTATGAATATTAAATTGTGATGAACATAAGCATATATTTTTGGCATCAGATATTTGCTAACATATGAGTTTGGGGAAGATAGTTTATTTTCTTTATGCCTTATCTTCCCATCTCTGAAAACAGTATTTTTTTCTATTACAATCCCATGACACATTTGGACTTGGAGGTTGAGTGTCACTCTTTGCTCCTAGATGAAATATGTCCATATTTTTAGAACTCAAATTGTCATTTAAGTAAATGTCTAAGTTGACAAGAATCCACTCCACAGGAGATTTCAGAAACAAAGTGACATATTAAAGATTCCTGGATCAGGAATTAGGAGTCCAGTATTCAGGTCTAATGCTGTCACTTACATGCTCAGAGATTAAGGCAAGTTACTTGGGCTGTTTCCTTATGTATAACATGAGATGTGTGGTAGTTAATTTTATGTGTCAAAAGGACAGGCCACAGGGTGCTCTAATAAAGCATATTTTTAAGTGTGTCTGTAAGGGCATTTGCAACTGATATTAGCATTCGAATGGTAGAGCCACAAAGTAGACTGCCCTCCCTAGTGTGGGTGGGCATCATTCATTCCATTGAAGGCCTGAAGGGAACAAAAGGTAGAGGAAGAAGGAGTTCACTCATTTTGTTGATCTGGGATATCTCAATCTTCTACCCTCAGTCAGACTGGGATTTATACTTTGGGCTCCCCATAGTATGGGTTATAGCTTGCAAAGGGCAGATTGTTATACAACTCAGCCTCCATAATCATGTAAGCCAGTTCCTCATAATAAATCTCTGTTATGAGAGGCTGGTTCTGTTTCTCTGGAGAACTCTTACTAATAAAAGATGTATTTTATTATTTCATCTTCGAGATTCCATGACAAGAAGTATATATAGGAAACAAACATTTAAAACATTTTACATTAGGGGTGCCTGGGTGGCTCAGTCAGTTTAGCTGCCAACTTCATCTCAGGTCATGATCTCATGGTTCATGGGTTTGAGCCCCGCATCAGGTTCTGTGCTGACAGCTCAGAGCCTGGAGCCTGCTTCAGATTCCGTGTCTCCCTCTCTCTCTGCCCCTCCCCGCTCATGCTCTGTTTCTCTCTGTCTCAATAATAAATAAAAACATAGAAAAAATTTTTAAAAATATTTTACATTAATTTATCATGTAGCTGAGCAAATATCAATATTTTTAAAGGCAAATAATGTGGAGAATATCTAATGGCTATTACATCTCTGACACAGAGAGACTGATAAATTAAAATTTAAAAATTACATTTTTGTTCTTCAAAATGAATGAGGGTGGAAAATGAGATAATTTCATTGTATCTCCTTTGAGCTAGATCCATGTCTCTATGCTGTTGTAGCTCTATGGCCTCCATAGAACATACTTTTATTTTGACGTTTAAAAAAGAAACGTTTTATTGCATCTAACATCCATTTGAAAACTAGGAATTTTGACACAGTGGGTACCATCATTTCGAGTCATCTCAGTGGGTTACTTCTAGCCAAATGATTCTATCAGGGCTAAGAAATTATAGTTCTTGCCAAATTAATTGGCAATAATGTACGTATTTCTTTTAAAATTATATATTGCTAAACCAGTATAACAGTATGAGTCTGAATCTGACTTTCCTGGGAAAATTTACAGTTACAATCCTGGAAACCAAGTTTTAACACTCACAACGTCAAAGTGGGAATAAGGGTGTCTTCACTATATGGAAATAAAATAAATTTCACTGAAGCTTCTTCTAACACTAATGGAAGAACTAAAAGTTGGGCAAGATGGAGCCAAACTTCGCTTAGCTGAGAAGACCTCACGGAATAGGAGCACTTTCTTTCTTCCTAGCTACATGAGCGGAAAACTAATGTACTGTGTTCTTCAGCAAATGTCTGTGCTCTGTAAAGGGAAAGCCATAGAAATTGAAAACCCAATTGCTAAAGTCAAGAGATATAAGTAAAGATTGGGAAGTCAGTTGTGTTAAAGTGTGTGGTGGGAAAGAACCAGCAAATAAGAATGTAAGAAATGTCTTGCTACGCTGGACTGTATTCTGTGAATTCCATAAGAAATGGAAGTTGACATAGTCCATTACCTAGAAATAAAACACATTTTAGATAAAACAGCCATTTTTCACAAGGTCACAAAAGCTCAGTCAGCAAGAAAGCCAAATAGGAATGGAACAAATGGGCTTACTCAGATCGTTTTAGGCTGATGAGTCAATCATTCATATCGTTTTCAGTTTCTGGACTAGTTAGTGGATAGAGATTGGACTACACAATGAGACCTTAATAATCTGTATTTGGATCAGTGAAAGAAATGAGGTGAACAGAAAGAGCATGAGCATCAATTCCATTCTCCTGGTCCACATTATAAAGTTAAAACGGAATGTGAACAGTGTGGTCATGGTGGCTGTACCTGGTTAGAAAACACCTCTAGCTGACTTGGCAGCAAACGCTTCTTCCCACAATGTTAAACATACCTTATGGCGATATTATGTAAGTGTCTATCAGCCTGATAAAATCATATTTGGAATACCCTAAGTCAAAATTCAAAGACACGTTTTTTCTTTTTTTTCATTTATCACATAAGAATTTTTGCTCCTGTTTTCACATACACAATTGTTTTTCCATTAATTCTAGTAAATAATCTTTACCATGTTTCTGAGAAATAGAAAGATATAGCAAATAAATTTTTTTAACCTCAAGGAAATAAAATTGTTCAGCTGTTATTTGCCCTAGAGAAGATTTTCCTTCTAAATTATTACGTATATTGAAAGTAAGAGTGTAACATTGTTGATGTGTAATTATTAGAGGGAGCAAGTTTCATCACTGCTCCATCCCCCATGTCAATATCCTAAGACTTTAACAGTTCAAATGGGGTATCTCTCTGCTGAGTGATTCAAGGCTTTTGCAAGCAGCTGTGGACAAAAGGCCTTCACTTCACATCTGTTGGACAGGTACCTTAGAATGAATGGGTGATGCCCAATTCTGACCACAAAGGTGACCCATGGTGTGTAGACATTGGCCTGGTTTCCACGTGGATCCCTGCCTGGTGATGAATCTGTCCTGACTCTGCATCTCTCTTTATGGTCCTGCCAGGTATCTGTAGTGGCTTCCTCTCCTAGGAGCTCTTTCTTCTATGTCATCTTCCAGGCTCCCAGCCCAGGTGATCTTCACTCATTCTCTAGCAATAATCAGAGCCCACAGGCTATTCCTGGATAATTTAGTCTCTGGTTATTCTTGTGAGATGAAAGAGAGGCTTGTTGAGGTATGATGAATTGTGCCAAGCCTACATTTCCCAGACTTTTGAGGATAAAAACCTCATTTTGAAAACCAAAGTAGTTTTAAGAAACTGCAACATAGAAGTTGCATACTGCTGGTATGCATTGGCTTCTAAGAGTCAGTATCTGCTTTTCTACTATGCGTACTTTATTAGCCATAGCATATCTACATACACTGGGAAAACACTTGTTACTATAAGAAAGGCAGTCTAACATTCATGCAGATTGTAGAACTGTTTTGCCTGGGTTTCAATATGGGCATGGCTCTGTCACTTTACTAGTTGTGTGACCTTGGACAAGCTACCCAAGATTTCTATGCCTCAGTGTCCTTAGCTGCAAAACTGGTATCATAATAGTGCCTATCCTGTAAGGCTGCTGTACACATTAAATGAATGAATACATGTAAAATGCCTAGAACAGTGTAAGTCCTTAATGTTAGATGTCATTACTAAATGTGAGGCATATAGTTTATTGAACCTGTGAGGCTTGTTTATAGTACAGCCTCTTTAAGTTAACCAAGGACAACTGTTTTGAGATTCTGTTCAATAACGTAATTGATTTAATAGCACATGTCCTCCATCTCTACTAAGATACGTTTGGTCTTGTAAATTTAGAGTGGGAGAATTAATAAATTGGCCCTTGTCAGTATTAAAAGACAGAGTATTTTAAACCCAGCTGATTAGGAGGCAAGATATAATTTAGAGGATCATGAAAGATGAACATTAACCTGTGGGTCTACCTGTAGGAAATCCCTACTGTCTTTAGCCTAGTTTAACCATGTCTCCCTGGGCTCCACTTCTAACCATTAAGAAATTACCTCGTTGTCTCTTCTGGGGCTGACAGGCAATTTTAGTGATAAATAAAGTTGAAGACTTTCAAAGTAAAGTTTGAATTACTTTGCATATATTTACACACATAAACAAAACAACATTTGGCAAGTTAGGATTTGTCATATAAAAGACATTTAATAAATTGATCACCACCTAGTTGTTCCAGAGGCAAACACTAATTTTCATGTGATTAATCTAAACATTCAAAGAGTGAATTAATGAATATCTAAACAACTTCCTATGGTTTGCTGCTACCTTTGCAGATCTTATACCCACTCACATTGAAATCTCTTTCTCTCATTTAATTTCTCCCACCTCTCCTAAATGTTGGGGACCAAAACAAATAAACAAATAGTTAAAGACAGGTGTAAAAAGGAATTTCTTACTCTTCTAAATGCAGATGTACGTGGAAAAGAAGAAAAAATGTTTTAATGGTGGCATATTTTTTATAACCTACTTGATGCCTAATGTATAACAATAAATCACTTTCATGAACCAGAGATTGAGGAAAAGATTGCCTCTACAGAGTACTGTATAGTTCAGAGTACTCAATAGAAAGGATGGATAAGAACATTCTGGAATAAGAATTACAGGGAAAGGGCAATAGTATAGCACAGCTTTCTTGGCAGTTTGAATTTGCCAATGTTCCTCTGTATAGGCTGCTAGTGAGTAAATAAATGTTCTCAGCTATAAATATTGTTAGAAAAGGCTAAGTTATTAAAACATAGGACACTTTAGTCTGTTCTGGGAGACCAAACTTCAGACTGTCATTGAAGTAGTGATAACCACAGGCAATGTTAGATGTTTGTTTATCCAGCAGCTTATCTTGAGGACTCACTGTCTGTTGTTTGTCCCTTCTTGTTTTGAAAATGTGAGGTCCAGCAGTAGGTCTTTATTTCCTAATTACAGGAAAAAGAAACCTAGGCCTGAGCAGACTATTTGAGGGGTTTCAAGGACCTACCAGCAGAGTGTACCAAGAGAAGAGGGTCCCCCTGAAGTGATGTTTAGGTACTTAGGAGGCTTGGACAAGTTCCAAGTGAACAGATACCTCCCTGGCTCGGGATGGACACACAAGCAGTTTGGAGGCTTTTCATTCCTAAAGTAGTGATTAGGGAGGAAAAATTATTTTCTAGGTTCTTCAGCAAAGTCCTGGTAAATTAGACTGATAAAAGACAGATTAATAAGAGAAAAACAAACTGAAGTTCATTAGCATGTGCATTGTGCTTACACACAGGAGCATCCAGAGTTGAGTAGCCTAGAGGGGTGGTTAGAACTTGGGCTTATATAGCATTTTAGGAACAATAAATTTTTAGAGCATTGACGAGACAAAGGAAAAGGACTTTGAATTTCTAGGGGCAAGAAATTGTAGCAAATATATGGGGAAACTAATGGAAAATAAGTTAATAAAGTTTGTTATATAGATTCAACTCTGAGCTAATGGTTGAAAGTTGTCTCTGGTGATTAACTTTTGTCCTTCCTGGTAGAGAGGGGTGACAGGATACCTTTGCAAATTTATGTCCTGCTTTTTGGCAAATAGAGAGCAGAGAGCTTTTTTTCCTCATATCTACTGCTTCTCAGTTGTCTTCAGCTCAAAATAATCTTTATGCCAAAGTGGCATATTTTGGGGTGGCATAATCTGCTCCCCTACCTAGTTCAGTTCTCATTCCTATCTTGAAAACCGAAAAACTCCAAACTGCTTAGAATAAAACTTGAGCTAATAGAAATGGCAAGCCACCCCAAAATCTAATGGCTGGCAAAAAATTTGGAGAAAATTGGCTATTCCACTGAGTCTAGAAAAGAATATCTAGACAGTGATCAATAATATAATATTGTAAGTTAGTAGGAGAAGGTTTTAAATTCCCATATATCTTGTTACATTTCTCTAAATCCTTTTCCCCCTTCTTAGTTTATACAAATCACAGAATGGCAAAAAAATATTTTTGATAATATTTTTGAAATGTGTAGATGAGAATAAAACATTTGCAGTTTTTTCATGTTGCCTTCCATGTCCAAATGGGGATGACATTTTTGCCTATAAATAAATTAAAAGGCACTACTCTTTACCTAGCAGTGACTAAAACACAGATGCATTCAAACTTTCGTTATTTGAGTGACTTGCTATATCAATGAAATTGATGGCTGTATTTTAACATTTTGTTTTAAAATTATGTCTCAAATCATGACATTGTCATCACCACCATCATCACAATTAACAAGCAAGTATTTAAACATCTACTATTTACCAGATACTATGCTGCCATTTTATAAATTCTGTCTTCTATTCTGTCTACTATTAGCCAGGAACTGCTCTAGACACTAGGAAAATAGTGAACAAAAGAGACAGTCTCTTCCCTAATGGAGGTTATATTTAAGGGCAGAAAAACTCAAGCTTAGATGGATTTAAGTAAATTTGTCAGGATCATGACAAACAATAACAGCCTGTGAGTAAATTGAGATTTCAAGCCAAGTCTGAGATTGCATAGACAATTAAGTAGTCTACCCATGCTAAACAAGAATCTACTTTTATGAACCCAAACTCTTTTCTCCTAAAATATTCCTGAATATTATATATTATAATACAGTAGTGTGCTTGTTGTTTTAAGTAATTTGTCCATAAAGCTGTTTTTACCCCATCACAAGGAGTCACTACTCTAATTTTTGTCCAGATAATGAGGAAATCTTACTTTGGTTTTGATCTATTTTTTCCACTACAATCCATCAGTATTGACTATAATTTTGCCAAGAGTGAAAGTAAGTAAATAATTCATGTTTAAACTATATGAGCTTTTTTCCTGAGAATGGACCTTGTTAAAAGAGTCATACTATACATTTGAGAAAAAATAAAGCCTTCAGTAACAGCTCAATCAAATATCTTAACCTTCTTTAACATGATCTTGCACAGTGGGGCCAGCATCTAGCCTCTAGACTGGTCAAGAAAAGAACTGAGACCAATGCTTGCTTGTAAGATGATGTAGAATCTATAGACCATGACTCTTGAGACACCAGTTTCTTCTTGTTAGCTGTGTTGTAGTTTTGTTTATTTGTTTATTCATTTGTTTTTATTTTTTGTTTGTTTCTCATATGGAAATGGGGAAGATGTTGAGAAAAGAAGGGCTGACATTCAAAATGCCCTTCCCCCAAGTGTGTTCTAAAATGCTTCTTTTTCACACTCTTGTCAATGCCCTTCAGCTAAAGACCATTGGGAACACAACTATAGTTGGACAAAGTTGGGTTTATTGATGTGTTGAAGTCAGGGAGAACATGTACCATGGGGATGTTAAGAGGGTTAAGAGGGTGAAAGAGGACTCCTTGTAGAATTTTGGTTTCTGTTAGGTGCTTTGAGGAAAGATTCAAGGATTCAGGGCTTTGTTGTGGTTTGGATGCCATTAGAAAGCAGTGGTGGGGCACCTGGGTGGCTCAGTTGGTTAAGCATCCAACTTCAGCTCAGGTCATGATCTCACGGTTTGTGAGCTCCAGCCCCACATTGGGCTGTGTGCTGACAGCTCAGTGCCTGGAGCTTGTTTCGGATTCTGTGTCTCCCTCTCTCTCTCTGCCCCTCGCTGGCTCTCACTGTCTCTCTCTCAAAAATAAATAAACATTTAAAAAAACAGTTAAAAAAAAAAAACAGAAAGCAGTGGTAACTCTATGTTTGTTTCTTAACAATTCTTATCTAGAGAACAAAAAGAATGCCATATCTGGTACATAAGCAGGATTCACTCATATTAGCCAGAATAAGCAGATGTTTCATCATTATTTTCATGGTTGGAAATGCGTGTGATATTGTCTGTAATCAGACATGATTGTTCAGCGGCCTTGTTTTTGTCTGGATTAATGACTAATACAGACTGGCCTTATCTCATATGGATGTTCTATGAAACTCTTTATTTTCAACAAGAAAACAGCATGATCTAGCCATGAGTGCTAGTCCAACTCTCCGTAACAGCAAAGCCCAGCTAATACTGCTGTGCCAAGACCTGGCTATGAGGGACTGCCTTCTCTTTTACATTATTACTAACAACCCTTAGGAAACATGGAAATTCAAAGATTAGTTGTTGCCATTAAAATATTGGTTGGCATAGGAGTGTTCAAGTATAAAGAAGTTAAAATTTCATAAACCAAGATTGTGGAGGAACAAAAAATTTCTTTCTCAGATATAACTTTCCATTTGTTAGAAAGGAACAGACTGCTCACAGATAAAGAGTAAAACCTCTTAAGCATTTTAAATAATGTAATTTTTTTCTTGGAATAAGTATCAGTTGATGACAATCTGAACTTAATTCTCTGGAGAATTAAAATACTCTACATGAATTATCAGATAGAGTCTTTGATTTCCTTAAGAAAAGGAGGGTGCTCAATAATATCTGTTAATAATTATAGTATGCCAGCTGAAACTCTTGAATAAATGTGTAGTAATATATTCTGCCATTGCCCAGAAAAGGGAGATGAGCATCAATCTCAGTTTACTACCTATAGTCATCTAGGAGTTGTCTAATTTACCAGATCTTTCACTTCCTCAGTATTCAACCTCAAGTCAGTAACTTCTTTTTTAATTGAAAAAGTCAAATAAAAGTACCCACATAAATGGCCAGAAAAAGCAGAAAAGCTGTATATATCTTATAACAAGACAGAGTTTAGGAAAAACTCAATGTTAAATGGTCATCTAAGCATAAAGTGAAATTGGAGAAAACAAATGTTTTGTAAGTATTTTTCCTAAAACGTCTTAGCAACAGTTCTTTTATTTGTTTGTTGTTATTGTTAATTCTACTACTGATAATGTTAAGGGTTTGTCAGCAATTTCTTATAAAGTATGGGTTGTGGGAGTGTCTTATCAATAACCCTTGTATTAGTGTTCTATGATAATATGCATTAACTTGATAGATGAGGGACCATTACAGTCTATCACTGCAGTGATCCATACATTGAAGACTCCCTAAGTACATGTTGACACAATATTGCACCAGTGATCCATGAATTAAATATGCTTTGGATCCGAGTCATTACAAGTTTAATGGAAGAAATGCACCAATTCTACTGAAAAATGCCAGTTTTGACTCCATGATCAATTCTTCCATAAACACATTTCTAATGTCTCTCAGTAATGACTATTTTTCCTGAACCATCACTGCTTATTGTATTGACTTCGTCAACATTGAGTCCCATTTTATATTGACTATTTTGAAACTCCTTGAGTGTCACAGAAGAGATCTATGGAATAATTACACAATAGTATCCACACAAATGTTCTTTTGTAAATAATGGAAAGCACTGTTTTACCCTTTTTAAGGACTAGGCATAATAACTACTCAATAGACTTAAAGTGAAAGAAAATTAAAATTTTATTTGTGTCATTATTCACCTATCCTTCATTATAAAGGTTTGTGGAGTTCTTGTCATGGCAGAGTGAGCACAAGATATGTGACAATGTTCTTTCGTACTTAGCATTTATTCTGTTTATTCTATCATTCTTCTTTTACATATATTAAATTTTTCATGGTATATCTTACTCAAGATAATAGTAATCATTTCTCAAATATTTATAATAGCCTTACAAACATCTTTTGCTCTGCTGAGCACATACTGGGTGCATGCAGGATACTAATTATGGAGACAAAAAAAAAAACCTGAGGAAAAGAAAAAAAGAATGAAGGATGAAAGTTGTCGGCATACACTCCAAAATAAGTGGGTCACATATTCATCTGAAATGGGAGTTGAGTTGAAGAGAATAGGTAGAAGAACAGAAGACACTAAGAAGGAATTTAGACAAGATAAAAATATTCTCAGTGGCTTCACTCTAATCAATAAACCAAGGATTAAGTTATTTTGATGTTAGGGTATGTGTAGGAACAGGGGCCTGAAGAAAATGAAAAGGAATTGATGTCTCATTGTGAAAAGCTTCACAGTCTTTTCTCGGGACTTCTGTCCTCCAGCCCTTTCCCAGGGCAACTGGCACCCTGTCCTGTATTATTTGCTCTTGTTTCAGGCTGCAACTTTCCAATCTTCAAGTTCTTCAAAACAAAACAAAAAACAAAGCCTTCTGCTACTTTTAATTTAATGTCTACCTTTTAAAGTAATTCTCAGTCTATTTCTCTGTTTTCTTCTGTCACTTTTCTAACTTTGTCATTTTTTCCTTTTTTTGGGGGGGGTCCTTCCAATGACTTTTCCTCTCTTCACTTTGTCAGATTGTAATATCCAGAACATAAAAGCAGGGAGGTGAGGATTTCTCATTTCTGCAAGTGTTCAGGTGTAGGATGTGCCATGGATCTGGCTGTACCCCAACAATCTACAGATGCCATGGCCGATTTTACTATTATAGATGGGACTAGTATGTCTTGCCTCCCTCAGTGCTAAGTAGTATAGGAGAGAACCAGAACTGAGATGTGAATGCATGCTGTTGTCAGCAGGCATGATACACCTCTACAAATAAAGCTGAGAGTCAATGAAGCTAAGCCTGGAACAAGGAGGAAAGAGCAGAGTGGCAGGACTAGTAAGAAGAGGTGAAATAAATGCGTAAGAAATTTAATCACTGAAACAGGGACTGTGTCATGTACTTTCACATACATTATCTCATTCATTTCTTACAACAACCCCATAAAGTATACACTGAGTGTCTTAGGTATGGAATTGTCAAATTAGCTAGCTTTAACAGTGAAGCTCCCTGCGGCGCCTGGGTGGCTCAGTCAGTTAAGCATAAGGCTTCAGCTCAGGTCATGATCTTGCAGTTTGTGGGTTTGAGCCCCACATTGGCTCCGTGCTGTTACCTCAGAGCCTGGAACCTGATTGAGATTCTGTGTCTCCCCCTCTCTCTTCCCCTCCCATGCTCATGCTCTGTTTCTGTCTCTAAATAATAAACAAACATTAAAAAAAAAATTTAGCAGTGAAGCTCCAAAACTCAGTAGCTGAGACTAAATGTGAGCAGGGATGATTGAGGATGGTTCCATGAAGTCTCAAGAGTGAGTGGCAGGAGGAGAGGAAGACAGAAGAGGACAGGACAGATGCAGAGAAAGGCAGAATAATGTCACATGTGTCAGATTACTGCACTATCATTAAAATAAATGCTTTGAATATATTTACATAATATATCTTTAAAAAAACCAAGCTGGGTTACCTGTGTGGCTCAGTTAGTAGAGCATGTGACTCTTGATGCCAGGATCGTGATTTTGAGCCCCACATTGGGTATAGAGTTTAATTTAAAAATAAAAACAGATAATATAAAATGAAATGAAATGAAATAAGATACCAAGCTACCTCCTATGGATCTAAATATATATTGAAAATATATAGCTTTTTCCACTTATAGACTGGCTACTAAACCAAGATGGCCTAATGTTCTTCATTGACTAAACTTTAGACAGGTTTCTTCTCAACTATAGGCTTCTTTTCTTAGAGCGTTTACCTTATAAAATTTTTAATTATGAATTATTTCTCTGTTCCTGTGAGATATAAATTTCCTTCCAATCTCTTGACAGCTTTTCAACCCAGGAATGTCTTTCTTAAGTACCTGGGAGCCATCTCTTTGAAATGTCATCACTTATCTCCCAGTTTCTGTGGGAGGATAGGAGCTTAGCTTCAGTAAGTGCCAATTAGCAAACACAGACTGTCTAATCATATTGACCAACTTGCCTCCTAACATTATCTGGTACTTTCCCACTAGTTCACTCCCTTAAAAACCTTCCTGCCTTCTGTTTTTGAGGAGTTGAGTTTAGTCTCTTTTCCTTATTGCAATAGTCTTGACCTCTCTTGCAAATAGACTTGAATAGGTCTTCCTTACCTGTTTAACTCCACCAGGTGCAGTTTTTCTTTGACATTACTACTCTGGGTGAGTGTCTATTTGTAAGGGTAAGTACACAATATTCTTCATCTATCAAAACATAAAGTTTAATAAAATAAATGGCCCTAAAACTGCAATAATTCAGGTATATACTCTCTAAAGATAAAGGATGGTTCAGGAGGTGATCTTTGAGATTCGTAAATCTTTTGACCTTTGAAATTTAACTTCAGATATGGTAAAAAGGAAGTGTTCATTCACTGGTCAAATAAGCAGTATTTTGGATAGCTGTAATATGTATTTTAAGAAACATGTAATCAAGGAAAACACCATTAGGTGAAGTTTAATACCACACACACACACACACACACACACACACACCTTGATTTTTTTTTCCTAAAGGAATTTTATATAAGTTATAGGAATATTGTACAATAGGCAAATAATATTAATAAAGAAATTGGGAATGAAAGAAGAATAAGAATAAGAAAATACTATTAAGCTGGTGGTATATGGAAACAGTGCCGTAAAGCCTACATTACTAAAAGGGCATCCCAATTTGGCCTTGATTTTTCAAGGAACTAACTCAAAAGGGAAAAATAATCAGTTGCAAGATCCCCAAAAGAAAAAAAAAGAAAAGAAAACAAGAAAGTTTGCTTTGAAAAAACACAAGTTCTTTAAATCTGGAAGAAATTTTAACAGACATACACCTGCACACACATGCATGACAACACAACGAGTAATCTTATAGGCAGGCAAATCTCATATGTATTAACTGAACCCTGGACTAAATGCAGACATCTATTTTGTAAGATTAGTTTCTTAGTCTCTTGATACATAGTAGATAAAAAAAACTTATGAAGTTTCATTTCTGTAAAAGTGATCATATAAGGAACAAGATATCTAGTACCTGGTTCTCTGAGAGTCTTATCCAATCTATAATTTAGCCTTCCTAGAAAAATAAATAAAATACAAATTCTTAAATATATGAGTTTATATAACTCAAAGTTTTCATGTCAGTTGGGCTGTAAAGAGAGTAAGATTCTATTCTTGGGCAAACTTCTATGACTGTAGAAAATTATGTACTGATCAAGATTAAGAGAACGTATTTACTTAAATGTCTCTTTAATTTTATTCCACTATTGCATTTTTTAAAGTTTGGGTTCTCCAGGTAGTTGTTTCTGTTGACTGTCACAGTGATTTGTTTTCTTGTGCAGTTTGTAACTTAACTTTTCCTGTGAATATGGATGTATCGTGCGCTCTTCCATGGTTGTTTAACCTGCTCTGGGTTGTGGGGACATTCCTACTGAGTTTTGTTTCCTCCTGCTGGGAAATATGCATATTGCCAATTTTATGTCATGAGGTCTCCATCTAAGTAGTATAATCTCAGATCCTGTATCAGTTGATGGTATGGGCTTGATTTCTTTTTTTTCTTTTTCTTTTTTTGTCTTTAAGTAGTTTACTTTATGTTTTTTAAATTATTTTATAGTTTATTGTCAAGTTGGTTTCCAAATAACACCCAGTGCTCATCCCCACAAGTGTCCTCCTCCATGCCTATCATCCCCCTTCCCTTCCCCCCTCCCCCATCAGCCCTCAGTTTGTTCTCAGTATTCAAGAGTCTCTCATGGTTTGCCTCCCTCCCTCTCTCCAACTATTTTTCCCCCTTCCCCTCCCCCATAGTCCTCTGTTAAGTTTCTCCTGTTACCATGTATCTGTCCTTCTCTGCCTGACTTATTTCACTTAACATGACACCCTCGAGTTCCATCCACGTTGCCACAAATGGCCAGATTTCATTCTTTCTTGTTGTGGGGCTTGATTTCTTACACAAAACTCTTTCTTCAGACCATGGCTTCTGATGAACAGCTTAGTTTCTTTACCATTTTCTGTAGCCAGTGAGTGGGATGCCTCATTCCTATTTCATGGACGGTCAGCCCACTGTGGTTGCTGGGTTTATGCAGAGAGCTTACACTGGACACTCCACTGTGTACCAGCCCGAGACTTCATCTACTGACTTAATAGAGGCATTAATATCCAGTCCTACAATGGTATCTCAGCTTCAAAAACCCTATGTTCTTTTCAGAGTCCGTTCCATTCGCCTGTGTAACTTTGACTTATCTGTTTGTTTCTTATGGAAAATTTCCTTTCTTTTATATGGTTATACTTTATGGAGTTTGCTTGTTGGAGGTGGCTTGGGGTAAAGGTGAGGTGGGGTGTGGAATGGACTTTATGCTAAAACTGAATCCACTATTTTGACAGAAAACCCACTGAACATTTAAGACTCCATTTCCTCATCATATCTGTATTGAAAGGATTTGTTTTTCGATTATTCAGTGAGATAATTCATGCAAAAATTTTAGCACAGTGCCTGGTACATGGAAAATGCCCAGTAAAGTATTAGCTAGTCAATGGAAAAGCTGTATTTCAACATATGTGATCTGGTTTCAAAGTCAGTTCTCCTACCCAGGCTATGCTTCTTTTTTAACATTTATCTATGCTATTTTTTATCTATAATATTAAGAACCTTCTCCAACAATGTTTTTTTTATAGTAAGCAATGTTTTCTGATAGAGATTAGGTATCAGAGTCTATTGAAGGAATCCTTTGTAAAAATCAAAACCATGTAACAGAATGCAGAAGAAAGTATGTGGTGTGCTTCTCTGTTGTAGCTATTCATGCATCCAGATAAAGCTGAAGCAAGATCAATGTGCTAAAAGTGAGATTCTTAAAAAAAAGGTTTAAACAGACACACTTAACAAAGGACGATATTCAAAATCACATGGAAAAGTGTACAGTTATCAATGGTCACTGTGCCAGTTAACTACTTATTGCCACTCAGCTCCAAATTCCCCCATCAGTATATGCTCTGTGATAATAATAGGGTTCCTTTAATCATTTCTCCTTAAAATGAGCACAGTGTTAAACTTTCTCAATAGAGGGCACTGGAGGAGCATTACAGGAAGGAAAAGCTCCTGTGTAGTTTCCTGGTGCTGCAGGGTGGGTGGGCGGTGTGGCTGGAAGGACATCCGTGCACCTCTGCTACAATGCAGGCCCAGAGCCCAGGATCCAAGGAAGCCTTGCAGTCTCACCCAGAATTGATGATAACCTCCCCAAAACCCTCAACAGGGAAACCAGCACCCCAAAAACCTCCTGCTGAGCTGAGCATTCTGATTCCCACCACAGACACCTGTGTGGCCCCCTGAGACCCAGAGGATCCCACCCTGCTGCTGCTCCCTCTACAGGCCCAACATGGCCAGGGCTGGGGGATCGCCACCCCATCTGCAGGCCCCTGTCCTTGGAACAGATAGCCTGGGAAACTGCTTTGTGCCGGCCAGTTTTGCAGGCCAGTTTTAGCCTGGACAAACCAGGGAATGTTTTACTAGCTGGTGGGCTAAACTATGCTTTCTCCAACAAGGTATGAACCTTAGCCTTGAGGAGGGAGTTTTGTTCTGAGTTTGTCCTTCCTTGGACATTCTCTTTCAGTGCTAGAGTACCACACAGCATTTTCATATCTGTTATAGTTATTCTTTTATCATAGATTGATAATTCTTTATATTGAACTTTGGTTGTTTAAGCCACCATGCGGTTTTCTATTTTCTGTTTGGACCTACACTACTCCAATCATTGTTCAAATTAAAGTCACAAAGAGATACAATTATATGTACACTTGAGTGGCTAAAAGAAAAGTACGAGGATCCAAATGTTGGTAAGGATGTAGGGCGCCTGGAACTCTCATTCACTATTGGTGGGAATATAAAATATTACTAGCACTTTGGGGAAAAAAAGCCTCAAGGGTTTGTAGAACACGAACACATTCCTCTTCTAAGATTCCTTAGTTCTACTCCAAGAGAAATCAAAACATATATCCACAGAAAGCCTTGTGTAGTCTGAGAAACTATACAAATAATAGCCCAAGGCTGAAAACAAACACCCATCAATAGGCACATGGATAAACAGACTATGGCCTACTCACGATGGAATACTAAGTGACACAGGACAGAAAACACTACTTAATGTGCAACATTGATGAATCTCAAAAGATATACTGAGTGAAAGAAGCCTTAAACAAAATTTTCATATTACACAGTTCCATCTTTATGAGATTCTAGACCAAGTAAACTGATGTTTGGTGGGAAGAAAATAAAACAGTGGCTGTCTCTGGGCGGAGTAGAGATTAACTGGGAAGGAGCTTGCAAGAACATTCTGGAACATATCTACCCCTTGATATATCAAACTACTAAGGGTAGATCTTTAAAAATGGGAGTTTAGGTTATATAGATTATACATTTGCCAAAACTTATTGAATTGTATTGTTAAGATTTGTGCATTTTGTAGCAGTACATTTAACCTAAACAATTTTTAAATGTTTATTTATTTTTAGAGAGAGAGAGGGAGAGAATAGCAGGGGAGGGAGAAAGAGAGAGGGAGATAGAGGATCTGATGTGGGCTCTGCACTGATGGCAGAGAGCCCGAGGCAAGGCTTGAACTCAAATATCATGAAATTGTGACCTGAGCCAAGTCAAACACTTAACCAGCTGAGCCACCCAGGTGCCCCTAACCTAAAAGTATTTAAAAATAGTGATATATATGCTGCAGTGTTTAGGTGAGAAGTATACTGATGCCTGCAACTTATTTTGAAATGCATTCAAATCCAAACATTCATGTTTTTTAATACATTTCAAAATACAGGTAGATTTATGAATGCATAGAGGGATGGATGGATAAATAGATATATGTTAAAGCACATTTAGAAAAGTGTTAATTGTGGAATATTTAACACAGTGGTTAGGATACAGGTATTCACTTTGAAACTTTTTAAAAAAATTTTTACTGTATTTGAAAAGAACGTTTATAAGAAATAATTGGAAAAAACTGAGAAGTGATCAAAACTCTTAGATTTTTGTCTCTTAAAACCATTGAAATCTTTCCCTGGCTTGCTATGATATCAAAGTGCCAGTTTTGTCTGAGTCTTGAGAGCTGAGGGTCTATTTTGAGCACAGGCAACTTCACTCATAATATAGATATTTTTCCAGTATTAAGACTGACTGGCTTAAATTTACTGTTATAGCACCTCTCCTTTCTTAACAGTTTATCCTGGTCTCTGTGACGGCCTGAGTGTTTTTGTTTTATGTGATGAAGGCATGTGTGCTTTTATGAATGTATATATTTATATTCTGTTATCATTAAAGTCTTAGCCTGACTTTAAACCATACTACCAAGAACTAATATATAAATGGTTTTCATCTATTGAATTTCATTTCATTCATGTACTTCTTGATTAAGCTGTAAATTCCCCAATGTAGGATCCATCTTCTGTTTACTTTGCATCTCTACCCAGAGAATGTTGTACAGTGCTGTAGACACAGGGGGTATTTAAATGATGATGGTGTCAATTACTTAGATGTTTAAAATCTTTTCTGAAAGATTTTTAAGGCCAGGACCCTTACCAAATAGTACTTAGTTCACTCAGAGTCAGTAGTACCACTAAGATTATGTAGTTTACTCAAATGCACAATCTTTGATTTAAAAAAAAATCAGTATTGTACGAAGTCCCAATAGCTTTTATATTAGGCACTAATTTTATTTTTATACAGGAGAAAAAAGATCCAATAACTACTTATGTCCACTTTAGACTTAAGGTTCCCTATACTCCTAACATCTCTATCAGAAGAATGACAGTGAAGGACAATAACCCCCAGGTAAACAAATGTCTTAAATACCAGTAAACCCTGGACAACTAGTGATCAGATTAGGAAAGAAAAATACATGCGGACTCATAACCCCAAAGTAATGGTATTCCCTTAAACGTATGTTTATCATTCAAATTGCCAGGGGAAATTCTTGAAATAAAAATATGAGGCACCATTATATGTATGTATGATAGTTTTGAATCAGCTTTCCAAATACATAAAAGGAAATTGCTTTACCATTAGGTAAAGACAAAAATTAGTTCTTTGTCAGTAGGCCATGGATTTATCAGCTCAATCCTAACTCAAAGACCCCAAAACATGCCTAAAGTACATATCAGAAAAATATCAGCGTGCTCACCAAGAGTCATCATGTTATTATTGCAAGCAACAAGAATCCAGAAGGGTGAGTTTAACTATCTCCAGGAAGGCTTCCCAGAAGCAGTCAGTTCTATACTGAGATTTGCAGACATCACCATTGAGATTAAGGAGGCTGGCAGTTAGAAAACGGGAAATGACCAATGCAGAAGGCAATCACTGAAATCTTATGATATGTGACATGTGAGGAGAATATGCTAAAATAACAGAGATGTACGAAATCCAGCAAGTGGTAGTGGAGGCTGCTAGGGGAAATAAAAACCTGTCAATATTTATTGTTTTTCCAAATATATTATCTAAAAGAGATGCACAGTCCAGTTTCAAGAAACTCAAAGAGACCCATTGATTTTTAACTTAGCTTGAATGAAATAACATATTTACTAAGACCGTATCTTTTGCTGTCATGACATATTGACCAGAAGACACTATAATTACTAATTTGATTTTTCAGGTACCATAATACCCAGAAAATAGCCTTGGTAGGAAATATGGAATTCTAGTCCACTTACAAGGTTTACTTTTAGTTTCAAATTACTTAAATTTCTAGTCCCAAACAGTCAAAATTTGTATATTCCACGTCAATAATTTGAAATTGAGATAACTTCTGGATCAAAAGCTATTAAATTTTCAGACCTCGTAGAGTATTGTAACTGAGCTATAGGTGACATTTGCACAATTGTCTTGTGTTTATTTATGAGCTTCCCAAACACAATACTTGTTAGGTTGTATTTAATCAGATTTATGGCAATTACAAATCATCCCCCCCAACACATATCTTCACCTAAAATGTTTTAAGAGTATGTATGTATATATACCACTATAGACTAATATAATTTTTAATTGTCTTGCAAGTGACTATATCCTTACCAATTATTTCAAATAAATTTCACCTGTAGTAATTTTTTACCACAAGTATAACCATAATTTTTAATTAAAAATACCTGTCAGCTGAGAGCGCATGATGGCATATTCTTCCACCAAAGCCTTCTCTAATTAAGGTAGTGTAGGGTTTGTTAGTTTTCTTCTTTTATAATTTGCAGTACTCTTATCTGGAAATAGGAAGAATATGATGTTTATTATATATTAATGACTACACATCACATTATTTTCTTTTACATACCAATCATAAGCTAGGGGCAAGTAGATTTTTATTTTTAGGCTCCAGCCTGATCTATGGCATTTCTGCTAGTTAAAAGGCAGTAATGAAGGCTATTTAGCCCACATTGCTTTAGGAAACAGGTTTAGCACTCCATAAATCCTGTGTTTTACCTTATTTATACCATCCACACGCTCAACCTTTATTCTGTTCATCTACTTGGAGTCTAATTTAATTTACTGAAGAGTGTGCATTACTTACTCAACCTTACTGTGGACTTGATTCAACTATAACTATTGTAAGCTAATTGTGCTGTGTTGGATTTGAAGGTGATAATGATGTGCAGTGACAGGTTTAACAAATTTTCGATTACCACATTCAATTACTTTTGGTGCATCCCACTTATCAGTGAGCCAAACACTTAATTCATTTAAGGTTTTGACAAAGAATATGGGATGAGATGATTCATTAGGGAGACTCCCAGGACAGGTCTTGCACTCTAGATGTTATTACACAACTCCCTCTGTTGCTTCACAGGTTGATTTTAGAATCTAGCTGTGTTGTAGAAAATGTGGTGCTTATTTGCCACATGTTCCTATCTGGAAACAGATTATCCAGCATGTTGAGATTTGCATTAATCTGTATATCAGCAACTCAATAATTGTAGCTTATGAATTCATAAATAAAACTGCAGTTATTTTCAAAGATCAGTGATAATGAATTAATTATTATTTATTTTAAAATTGATTTATTTCCAAGTCTACATTTATCAATGCTATTCTGTCTAAAAACACCAAGAAGTTTAAAAATAAAATGAAGATCACCTATTTCAATTACATTTCTGTAGTTCTCTGTAAATGAGGTTAAATAACACGAAATTATGTGTAGAAAGTTTTACTCTTTAAGCCAACAGAAAGCAAAAGAATATTTGGTAAATTATCATTTATATCCCTAGAGAAAGACAAGTTTATCTTATTCCTCTAAGTCTAAAAGTCAATGAGAATCTCTTAAGTTTCTTTTTTTTTAATTTGTTTACTAAATGTTTGTTTATTTTGGGGCACTTGGATGACTCAGTTGGTTAAGCATCAGACTTCACCTCAGGTCTTGATCTCATGGTTCCTGAGTTCGAGCCCCACATTGGGCTCTGTGCTGACAGCTCAGAGTCTGGAGCCTGCTTTGGATTCTCCCTCCCTCCCCCCCTCTCCCCCCCTTCCAGGGAGGGGGGGGACATAGGATCTGAAGAGGGCTCTGCACTGATAGCAGAGCCCAATGTGGGGCTCAAACTCACAAACCTAACCACCTAACCGTGAGATCATGACCAAAGCCAAAGTCGAATGCTTAACCAACTGAGCCACCCAGGTGACCCTCAAAGAAGATTCTTAAGGTAGAAAAACAAAAATAAAAACAAAAACAGTGCAGTGTGACATTTCTTTGAAACAAACTGCCATCTCTATCAAATAGAGTATTTGAGGAATGTTGACATCCACTGTTGGGGTAATTTTGAATTTTATATTATTGAATAATAAGATATGGTGTTGAAGGGACAACCTCAGGTTTTGGGGGGGAGACAGCTGGTTCATTATAGGATGATGATGATAAAAACTGACACATAATACGTTGAGTAGTCTCTCTGAATACATGATAATAAAAGGTGATTTTATTTTTTAATGTTTATTTATTTATTTTGAGAGAGAGACTGTGTGTGTGTGAGCAGGAGGAGGGGCAGAGAGAGAGGGAGAGAGAGGATTACAAGCAGGCTCTGTGGGGGGGCCAAACTCATGAATTTGTGAAATCATGACTTAAGCTGAAATCAAGAGTCATACACTTAACCACCTGAGCTACCAAGATGCCCCTAAAAGCCAATTTTAAAATCAATTCCACACTGGCCTGGGTGTAATGATTTGTAAATTTCTATAAAATATTGGTATATCCTGGAGGTATAGATAACTGATATTATATTATAATTAATGATATGATGTTTCCTTCATAATAAGTGATGTATATTCTACTAGATTGTATACTAGTTTGTTCTAAGATTGCCCTCTTTGAAGGTCCACCCACACCCGAGTCCAGATGTGGAAACTCCTCATTTACAAGATTGTCACATTTACATTCATTCTAGGAAAAGTATGATTTTTTAAAAACATTTATTTATTTTTGAGAGAGAGAGAGAGTGCACATACAGGTACCAGTAGAAGAAGAGCAGAAAGAGGGAGACAGAAGATCCAAAGCAGACTTTGCTCAGTGAGCACAGAACCCGATGGAAAGCTCAAACTCGGGAATTATGAGATCATGACCTGAGCCAAAATGAAGAGTTGGCCACTTAACTGACTGAGCCTCCCAGGCGCCCCTAGGAAAAGTATGGTTTAAAACTAATGTTCTACTCTACAGATTATAATTTAACCTTGTAACTTAAGATCTAATTGGGATCCAGACTTTTGGGATCATCTTTTTTAGTAGATGCTGTTGTCACTGCTCCCAGTACACTCACTTCTAGTTCCTGCATCTGTTGACTTTTAAAAGTCACATGTGCCCCTACACAGGGGTACACAAATGGCTTCTGTGCTCCAAGGTGAACTCAAGTCTGTGGTATGATTCATGCTCTATAATTCCCTGTGGAATCGGGCTGAAACTTATTTCCAGGACAGGATGAATCTATGTTTAGCTTTCTTCCCCTGCCCTATTGTGCTTGCTTCCCTCCCCTTCTCCTGAGAGCACATCTCCAATAAATCACTTTCACAAGAATCCCCATTAATGTTGTGCATCTAGAGAACCCAACCTTGGGACATTTCAAATGGGATATACAATTTAAGGGTTATATTCAGATGGACTTCATAATGATCCATAAATAATGGTGATTTATGTATTTGACAATAGTAATATATAGTTTAAACATCATTGTCCATAGTTTTCTGGAAACCCAGATTTTACGAATGCTATTAAAATCTTTCCTTGATAAGAGCATGAAAATGTGTCCAAAATGTTATATGTACCCTACATTTAAAATGGTGATTTAGGAACTCTTATATAGTAAGTCATCTTTTGACCAATGGAGGCTGCTGACAGTAGTGAAAAAAAAAAATTGTAATTAGAGTCTAAGTGTCCTTACATTAGTCCCCATCCTGTGGCTTCTTGACGTGAGCTTTAGACTAGGCATCCAACTTCTGGGGTTTATATAACTCACCAGAAAAAGTGGCAATGATAATAAATAGCTAAAATTCACTTAGGGTATACTATGTATTGGCTGTTTTTCACTGATTTGATTATTTTGACAACCTTTTG
>CM053573.1:50347324-50395072 GCA_028646485.1 Cryptoprocta ferox
TGAGAAATTCAACACCAATTTTTGACTTAAAAACAAAAACAAAAAGTAAGAAATCTAGGAATAGAAGGAGACATCCATTATTAATAAATGGCATCCATGAAAATGCTATACCTAGCATCATATATAATTTTAACATGAAATATTGAACACTTTCACCCTAAGATTGAGAATAAGGAATATATGGTTATTTTCTATTTATTTTCATTATCATCATGATATACATAGCTAATACAAATGCAATAATAAAAAAAGACATGACGATTATACATCAAGAAATAAAAGCTTCTATGCTTGCTAAGTGTTTATATACAAAGTCTTAAGAAATCTACAAAGAAAAAAAAATGAAACACTAGATTTTTAGGCCTACCCTAACAAAATACCACAGACTGAGTAGCTCCCACAACAGAAATTTATTTTTTCATGGTTTTGGAGGCTAGAAGTCTAAGATCAAGGTGTGAGCCAGTTTGGTTTCCCCTGAGGTGTCTCTCCTCAGCTTGAGATTGCCATTTTCTCCTTGTGTCTTCACCTGGTCCCTTCTCTATGTGTGCCTCCCTGGTGTCTCTTTGGGTGTCCAAATTTTTCTTTCTTACAAAGATACCAGTAAGATTGGATTAGGGTCACTCTACTTACCACATTTTAATTTAATTACCCCTTTAATGGTTCTATGTCCAAATACTGCCACATTCTGAGGTACTGGGGGTTATGCTTCAACATGTGAATTTTGAGAGATCAGAATTCAGCCATAATAAGAACAAATAGGTGAATTCATTAATTTTGAAGGCTACATGATGAACATAAAAAATTCAATGGTATTTCTATATAGTAGCAGTGAAACAAAGAAAGGAAGAGTTTAGAGAACAAAAAAAAAATCCATTTATTATAGGACTAAAGCCCCAAAAAATCCTTATATAAAAATTAACAAAAAAATATACAATATGATATTAAAAGATAATGAACCACATGGATGAATCATTCCTATTTTAGTGTGTGCTGCTGAAGCAGCACCACAACATGGATGAATATTAAAAACCTTATGGTGAGAGGGGCACCTGGGTGGCTCAGTCGGTTAAGCTTCTGACTTCAGCTCAGGTCATGATCTCACGGGTTCGTGAGTTCAACCTCACATCAGGCTCTGTGCTGACAGTTCAGAGCCTGGAGCCTGTTTTACATTCTGTGTCTCCCCTCTCTCTGCCCCTCCTCCACTCACTGTCTCTCTCTCAAAAATAAACAAACATTAAAAAAAATTATGGTGAGTGAAAGAAGTTAGACATAAAGAGTATATATAGTATATTATTCTATTTATATGAAGTTCAAGGGGAGGAAAAACTACTCCATGGTAATAAATATCAGAACAATGTTTATCTATTTGGTTGCTAATTGCCTCGGGGGAAGGTAAGGGAGTTTTCTGAAGTGATTTATATGTTCTGTATCTTGACTGTGTGGTGATTACACAATACACACATACATTCATCAAAACTCATTGAGCTTTACACTTAATATCTGTGCATTCACTATATTACTTCAAATGTGTACATGTGTGTGCGTGAAAATTGGAGTAACATACAATCTCTAGGGAGGTGGAATACTATAAAAAAAACAGAAAACAAGATTTGAAGTCATACAAAGAGAAATGTAATCCTAGATCTGCCACTTACTATTTTGTAGCATTGGATGATTTACATAACTTGTGTGACCCTGTGCTCTCCATTCAGGAGACTAGGGGTGATCATAATATCTATTACACAGAATTATCGTGAAGCTTATAAAACGTATGGAAAAGGTTTAGGGCAGTGAATAGCATATAGGATATACTGACAAGTAGTAAAAATTGTCCTGATTAAGCTATAACAATTTTTTGTAAAAAACTAAAGTAATGGTTTCACACTTTGACTGAAATGTCTTCTTTGAGGTACATTACAACACATGATATCCACACGCAAGGAGAGATGGATGAAAGATAAAAGAATAACAGAAGATCCACTACTACGGTTAAGGCATAATGTTGACATGAGAATAATTGAAAGAAACTGAGAAACTCAGTGCCATTTCATAGAGATTCTGTGTGGATTAAATAAGGTATAACATGTAAACTTACTTGGCTGGTATTGAGTAAACCCTCAATAAGTGGTCAAAATGAATTTATTTGAATTCACATCCAACTTTTTCTAAAACACAAACACCAATATATATAAAAAATCTTTTTAAAAAACTATATTTTAGGGATGCCTAGGTGGTCAATTAGTTAAGCATCTGGCTCTTGATTTCAGCTCAGGTCATGATCTCACAGTTTGTGAGTTTGACCCCTGTGTTGGGCTCTGTGCTGACAGTGTGGAGCCTGCTTGGGAGTCTCTGTCTCCCTCACCCTCTCTGCCCCAACCCTGCTCTGTCTCTCTGTCTCTCTCTCTCTCTGTCTCTCTCTCTTTCTCTCTCAAAAATAAACATTAAAATAAATAAATAACTTTATTTTATTCAGAAAAATATACCATATAATAATTTATTCCAATTAGTTGGCATTCATATTTTCACAAGATGTATTTGGAGATTATTAAATCTTACTTATGTGGTGACTTTAAAAATATTACTCTATCATATAAATCCATATATATGAATGAAAGATGTTTTTCTTCAGTAGTTACTCATAGTTATTATACTTTATTTATATATACATATATATTTTTGAGACAGAGAGCATGTGAGCAGGGGAGAGGGGCAGAGGGGGAGAGAGAGAGAGAGAGAGAAAGACAGAGAGAGAGAGAGAGAGAGAGAGAGAGAGAGAGAGGGAGAGAAGGAGAATCCTAAGCAAGCTCCAAGCTCAGCAGAGAGTCCAATGCAGGGCTCAGTCTCATCCCTCTGGGATCATGACCTGAGCTAAAATCAAGAGCTAGACTCTCAGTCAACTGAGCCACCCAGGTGTCCCTACTTATTACACTTTAATTTCACCCCCAAATCATAGCATTTTTATCACCTCTACTGCTTTACCAATTTATTGTCCTTTGGTTACCTATTTCTAAATTTACATGACAATGTTCCAATCTCAGCTAATTTTAATTAGGTTTTGAATTTTTAAACCACTGAAAACTTTGTCAAAGTTATAATGAAGGCCTTTATATAATTATAATTCTATCTATTCAGAAATTCTCTTAATCATGCTGTTTATGGTTAAGTTATTTTGAGTGTGTGATTTCAACATAATTCCTTTTATTTCTCTCTCACCAAACAATTAAACATAGTCCTCTATCCTATTTCTGGTCAACTTCTAATCATTTACAAAATAAATCTGTAGGCTCTAGATTATTAGCATTTTCACTCTTTAGTATTTTTGGTCTTTTTTTAACCTCTTCAATACTGATCTATTTTAATAATTAATAGAATCTTTTCAGGATGAGGGTCAGGGAAAAAATCAAGCAGACATGAAATAGTAAAAATCTGTTATATCTTTTAGTGCTCACCCAGAGACCTCTTAAACAACAATGGAAAAAATGAAAACTATCTTAAATTTTCTCTGTCATAGAATAATTTGAGGATAGAAGGTAGAAAATAAAGAAATTTTGGCTACATCTGTCAAAAGCTACATATAATTTCTCAATACTAATTTCCATTAAAATTAAACCAATTACATGTCATGGCTTTGGAAACATATTTCATGAACAGATAAGAATGATGTATGATACAATTAATGGGCTTTTTACAACAAACACAATAAACTGAGATTTCTGAGGATACCAATCATCCTGATCCCAATAATGTGGGCATAGGCCCTGAAATCATTTTTACATTAGTATACCTAACATTTTTCTTTAAAAATCAATGTTTGAAATATGTTAGTTTATGTATACAGAAGTAAAATTTAGCCCAGACCTGGAATGAAATACCACATTCTATTTTAATATAACTCAAATTAATTATAGATTTTTTTAAAGTTTTATTGAACATTGCTAGTTTTTTCTTCCATACATATTGATCAATTTTAAACATTTTTTAGTATGTGACAAAGGATCAGTAAGACAAAGATGTTCATTCTTTATAAATAGCATATATCTCTATAACATACCTCATTCAACTGTTTTATGAGCGTTACCAAAGCTCAAAATTCTGACATAAAAAGACTAGGTAATGCTAAGTTAAAAAATCTGGTTAATGTCCTATTTTTTGTTAATGTTTATTTTATCTGTTTTGTTTTAGGCTACTTTGGATGCACTAAGAAAAAAGATATGCAGTCCTTTCCATGGTCCCTTCATAAGAAGAGGTACATCACCAATATGCTGCTAACAAAAAAGGATAATTTTTAAAAGATAAACTCATAGCTTATGTACAAAACTAATGCATGTCAAATACTATATTTAAGTCATCAGTAAATTAGAAAACCAGTAAAATGTTACAACTGTCTCAAAAAAGAATGTAAAGTACTCCCATATATAGGCTATCAGGATTTCTGAAATGAATTTACAAATAGATGTAAAACTAGTCAGTATCTATATAGGGCAATAATCAATTACATTCAACTTGACACATTTTGTTTGAATTTCTGTGAACAGAAATTACTTGCATTCTTATCAGTTTTCTGAAAATAGCTTTGTAACACAGCTCAGAGGAAACAAAAGGTAGAGATAGTTAGAAAGGGTACACTAGATAGAACAATTAGTATTCTGACTTGCCCATTTCAAAGTCTTTGACAATGTTTCCTGATACTAAAATATCTCCTTAAAAGTCTTAAACTCCTTAAACTTGTGTCCTAATTAGAACGGAAAAAAATAGCTTTAGTTTTCAAGACTCTAGATAGTGACGACATGGCACTTTACAGCTCACACAGAGATTATAGAGTATATTGGAAAAAAGAAGGAGCTCCCTGTAGATAAGAAAGAGCACAAGATTTTAAAAGTTCTTATTATGGGTAGAAACAAAGGTTCCTGGGGGGAAAGGTGATGGGTGTTGATGGAGTAGGAAACTTAACACCAGGATTTGACATCAGAGACCAAAGATCTACATTGGGTCCATGTCAGCAGAGCGTGGCTACAAGGGACAGCACCATTACAGGCAGAGCCGCAGAGACCGGACGGAGTAGAAAACTAGCAATGGAGCTGACCTTGTATACAACAATGGCGGTGGTATGGATAACAATGGCGGTAGTATGGATCACAATGCCTACAGGCTAGGAATGCGTCCTATTTCTGATTTTCCAGATCTACATAAGCCCAAAATTTTTGAATGGAGGAAGGGATCTTGAAAATGCCTGATTCTGGATTTCTAGTCTAACCTTGGGCTGGATTTAATTTGACTTATAAAAATAGAGTAAGGTGACTGTTCTGGAAAGGAAATATAGTATTCTTGCTATAACGTTAAGCCATTGGTTAGTGGCATTACAAGAAAGAATTATTTGTTCTGCATTTGTTTGTTTGTTTTTTATTTTGACAGCCAAGTTAGCACAGATTCTTACTTTGGGAAAGTGAAAATAAGAAATATAATACTAAAACGTAATTATATTGTAGAATGCATGTGACAAACTGTTTCCTAAAATCCTTGCAATTTTAGGATTTTTTCTAATAATTTCAATATCAGAAATTAGTAATCTGTTAAGGAAATTCAATAATGTGTGTAAATGAATGAGCTTTTCCTACCAGTCTATGAAATTTTCATCAGTCATAGCTTCACTGAGATATTACCTCTAGAAGAACCTACATATTCCTTTCATAGATATTGCAGAAAACAACATGAGTTACCAGAATAATATTATCACCCTTAAACAGATCATAACATCATTTATATCTATCCAAACACATAATGGTTGATTCATACATCTATTTAATAGGTATTCATCCAGTGATTTCTAGGTGCTGAACAGTGTGTTGGGGACATGACAATGGATTAAACAGGGAAAGTCCCTGTTTTCACAGAGCTAGTATTTCAGTGAGGAGGGGAAAAAAGGAAATAAATTATGTGGAGAAAAAATTAAGTGTACAAAGGGGATGAAAGTACCAAGGCAATGGAGAATAAAATTTATTGAAGTGGTCAAGGAAGGATTTAATGGAAAGCTAACAATGGGCAAAATTCTAAGTTTGTGAAAACAGAAATATATGTATATTGCTAGGCAAAAAGATTTGCAGAAGAGGGATAAAACTCAAAAACTAACAGCAACAACAACATATACTCCAAGGAAGGAGCATGGAGCATGTCTGGAAGGTTACAACTTGAGCCAACTGAGAGGAGAGCAGTAGCAAATGCTAAAGAGACAACATCAGAGTTCACACTGTGCATGTTATTTTAAGGACTGTTGAAACAGAAGAACTGATAATAGCAGTTTAATTCCAAGACTCCCAGACATTTATACAAGTATTAATGTTCATATATTGTGTTTAAATTGGGTGGTTATAAAATATTAACTTGTGGCATTAAATTTGCAAATGATTAGATTGTACTATATTTCACTTTCTGTAACTAAGATCTAAATTATCAGTGATTAGAACAAGGTAAGTGTTTCTCTCTCTTGCACCAAAGTCTAGTCATAAGCAAACTGGGGATGGACAGGACAGTTCCACAGTATTGGTATCCAGGTTCCTACTAACTTCTCTGTATTTAGGATTTTGTCCTTGTCAACAGTGTCCACATCACTACTCTTTTGAGTGGGAGAGGCAAAAGGGAAATGTAAGGTTAAGTCTCTTCCTTTTTGGTGTGACCAAGCAGTGATACACATTATTTATTCCCCACTGTAGAACATTTAGTCACAAAGCTACTATAACTGAAAGGGAGGCTGGGACATAGAGTCTTTATGCCAAGTGGCCATTTGCCAAGTTAAAATTAGGGGTTCTACTATTAGATAAGAGGATAATGGATATTAGAGAACAAGTAGTTTCTTTACTTTAAGCAGATTCAAATAATAGTTTAATTTTGAAATGTATTAAACATCCTTAAAAAGTGTGATATAAAGGAAAGAGTACCTAACAAAAGGCGAAAGGATGTTAGTTCTATTCTAAATCTACCAAGAATTAGCTAGCAACCTTGAATCAAAAATTTAACTTCTCTTATACTCAGTATATCATCTATAGTATTGAGCTGAAAATACTCTGCTGTACCTAAACAAAAGATTCTCCCCAAAACTTTACCGAAGTCACTTTTATCAAATGCAGAGTAATTATAAAACACTGAAACCTGTATAATGATATAAAAACTCGAGAGGAGAAATATCTGGCCTCCAGCCAAATACCAGATGTGTCTCTTAAAAGCCAATACAACTTCTCTTTATCCTTGGAAGTTTTTTTTTTTTTTAATACAAAAGTCAAAGTGAAAATAACCTCTATCTTTGTCCAGATGGAACTCTATGATTGCTTCACTGACAGGGGACAATGACCAGGCTGAATGTACCACAGGATAACTCACTGACATCCCTGAGGTCATACACGATACACAAGTTAGAGAACCTTCCAGCATAGAGATCAGCAATGAGCACAGCCAATGAATCCATTGCCACTATATTCATTCAAGGAAAGCCATCGGTTCAAAATGTGCCAGAAAACTCGAAGAAGTGCCTTTTGGGGGTTTATAATTCATAGCAGAAACTAAGATTATATGTCATGTGTTAGGTCTTTTCAGGGATGTGTGGTTCTGGTATGGTAGCATTACCTTTCCAATGCTAGAGAAACATGCATTCATTCACAGGGCCAAAGTCAGTTATGCCCAAGGCAGGTTATTTGCTCCTCTCTCCATGAGGGCACTACAGCCTCTTCTGGAAAGGGAAAAAGGAAAGTTGTGGATCTTCATGCTGTGGCCAGAGTCAAAGTTTCAAGGAAAGCCAGTTAGTCTAGGAAAATAGTGTCCAGACAAAACAAAGAAGAAATATTCTAGTATCAACTGATGTTATAACCTATCAAATTTGTAACAGAAAAAAAAAATTAAAGGAGGTGGCCTCACAAAACAAACAGAAAACCAAAAATATATGAAAACATCTCTCTCGCTACTAACAACCATAATCTATCTGAAACAATTACAGTGATTTGATGCTATATTTTATGATTTCAGTAACTTTCATTTTAACCTGTGAGAAACATGATTAAAATAAATAATTAAAACACATATTACAGTATATAATTCAAATGTTCTATGAGAAACGGGGATGTCACTTTAATTTAGTGCTAATTTGATTATCTGTTTAAAAAGCAAAAACCAGTTATGATGACAGAGCACAAACAGATAAATGTTCACACCTCCACAGCAAATGTGACAGAACAGTCTCTGTGGATACGTTTAATAATTGAGGTGCTGAATGTACAAGATTCAACTTATCCATTTTGGTCTATTTCACACAATGGGGATTCAGTCACTGGAATAAAAATTCAAATGCTTTCACTCAGTCTGTCTGTTTTTTTTTTTTTTTTTTTAAGTCAGGCAATTTAGTACTATGGGTAAAAAAAAAAAAAGACAAAATTCCAGTACACAAGAAAACCTTTCAAAGCCTAAAAGTATTCATCATTGTAATAGTCACCTTTGTTATGGATACTTTCACAAAGTGGGGAATAATTACCACACCTTTAAAAATATATCTTCAGGGGCTCCTGGGTGGCTCAGTCAGTTAAGCATAGGCCCAGGTCATGATCCCATGGTTCCTGAGTTCGAGCCCCACATTGGGCTCTGTGCTGACAGCTCAGAGCCTGAAGCCTGCTTCAGATTCTGTGTCTCCCTCTCTCTCTCTGCCCCTCCCCTGGTTGTACTCTCTCTTTCTCTCAAAAATAAATAAAACATTAAAAAAATTTTTTCTTTAAAAATAAAAATAAATCTTCAAAAACTAATTTTTAACATCCAAACTACAAAAGAAGTTGTGTTAAATGAAAAGATCATTTGCCTTAGAATAATAAATCCAGGAATTAAATCACATTCCCACAATTTTTCACATTAGGTGGGAGGATTCAATAATTCAATGAATATATATATCCTATATATAAAAATTAACTGCCATGTTGTAGGCTATAATCAAATACTACAAACAAATTATCTCCCAATTTAAGCATGAAGTTTAATGTAAAAGACTCTACAATACACTGGTTAAGAGCATGGACTTAAGTGCCAGATGGCTTGGGTTTTAATGGTGGCTCTTTTGACTTCTCTCTGCTCTAGTTTCCTCTTCTGTAAAATTGGGATAATAACAGTGTATACTGCATAGCATTGTTATGAGAGCAAACTGAATGTATTTATTTGTACTGAGGAGAAAGTCCTGGGAGATCACCCCAGGAGATAGGAGGCCAGAAAGTGGCATGTTGTCCCAGCTCTTCAGAGTAAAGCAGACAGTGCCTTCAGTCCACACAACTGATTCATCAAGGGAAAGGAATCCTGGGACTTCCAAGCTGGTCATGGACCACCTACTGCAGGGCAGAGCTCAACCCCAGAGGAAAGGAGCATGTGTAAGATACCACCAGTAGGTGAGTCGGATTCTCTCAGGAGCTAGCAATACCTGAGGGAGCTACTTAGATATGAATGCCTCAGCAGTGAAGCCTGTGGAGGATACCACAGGCTTGCTTGGCCCTCAGGCCAAGAGAGAAAGCACTGCTTTTGTGGGTCTTGGTATAAGAAGCCAGACATCTGTTTTCCTCTCCCTCCTCCTACTCCAATACAAGAGCATGAGTCCTGGGAAAAAACTTGATGAATAAAGTACTATCTCTCCCCCTTGAAGATCTCACAACTAGTTAGTCAGACAAACATGCAAACAAAGAAGCGTCATACAATTAACTTGAGGGCGTCATAATGAGATATCCTCTGTGCCGGGTCCTGAAGGATAGGTATGAATTCTCCAAGCAGACAAAGGAGAGAAAGCAACCCAGAGGTAATATCTGATGCAAATATCATGAGGAAATTCTCAGAGGCATGGAAATGCATGCCATGTTCCAAAAAGAGCATTTAATTAGAATCCTGGGTACCAGGGGAGGAATGAATGAGAAAGAACTAAGGAGGAGGCAAGAAAGAGGAGCTTCGGGGTAGAAGGCTAGGAAGTTTTATTTTAGATACTGAAGGCCTTTCTTTTTGTGCTAGGATAAAGAGTAGATTTATTCTGTAGGAAATTAGGAACCAGCAAGTTTGAACGCAGGTGAGTGTGGCCTAGCCAGATTTACATTTTGATCTCTATCACAAATTGTAATATGGAAAGTGCACCTGAAGGGAGAAAATGTTGTAAGGAAAGGAGGTTCAGTAACACAGACCACCAGAACTATGTCCACAACAATTACAGTTACCAAAAAACGAAGGGCAGTAAAAAAGAATGAGCATTTTTGAGTCCTGAGCATCATAAATTCTCTGCCTTATGTTTTTAATAACACACACTAATCAACTGGTGGGAAATAATTTAAGGATAGCTCATATAAGACATTTTAGGAAAAGAAATAAACACCATTGCAAAGTTGCAAGGGATCTTACATTTTACTAGACCAGAAATCTCCCCAGGAATTAGTAAATGAACACAAGCCATTAATTTCATGCTTGCCTTCTCTGTTAAAACCTATGGCTGATTAGCTACATAAATATATATATGCATATGTAATATATATACACATACATAAATGGAACCGGCCACGAGTACTCCCAAAACATCTGATGCTGATAAGTAAATAGTGTCATTTGCTAAAAGTTCAACTCCATATTGACCCCATTTTAGCTCTCTATTTGACCCTTTCTTCTTTTCCAATTGGGAGAAGGGAAAATAAGTAAATGAGCCATAATTTTTGGCAATGCATATTTAAATTGAGGTCTGCCAAGTTCAAAACTGAAAATGCAGCAGCTGTTTGCACAAAACATGGGCCAAGAAATTTCTGCACGACTGACAATATGCTTTTGCTTCCGGCTGCACAATCTCTGACCAGGGTATTTATTTCAGCAGCTGTCAGCTAAGCCTTGAGAGAAGGGGAGTTTTATCACCTAGAGAAGAAGATCCTGAAAAGGGAGAGATTAAGTGTTCATACTCAGTAATGGGAGTGCTTCAAAGGAGGAGATCTGTATACTCAACCAGGGGAAAATTTACATGGGAATGGAACAGTAATCATATTTGCAGTATAGGTAGATTAGACATGGCATGTATCCTGCTTCTTAAGTAGCATGGCCTGTGCCTTCTTGATGCTGGTCACACCAGGCACCTAGATCTCCATGACTGACAAAGTGTCTAAGGCAGCACCATCTCCCACAACAACCTGCAGCTGTGATGGGACCAGGGCCAAAGGCATTTGTGGAAGGAGTCCAAAAGGGGCCATGGCTATTGCCTGGCAAGGAGGCAGCTAGCAAATGGAGAAGCAGTGCCTGAGACTCTAACCGTAGAAATTCCACAGTGATAACTGCAGTTAACAGCACTGAAGGACACAGCAATAATTTGGAAAACAAAAACTTGGGGGAGTTAGAGGGCAAATAAATAACCCTTTCACTTATCAGGTTCAATGGCAAAGCAAATGGAGAGAGGAAAATCTGACAGATGGAGATAACACTATCACACTTACTACTGATAAAGCTGATTGCAGAATGTGGTTCAAGATCTGCAGTTAAATGAGCTCCTCTAGACTTCATTCTAATTATATATTGGCATAGCTGGACAAGAGCAAGCTAGAGGCAGGTGTGATAGAGAGAATCCATGATTTTCTGCCCTGGGCAAACTGGCTCTGAGAAGTAAGAAGGAGGTAGGCTGGTCACATTAGGAATTGAAAATTCCTAATTTAAAATTTGCCAGTCTTTCATCTGTGGAGAGAAGATAGAGGCTCTCCCCTAACCCACCATAAGTTTTCCTCTATGAGTGAAGTTCAATTAGCTCTCCTTTATGGAAATATGAGGGGGGGGGAATATCGTTGCTCAACAATAATACTAAGGTCAACTATCATTTATTAAATGCTTGTTTACCAGCATTGTACGTAGTATACATTATGTAATTTCACCCTCATACAACTTTTTAGAATCCTGTGCCCCCCTGCTTGTGTGTGTGTGTGTGTGTGTGTGTGTGTGTGTGTTAAGAACACTTAATTTCAGGTCTACTCTCTTAAAAAATTTTTAAGTGCACTTACCACATTTTCTTTAATCATGTGGACGCTTGGGTTTCCATATCTTAACTATGGTGAGTTATGCAATGAACACGGGAGTGCAGATATCTCTTCCAGATCCTAATTTCAATTATTTTCATAAATACTCAGAAAAGGGATTGCTGGAACATGTGGTAGTCCTAGTTTTAACTTTTTGAGGACCCTCCATACTAGTTTCCATACTAGCTGCATCATTTCACATTCCTACCAACAGAGCAGAAGGGTTCCAATTTCTTCACAACCTCAATAACACTTGCTATCTTTGTGTAAAAATGTAATAGCCATCCTTAGCCATCCTAACAGGTGTGAAGCGACATTCCATTATGTAAATAAACTCTCCAGTGCAAAAATACAGATTTTCTTCACAGAAGCTAACGATTATTTAATTATGTCATATATACGGAACACATGGTTCTATACTGTAAGCACATGTAGAGAAAGGCTTGTAGATATTAATTTTCGTTAGAGACAACTTAAATAAGCCTAGCATCACCATTCTTTTACATGTATCTACAGCCTCTAAATATTGCTGGTGAGAGACATACCAGCTTGCTTTCAAAAGTATATTATTTTTCAAGTACAGAGCAACATCACTGCCAAATGACGGTACTCATGGCCCAAGATATTTAAACTGCCATCAACCTATGGAAAATCACAGTAAAATGTATATGGATAATTAGATTATTTAAAGATACTGTAATTCAATTTGGTAGTAATAAAAGTAAAATACCTATATTCATATGTGATTTTAAAGTTAAATAAGAAAGAGAAAGTATTTCATGTCTCTGTAAACTTATTCTCATACTAAATGGCCTTCACAGGCTTTTCAAAACCCCAACTTTTTCAACATGTGAACCATAACATAATATTCCACTAAATAAACACTTGAGATATTTAGTGAAATATTTGCATTAGCTTTTCATTTTTTTTTATTTTGGCAGATAAAGAAAATACAATATAAAAACAGAATCTTTAAGGAAGATTAAATTTTGACAAAGGTGTCAATAACTCACCAATGGTCTTTGGTTTCCCCTCTCGTTTTCCTTTCTCTCTGTGTTCTGCCTTTTCTGATGCTCGTACCCCTTTCCAGGCACGCACAGTCTCATCTGACCAGATTTCTTTTATCATGAAGAGCAATTATCTGGGTTAATAAATTGATACATGCATTCCTGCATATAAATATTTTTTGTTTTAAGATTAGTCTACAGCATGATTACAAAGTTGAAACAAGGCAAATATTGTTATATGTGAGAGCTAGGGAAAAACCTTGCTGGTTCTCTTAAAATCACACTAGCTAAATAATAGCCCATACCCCCCTCCCTAAAAGTCAAGGCTGAGGGGCACCTGGGTGACTCAATCAGTTAAGTATCTGACTCTTGATTTCGGCTCAGGTAATGATCTCATGGTCCGTGGTATTAAGCCCCACTGTGCTGACAGCCTGGAACCTGCTGGGGATTCTCTCTCCCTCCCTCTCTGCCCCTCCTCTACTCACAGGCAAGTACACCCTTGCATGTGCTTTCTCTCTGTCTCTTTCAAAATAAATACATATTAAAAAAAATCAATGCTGATTCCAAGGGTCTTAGTTATGAAAAAAGATTTAAAGTATAAAAGTTCAGGAATAAACAGAATAATGGTGTCTAATGGTTCTGGGAAGGCCTTGTCTTCTCCCATAGCTTCTATATGTGGCTGATTGCTCACCAAGAGTCCATTTTGTTATTGTCTTTTAAAAATGTACATACTCCTAAATAGATAACATTCTAAGCTTTCTAAATCCAATATATTCTTTTTTATATATAATTTATTGTTAAATTGGCTTCCATACAATACCCAGTGTTCATCCCAACAAGTGCCCTTCCTCAATTCCTATCACCCGCTTTCCCCTCTCCCCCACCTCCCATCAACCCTCAGTTTGCTCTCTGTATTTGAGTCTTTTGTGGTTTGCCTCCCTCTCTCTCTCTGTTTGTAACTTTATTTTCCCCTTTCCCTCCCCCACACTCTTCTGTTAAGTTTCTCAAGATCCACATACGTGTGAAAACATATGATATCTGTCTTTCTCTGACTGATTTATTTCACTTAGCATAATACCCTCCAGGTCCATCCATGTTGCTGCAAGAACCAACCAATATTTTCTAAGATACTTCTATGTGCCTGCCCATGTGCTGGGTACTAAGGATACAAAAATATTTATTTACAAAAATGAAATAAAATAACAATACCTCGGTAATCAATTAGGAACCCAAATACGTAAGCAGTTAACTAACGAGAATGTAATAGGGGCTATAACAGAAGAAAACACACAGAGCTGTTGGAACATGGAGATGACAGGAACTGAATCACTGGCAAAATGTCTCAGAAGACTTTCTACAAAAGGTAACTTTTCAAATGGATCCAAAATTAATGCAGCTTTTGATGAAAGTAGGAAGGCAGCAAAGATGAAGCTGCAGAGAGTTGAAAGACCTCTATAGGAGGAGAGAAAGAAACAGGATGTGTGCATAAAATAATCTCTAATTATTTAGACCTATATTTAGGTCATAAAGAAAAAAATAACTATTTCCAAACTCACAGAACATTTACACATATCCTCCTAATTAGAACTAAAGACATATCTGTGAGCTAAAACTATGAACTATTATGAAAATATGAACTATTTTTACAGAAAAAATATAAACCAATGGAGATATAAATAGAAATAAAAACTACCAGATATATGTCAGTAAGCATCTAAATATAAATTTTTAAGATTGTGGCTTTATTATTTTTCATCGAAATGGATCCAGCTGCCTATTTATTCAATAAATAGCCTACCAGTTGCTATGTTCTTTTCAAGGCACTGAGGTCACCGGCGAATAAGCCAAAGTAACCTAAATTCACAGAGTTTATATTCCTAAAGAAGATAGAAAGTAAATCAGAAACTAATATGTGATATAATTCCAGGTGTGGCTAAATTGAAAAATCTTGCAAGCAGCTAAGGTGGAATTACTTCCAGAAACCAATACTTCTCTCAAGAAAAAGTATAAGAACCACTGATAAAAGGAAAGAAAGAACCTTCTGATTTAAGGAATTAGAGATTGACTGAAGCTACTAGAACTTGAGGATCCAAGATCACAGAGATACTGGAACCATAATAGAGAGGTGAGCAAACATTCTGCTCCCCCCCCACTTTTTTCTCTCTCAGGGCAACTTTTTGAGTGAGGCTAAATGCTAAGAAATAAGCCAGGGAATTACACAGCCCTCTGTGTGTACAGGTGGTGACTAGCCTCTTTGTGTTGACCTCTGGATGACAGGGAGGGTCTGAAGAACTGAAATTAGAAAAATATGCTATGATACACTGCCTACTGCTATTGTTATTTTAAAAAAACAGGGGAAAAAAAACACATCCTTTGTCTCTGATCCAGGAGTCTCATGACTTCTGTTAAGGGACAGAGAAGCCAACACAGCTTTGGAAAATCTCATGCAACAAAAGACACACAGACAAAAAAAGGGGCTGCTAATATATCTAGCATTTAAGGATCCCAACTCCTGGAAAGAAGGGAGGTCCAGAAAAGTCTGCTAGATGCTTCCAGTTTTCCCTTTGATATATTTGATTAAGCTACATAAGGCAAGGGATTAAAAGCTAAATAGAAAACGGCTGAAAAGTAGAATGCATTTTTTTTCTGCAGTCTTCTACTGCTGAAGACAAAAATTGTTGTTAAAGACCATCCAACAAAGAGAGGGCCTAGAAAATTCCCAGGCTCTTAGTTTTTCATTTGGAACTTCTGGAAGAGCAACACCAAAGATATAAAGAGAACCAGTCTGCAAAACTTCAACCATCCGTGAGTCATCTCAATCCTTTTAGGAGACAATTCTCCATGGGCCTCTTGCATTTCTGTACATCTTATAAACAAAGGAATTCACTATGTTTGTTCCATACTATTTATTAAGAATGCTTTTATGATAAATAGCTGTGGAAAAGAAAAACAGTGTTTTCCACTAGAGCAAAGGCAGGTTGTTTAAATGATATACATGTATGCTATACATAGATAGAGAACTATAAAGATCTATAGGTCCATTTAGGTTATTTTTCTTGAGTGATCTCTAAAAGTTTGTATCATTTAAAGAATGTGTGGATTTTATGTAAGTTTAGAATTTATCAGCACTGAATTCTTTATAGTAGTCTCTGCGTATTCTTTTAGTGTCTATAGGGTCTGTGGTGATGTACCCTCTCTCATTCTAATATTTATAATTTTATTTATAATTTGTGTATTCTCTCTTTGTATGTGATTAGACTGACATTTCTGTTGCATGGATTTCTACTCTGTTATTATTTCTTCCATTATACTTGCTTTGGCTTTAATTTCCTCTTTTCATTTCTAGTCTCCTAAGGTAAGATCTTAAATCATTAATTTAAAATTTTCTTTTATTTTCAAAAAAAGCATTAAACACTATAAATTTATCTCTAAAACAGTGTTTTAGCTACACTCCACAAATTGATATGTTAAATCTTAATTTTAATTTCAATTCAATTCAAAATGTTTGAATTCCCCTTGTGACATTCTTTTTGAAGCGTGGGCTGTTTAAAGTGTTCATGTCCAAATATCTAGAGATTCTTTTCAGATATCCTAATGTTACTAGTTTCTAGTTTAAATCCCATTTGATCTGAGAGTATATCTTAAATAATTTCTCTTCTTTTATACTGGTCTATCGAGAATAAGATCTGTATTGGTGAAGGTCTTACATGCACGTGAGGAAAATGTATTCTATTAGCACAATGAGGAGTGTTTTATATGTATGTAATATATCCATTTGATTAATACTGTTGTTAAGAGCTTTTATTTCCTTTCTTTCTGTTTGCTTAACCTATTACTGAAAGTTGAAGTCTCTAACCCTTCTTGTGAATGTATTTCTCATATCAGTTCTATCAGTTTTATTTTGTATATTTTAAATTATATTGTTAGGTTCATAACTGGTTAGTTTAAAATCTTTCTTATCTCCAGTTTGGGGTTATTTTTTATACATGTCTTACATGTCAATAATGATTTCCCTAGAAGTTACAAAATATGCCTTTAATCATGTACTCTATGGAATTTATAACAGTGTAATTCCGAATCCTTCCTTATCCTTTGTGCTATTGTTGCCATGCATTTTACATATACAATAAACATGCAATACTTTCATACAATGTTTGCTTTTGATAGTTATCTTTTGGATAAATTAAAAATAAGAAAAATAAATTGTGTCTTTTCCTTCATGAATGCCATTTCTAGCATTTTTCTTTCTTTTTACATATCCTAGTTATTGTCTGGTATCTTAGTCCTTACTTCTGAAGAACTTTTTTTAATATCTTTTTTTTTTTTTGATATGGGTGAAAGGGAGGGCCAGAGGAAGAGGGAGAGAGAGAATCTTAAGCAGACTCTATGCTCAGTGTAGAGCCTGACATGGGGCTGGATCTGATGACTGTGAGATCATAACCTGAGCTGAAATCAGGAGTTGGATGTTTAACTGACTGAACAATCCAGGCACCCCTTTTAATATCTTTAACAGGTCAGCTATTAATGAACTCTCTCTGTTCTTGTTTTTTGCAAATTTTTTTTTTCTCCTTTAAGTTTATAAAATATTTTCCTTGAGTACAGGTTGTTTTTTTTTTCCTTACAGCACTTTAAAATGTTACTCCCTTGTCTCCAGATTTTACAGTTCATAATGACAAGTCTGTTTCAATTCTTATTTTTGTTTCTTTGTAATGTGTGCTTTTTTATCTGGTAGGCTTCATGATTTTCTCTTTGTCTTTGGGTTGTAGCAGTTTGAAAACAGGTATGTGTTACACACTTCAGTATTACAAAAGACCTACATTTGTACCTATTTTTGTAAACCAGAAGAAATCCCAAGAGGATTTTTGCTTTTATAAAAAAAAAGAAAGAAAGAAAAGAAAAGAAAAAGAAAAGGAAAGGAAGGAAAAAGAAAAAAAAGACAAAAAGCTAAAATAGCAATCAGTCTTGTCTTGCAGTAAGCCCTTACAGAAGCAAAATTTACCCTGAGTAGGGAGATCTGGCGCTATCAAGCTCCTTCCCCAGTATTAGGTTAATTATAAACATTAATTATAAGCAATTAAGTACACTCAGCATCTCAGCATTAAGCCACCATAGCTTTGAATTGTGTCTGTAAGCATCTGTGCCTTATCTCAATTTTTTTTTGTGCATCCATTAGCAAGATGTGTCCTATGGTATCAGAAAAGCCTGAGAGGTTATTTTTGGGTTATGGGAATGTGAAAAATCTTTTCCATATAAATTAATGGTAATTGCTTCTTCCCTTTAAACCTTTTCAACTTACAAAATGTTTCATAGGAATGCTCTACTTTTAGAAAGTGGGGAAACCCATTAATTGCCAGGGAAAATAGAATCTTATAAAGTTTATAGAAAATAGAATCTTATAAAGTCTTTTATTATATGGTGGTACAATTAATATCAGAAAAAAGTACATGTGTTTCATTAACTTCCTCATCACTCCATGAGTTTATGATGAGAAAACTGGTACTTACATGTCATCTGTTTGTATATGACATAATAGAAGCCATGTATGTCAATTGACCAAAGATTTTTGATGGAATAAATCTACAAGTATGTGCTCAACATTTCAAGAAGTGTTAGGTTATTTCCCACAAATAATATTGTCATTATTAGATTAATTCTTAAAGTAAAGTATAAATTTCAATAAAAGCTAATGTTACAAAAGGGGATAGACTATTTCTTTCCCAAATATACAAAGGAACTGTGTGTTCCAATGGTTAAAATAAAACAGGGAGAGTGATTTTCTGATGTCTACTTAGTATGTAGAAAGCTAGAAAGAGCATCATTCTTACTCTTACAATAAAAGAGAGAGAGAGAGATCTGCAAATTTACAGTTGTCCTTGAATTTATCAGAGAGCTGAGGTTGTAGGGCAATCACCTAACCCCAAATTTTTAAAAAATGACATTCTCAGGGCACCTGAGTAGCTCAGTTGGATAAGCATCTGACTCTTGATTTTGGCTCAGGTCATTATCTAATGGTTCATGGGATCAAGCCCTGTGTTGGGCTCCACACTGGCAGTGAGAAACCTGCTTGGGATGGTCTCTCTCCCTCTCTCTATGCCCGTTCCCCACTCAAGCTCCCTCCTTCCCTCCCTCTCTCTCTCAAAATAAATAATAAATATTTAATAAATAATTAAAAAAAGACATTCTCCTGAGGGGAGAAACAGAATATGAGCATTTTCCTGGGGTAAATGTTGGACCCTGTACAAACTGTTCAAAAGAATTCAACAAAAAATTCTGACAAATTGTTGAAGGCTTACTTTGGGCTTGCATGAATATATAGAATCCCGGGAGCTGTAGTCACAATGAAAAATTGCACATATGTACATCATCTCCACAGACCTTACCATTTACTTATAAGAGAGATTAGAAGAACAGGAGAAACCTACCTTGGTGTAGGTATGGGAGAAGGGGACAACAGCTGTGGTGGAAAAGACATAAAGCTTCACACAGACCCTTCTTCCTTATCTTGTCTATGGAGCAAAAGCTTAAGCTGTTGTGGAAAGAGCAACAAACTTTGTTACTCTCAGGCCAGAGGTGAACATTCATTGCAAGTAAGTGAAGGAAACAATAAAACACCCTTTGTCCTTCGGGGAGTGACAGGAAAATACCCTGAGCCCAGATCACTTAGAGATCTCCTACCTTTGAGGGAAATGTATAACCATAAAAATAGGCTCCGTTCCCACGATCATAGGCATAGTGCCTCAAATGTAGGTTGAACCAGTGTAACAGACAATGAACTCCCTGTGCCCCCTCTTCCATTTTTCTCTATCAGGCTAGCTAGTGACCCATAGTAATTACCAGCTATATAATGCTGGAAGAAGGGAAAAGTGAAAACAGAGATCTTTTCTCAGGCACAAAGGAAAGACCTAAAACTGAGAAGTGAGCAGACATTAAGAAAAATCCTCTGAAAAAGTATTTCTCACTTTGAGTACAAATTAAGACAAGAGGAATTTGAGGCACCGGGATGGCTCAGTTGGTTAAGCATCCAACTTCAGCTCAGGTCATGATCTCATGATTCGTGGGTTCAAGCCCCGTGTCAGGCTCTGTGCTGACAGCTCAGAGTCTGGAGCCTGCTTCGGATTCTGTGTCTCCCTCTCTCTCTGCCCCTCCCCCACTCATGCTCTGTCTCAAAAATAAATAAAACATTAAAAAAAACCTTTTTTTTAAAGTCAAGAGGAATTTGAAGCTTATGGTGCCCTGAGAGTAACCATAGAAATTAAAACAACAAAAAAATAAACTCAGCTCAATTCTCATTCAGACTGACATAAACTCTTACAACAGGAAGAGAAAAGGCATGCCTATTTCCAGGCATAAATAATATTTACACTTGTCTCTACTGTTGTATACAAGATATTCAGTTTTCAACTAAAATGCAGCAAACACAAATTAAAGGAAGTACAACACACCCACACACATAGATACACATAGACATGTGCAAGTAATGATATACTGTTAAGAGACAAAACAATCAACAGAACCAGATTCAAATATGATCCACAAGTTCAACTATCAGAAAGAGAATAGAAAATAACTTCAGATAACAGGTTCTGAAGGAAAAGATGGACAATATGCATGGATAGGGAAGTTCAAGTGAGATTTAAACTATGAGAAATAACCAAACAGAAATGAAATAAATGGAAAACATGATTACAGAAGAGAAGAATCACATTGTAAACTCATTAGCATAATCAACACAGTAAAAAAAAAAAAAGTAAACTTGGAGATAGGTCAAGAAAAATTTTCCAACTGACAATCATGAAACAAACAAACAAAATAACAATTCCAGTTCATCCAAGACCTGAGGGACAATATTGAATGGTCTAAAATGAATGCAACTGGAATCACAGAGAGAGGAGAGAGACTGAGCAGAAGAAATATTTGAATACATAATGACCAAGAATTTTTCAAAATCAATACATTACAAAAAACCACAGATATAAGCCCAGAGAACAGCAAACAGTAAATACATCCCAAACACACCTACAAACATAATATAGATTTCCCCCATTATTTAAAAGTAGAGTGTTTTTGAAACTGTTCATAAGCCAAAATGGTATAAAGTGAAGAAGCAATTACCATTAATTTATATGGAAATTTTTTTAACATTCTCAGACCCCAAAAAGAACCTCTCTTAGGTTTTTCTGATACCTTAAGGTACATCTTACTAATGGATGTACTAAATAAATAAAGTACAAATGCTTACAGACACAGTTCAAAGATATGGTAGCTCGATGTTGAGAGGCTGAGTACAGTTCCTGGGGGAAAACTTAGTGAGGCCACTTTCGCTGCTTAGGGTGTCCTATGCCTCTAGATGATTTGGCTTGATGCAAAACAAATACTGAATGCTATTTTCACTTTCGTCTTTTTCTTTGTTGTAAAAATAAAAATCCTCTTGAAATTTCATTTAATTATTAAGAACAGGTCCAACTGTAGGTTTTTTAAAATTTTTTAATGTTTTTATCTTATTTACTTATTTTTTTTTTTTTTGAGAGAGGAAGACAGAGTGTGAGTAGGGGAGGGACAGAGAGGAAGACAGAATCTGAAGCAGGCTCCAGGCTCTGAGCTGTCAGCACAGAGCCTGATGCGGGGCTCGAACTCAGGGACCGTGAGATCATGACCTGAGCTGAAGTCAGACGCTTAACTGACTGAGCCACCCAGGTGCACCAAAATGTAGGTCCTTAGTAAAAGCAAAGTGGAATAACACAAACTTTAAAAAAGTGAGGGATTATTTCAAAGAAAGCTGTCTTTCAATAAATTTCATTGCATTAACTAAAGATATTGAAATTAAATTAGTGGGGCACCTGGGTGACTAAGTCAGTGCAGCGTCCAACTTCGGCTCAGGTCACGATCTCAAAGTTTGTGGGTTTAAGCCCTGTGTGGGGCTCTGCGCTGACAGCTCGGATCCTGGAACCTGCTTTAGATTCTGTGTCTCCCTCTCTCTCTCTCTCTCTCTCTCTCTCTCTCTCTGCTTGTGACCTCTCTCTCAAAAATAAATTAATTTAAAAAAAGGAATTAAATTAGCAAGCACTTTTGTTCTTTTTTTCTTAATTTTTTAAATGTTTATTTATTTTGAGAGAGAGAAAGAAAGAGAGCATGAGTAAGGAAGGAGCAGTGAGAGAGGGAGAGAGAGAATCCCAAGCAGGCTCCAGCTATCAGCACAGAGCCCAACGTGGGGCTCGAACTCACAAACTGTGAGATCACGACCAGAGCTGAAATTAAGAGTCGGATGCTTAAGCAACTGAACCACACTGGTGCCCAACAGTTTATGTTCTAAACAGTAAATAAATGATTCATATTTGACCTAAGTCGTAGCTCATGGGATTTAATCTATAAAGATTAGATGTATTTAGTTTGAATATATCAACTTGGAAAAAATTCTTGAAAATCTTGAAAAATAGAGCACTTGGGGTAAAGCTTGTTAAACACAGGTCAGTTTCCTACCAGATAAAAAGATTTGTTTATAATTAATCTGATGGTGATAAAAAGGCATTTAATTAGATTTCCATCACAAAATGGGAAAGGATAGGTCTGGGGTCTGAAACACAGTAGAGTTCAGCCATCTGCTGCCAACTACCTCTTGCCAACATGTGATTTGCAAGTTAAATTATGCCAGCTGATGACACATGGCATTTCCTTCTTCTTTAAATATCTTACTCAATATGAATTCACTCTCAAATGCTGAGGTTGGATTTTTCAGAAACCACAGCACTTGCCATAATTTTCCTTCATAAACAAATTTAAACAACATAGATTTAAATTGCTGGCTCATGTGTTCTAGTCCTGTGACATGACTGTGAGTCTGAAAAGTTTGACCTCTGAGATGTTCACATTTGCAATTTATAAACTTAAAATTTTTTCACAGTTTTTGGGTAATGAGGTAGAGGAGACAAGGGCAACCTCTCTAGGTTTTGATCTGCATCTGAAAACATAAAAGATGGTCTAAAAAAGAAAAAGAAGTCAAGAACCTATTTGAATTCACTGCTTCATCTTCAGCATGTGTCTATTAGCTGACAAAAAAAGTTGAGGCTCATACTGCAGAAGCTCTAAAAGTTTTACTTTTATTATTATTTTTTTAAGAGAGAGAGAGTGAGCACAAGCAGGGGAGGACTAGAGGGAGATTGAGAGAGAGAATCTCAAGCAGTCTCCATGCCCAGCACAGAGTCTGATGAGGGCCTTGATCTCAGGACCATGAGATCATGACCTGAGTTGAGATCAAGAGTTGTAGCCTCAAACGACTGAGCCACCCAGGTGCCCCAAAGCTCTCAAAAATTTAAACCATCAAAACACTGCAAAACAATGTATTCATATGACTAGTGGCCTAAAGTTGAAAAATTCTCTGGTTCCCTCAAGGTTTTAGGCTTACTAACAGCTACAATTTTGTCTTCAGAATTACTAATCCATTGGGAGTATAGCTCAGTGGTAGAGTATTTCACTGCAGAATTACTAATCCAATGTGTCTTGAATTAAGGTCACAAGTTTTTTCAACCCTTTGCATCACTCAGCTGCCCCAAAAATCTCCACGGACAGTTTAACCATGGCCTAACGAAACAAAACTTTGTACACCAATAACCATAATTGTGTGTATGCACATGTGTGTGTGCATGTGCGTGCATGTGTATGTGCCTATGTATATATTTGGCAAGATACTATATACCATCAAGATAACAATGTGGATATAAATTAGTTTTGTAGTAAAGCAAGTAAACATTCACTTCCTGAAAGAAAGCCCAAACCATAGACATTTATGTTCTAAACAGAGAATATGAACATCCTCAGCCAATCACACCATGAATTTCTCTACCTGTGACCCCATGTTTAACTGCAAGGCAAGGATTTCAGGGTTTTATGACTGGAAATGACAAATCCTATTGATCATAGTTTTTGTCCCAGCTGATTGTATCTCCCATCCATCCATAAAGTTTTAATCATGACTGTAACTTACAGCTACCAATGGCATTTCTTTTTAGATAAGATGGCCTCCTTTCATACTTGGAATATTTTCTCAAATTTTCACTGTGGAGTGCATCACTAAAAAATCAAATTTTAACTTCTTTTTTTGACATTGTTGTTTTACTATAGTTATCTTATATAAAGCCAAGACTTTGTGGTTTCTCAAAATAAGGAAATTAGTGTTTTAAATATTCCATTACTATTTGTCTCTGGGATCCAAGAGGATGTAAATGTTATGTAATCAGCAAATCAGTAACAATTTAGGTGGAGCAAGCAAAATACAATGCTGGTAGAGCATAAACCAGTCATCTTGGGTTTCCTTGGAAAGATGCTTACCAATTAGGATTTTCGAGAAAATGATCAGCAAGAGGACTGACCAGTCTGAATATAAGCTGGTTTAGAATAGTATCTTGATCCTGGAGGCCCCTGCCTGTGTTGAAAATTGACCCTTCAATTGCTGGATTGTGGCAAGAGGCAAAAGTGGCTGAAGCAATAAGGAGCAAAAGAAAAACTTGAGGGACTAAAGGAAGCACACAAAACCAGTCTAAAATCATTTTTACATTTTCACATTGATATGGATAATACTGTTGTACAAAGCTGAATGTTAATCCTGGTCTATGGGTTTACTTCCAACATTCTCAACAATGAATTTTTCTAACTCATAAGGTTTCAGAAAATGAGCCGCCTTAGTTATAAAGGATACGCTAAATCCTGAAGTTAACTCTAACATGCCTCTTTATACCTCCAACATCAATAAAACACAAAAAACTCTTATTCAAAGAGGAATGAATGCAGGGTGTATGTGTGTATGTGTGTGTGTGTGCGCGCGCGCGTTCATGCGCATATACACTGGTAATGGTAGGTAAAATTTAAGCACTTAATAATTTCAAATTATTTAGTGTGTAATCCAAATGTCGCAGTTTTACTAGCCCTTGAACATGGCTATTGTCACATTAATAGTAAAATCTTATCTTCTGTATTATATTCAATTTACCAAACCCTCCTCAGTACCCTGAAAGTTCCTGCAGAGTGTTTATCATGTGCTCATGAAGTAGAATACCACTTAGAGAAGCCATATGGCATCCACCATGGTTTCATTGTCCTTCACTTTCCTACCCTTTTAATTGCTCTATGCACATGAGGTTTCTTGAAATGTGTCTTAGATGCTGCTGCTGCTGTAGTTTTGAGGACATTGTTCTATAGACTGTATAGTTTCTACTGCTACCTGCCCGGGCCTTTAGATGTCAAATCCTCTTTGTGGTGATGCTACAGACTTTAACCATGTGTGGCACTTTGTCACCAAGCCCACGGCGCATTACTACTTTTCTCCTGTCTCATGAAGTGCTTTAACCACCATTTGATAACTGTCCCTCCTGAACTTAAAGCAATTCTGGAAGGGTAGTGAATGTAATGGCCCACAGCAGGTTGTGATTCAGGCTGGACAATGAAAGTGTCCACCCTCTTGCACATCATGACTTATCTAAGCAACTTCCTTCTCAGGAGTTGATGAGGGTGCTGAAGACACCTATCTTTCTGCAACATCATAATCTTTAAGGATCAGCGAAGTGTGGAGCTTCCAGGGGCCATCTTGACATCATATGAATACAGTCTGAGAATGAACCAAGGAGAGAGAAGCACAGCATGATTTAGAGTTATGTCATCTAATAGATTAGCCACCAGCCACATGTGGCTTTTTATACTTGAATTCATTAAAATTAAATTGAAACATTCATTTCCTTAGTTGCTATTAGCCACACTTCAAGTGCTCAATAATTATACGGACTATTGTACTGGACAAAGCATTTTATTGGACAGCATGATCTTGAGGGAGAAACAGAGTCCTAATTTCATCCTTTAAATCTCTGCCTCTAGCCTTGCCTAAAGCTTGATCCACCTTAAATTACATTTTGGTTTAAGCTAAAATAATGAAAGCTTGCTTAAGTTATATTTCTGACCTCTGAAAAATTTATGTGTAGAAACTAGCCCTCAGGCCTATTGCCCAGATTCAGAGTCAGGAAACAGACAACAACCTTCTCACATTTTCCCAATTTCTTCCCATGACCTTTCCTGACAAGACTCAGCCTCACCCTGTCCTTGAGAACACACACACACACACACACACACACACACACACACACACCACAAAAAGGGATCAGAGGGCAGGGGGCTGGTAGATGTCACCACAAAGCCAGCCTCTACTGTAAAGATAAACAAAACCAGACATCAGTTAAAGCAGTGAAAACATATTTTATTCAGTAAATACTGACAGTAGGGGAAAGAACTAAGCTCTAGTTTAATTTATACAGAGGTGACTGGGCATTTTTCTTAATTGAAGTAGAGTTGACATATATTAGTTTCATACATACAACAGTGATTTGACATTTATATACATTATAAAATGCTTACCACAGTAAGTGCAGTCACCATACAAAGTTATTACAATATTATTGACTGTATTCCCTATGCTGTACTTTTCACCCTTGTGACTTATTTATTTTATAACTGGAATTTTGTACCTCTTAATCCCCTCCACCTATTTTGCTCATTCCCACCCACTCCTCTCTAACACCACCAGTTTATTCTCTGTGTTTATGAATTTGTTACTGGTTTTGTGTGTGTGTGGTTGTGTTCATGTTATATATTCACATTTTACATATAAGTAAAATCATATGGTATTTGTTTTTTTCTGCCTCACTTATTTCACTTAGCATAATACCCACTAGGTTCATTCGTGTTGTGACAAATGGCACAACTTTGTTCTTTATTATGGCTGAGAAGTATTCTATTGTGTGTATATACCTCATCTTCTTTATCCATTCATGTATCAATGGATACTTTGGTTGTTTCCATATCTGGCTATTGTAGATAATGCTGTAATCAACATAAGGGTGCATATATCTTTTCAAATTTGTGGTTTTTATTTTTGTTTTCTTTGGGTACTCAGAAGTGGAATTCTCAATTGTATGATATTTCCATTTTTAATTTTTTGTGGAACCTCCATAATGTTTTCCATACTGGCTTTCCACCAACAAAGCACAAGGGTTCCCTTTTCTCCACATCATCACCAATACTTGTTTTTTCTTGTCTTTTAGACACTACTCATTCTGACTAGTGTGAGGAAATATCTCATTGTAGTTTGGATTTACATTTTCCTGACGATTAGTGATGCTGAGCATTTTTTCATGTGTCAGTTCCTTTGCCCACTTTTTAATTGGATCATGTGTATTTTTGATGTTGAATTGTATAAATTTTGGATATTAACCTCTTATTGGATATATTATTTGCACATGGCTTCTCCCATTTAGTAGAATTGAATGTTTTAAAGGGAAAATGAGGATATACGGAAGGGGACCAACTGGGGACTCAAAATTACAAAGGGCTGGCCAGTGTAAATGTGATTAGGTCAGCCAGCTGTCTCTGCTACCTGACAATTATTGAAGTTGGGATTTTTTCTTTCACAGAGACTGGGGGAAAAAAGGGCCCTCTTTTTCCTGATGATTGCATTTCAAATGAATGACTTAGGTCCTTGAGAAAGATGCTCCTAAATTGTAGGAAATAACATATACATTACAAAGGGTCAGAGAAAGAATTTACAATGATAAGCCTTTTTAAGTAAATGATGTCAGAAAGCAAGATCAGGTGTTGCCTACAACAAACAATATATTCTAAGCCCCGAGTCTTTCCAGATAGAAGCTACAAAGGAAGCAGGGTTGTCTGAGGGACACAGGACCCTAGGTATGAGAAGCCATGTTAAAATTTGGCCAAGTCTCTTGGTCAATGGAGTGTTCAATGGAGTATTCATGATGAGTTTTTCTTCACTTCTCACAACCTAGATTTTTCCAGAATGCACTGCAAACATAACTTATGTAATTTGGGGCACCTGAGTGACTCAGTTGGTTAAGCATCTAACTCTTAATTTCGGCTCAGGTCATGGTCTCACTGTTTGTAGGTTTTGAGCCCTGTGTCAAGCTCTGTACTGACAGCAAGAAACCTGCTTGGGATTCTCTCTCTCCCCCTCACTCTCTGCCTCTCTCATTCATGTGCACATTCTCTCTCTTTCTCAAAAATAAAAAAATAAACATTAAGAAAAAAAAAACAGGGTGCCTGGGTGGCTCAGTCAGCTAAGTGTCTGACTTGGTTTCAGCTCAGGTCATGATCTCACAGTTTCATGGGTTTGAGCCCCACATTGCCTGCTTGGGATTCTCTCTCTTCCTCTCTCTCTGCGGCTCCTCCACTCTCCACTCTCAATGTCTCTGTCTCTCTCAAAATAAATAAATAAACTTTAAAAAAACAAAGACAAAAAACAAAACTCAAAAAACATAACTTATATAATTTAATGGACAAGGCAATCCTCTGACATCCACATCATTATCTCCATTTTACAGGTAAGGAAACCAAAGTTCAGAGGGCTTACATCACTTGTACAGGTCACATACTAATAAATTAGAAAGCATATTAGAACCTAGATTTCTCTGACTGAAGATTGTGCTTTTCCTCACATTACCCATAATTTGTCTCCCTGGTGATCTCCCTAATTTTTCATGCATGTTTCTGTACTTGTTTTTACAGAAGTGCCCTTGCCTTTAAATGACAAAGCCCATAAGATGTGAATGGGGGATGGGGAAAGCCCTCACAAAATGTCAGAAATTTGTGATTAACAGGAAGCGGTTGTATAAACTGAAAGTGTTCAACTCACATCCATTGTCATTTCAGCAAATGGCTTGGCCCCAAAGTTGCTGAAGGGGGAAATTTGATTATCTTTACTTCCCCAGAAGACTGATAAATCGAATTCAGACTGCTATTGTTCCAGATAGAGCCTGAATCTTCCATAGGATTTTAATCAGCAGCAGCATTATGTAGCATATGGGAGCTATTTGGCTGAAAGGAGACTCCAACTGTCACTGGTACATCCGCCCAACATGAAAGGAAAATAATAATATGGAATAATGGGACTTTCTTATCTACAGTGCAGCCTCCCTCTGAGGAACTCTGTGGTTTACTTTAGTACATCTTCACAACATCCAATTAGATAGGTCGGAGAACTACTTGACTATAATCCTGAATGCTTACTGGCTGATTCCACCAACATTTTAATCTCTTTCAAAGCCTTTTCTCTATCTGCATCTATAAATCCTATCTCCTCTCACCTTTTGATCTCTTCTGTTCTCTTTAGTTTAATGAATAAACCTTCACCTATCCCTCCCCAATTACACTGTTCTGTCCTTTCCTATCCTTATTTTATAAAATGCCTAAATGGGAAATCAGTGCTCAGAGAGTGACTAAGTCTATAACTCAATTTTATCATCCTATTAGACTACAATGATGATCAAATGTAAAGGTCACTTCACTTATTCATTCCCTTAGTCACCACAGCTTTACTGAATATATTTGTTTCAAGAGTCAAAGTTAACAAATGGTTCTTTTCTTGAAGCATGGAAAACAAACAACTAATGACAATGCACAGGATAAGTATCATCATCTTACTGAGCCCATTATAGTACAGGAGAAAGTTACCAATGCGGTGTCTATGGTGGCTTGTCCCTAGAGCCTTCAGGTCTGGTTCCAGAGCCAAGCTCACAAACCAAACTGCATATCCCTCTCCCTTCTCTTAACCTTTTTTTGGCATGCTTCAATTCCTATACACTCAGAAAAGTTATGAAAGATACAAGGGATTGCTTAACAATCGTACACCCACACACACCCAAGAATGGCATTGACAAAACTGATCCATTAAAATGATGAATCAGCATTTTATTTTTAGTGACCTAGGAGTCGAGCCTAAAGCTCTTGGCATACATATTTTCCAAGCAGGAAATGTGAAGAATGAACCACTGGTGCTATTAGGAAGCAAAACAGGATTTTGAAATAGTATCAAGACCCTCTTAACACCTTTGTATTTTGTCCAAAATGTGAAATCCAAAGTGGTGAGCTAGTAAATGTCAGTTTTAAACCCTCAGGTAAGAGAGATAGACTTTATCATATGACAGACAGAAGGATGGTTCAAAGTAGAAATGGCCAAGAATGACAACTCCTTCAGTGCTGGGCCATGTCAGATGTGATTTCCTTCCCCTGTCCCTAGGCCTACTTACCTAACTTCAAAAATTCAACTTCCAGAAGTGACAGGAGGTGCTTTCTTTATCATGGTATTACCATTAAAATGCTCAAGTAGTGAAAAGGGATGCCTAAAGTAATGGGTGCTTACAAAATAAAATCTATGCTGATTTCACACAAGAGTGAGAATTAAGTAAAAGAGAATTCTTCCTTCAGAATCAATAATGTAAAAAAAAAAAAAAAACACAACTCTTCCATTACCATCAAACCCTAAGAAGAATTAGGCAGCAGAACAATTCTGGGTGTCTCAGATAAGGCCTAAAAAGAGATTCTAAGCACTTGGAATTCTGAGAGGAGTGATAATGTTCTTGAGGTTTTATAGTGAGCAAAAAAATTAAGTAGTAAATGGGCTCTAGGTAAAACTGTAATATAATACCTTAAGTTAAAACTGTAATATAACCCATTAAGTTTTTTTAAATTTAAAATATAACCTTTTTTTCCTTTTTTTCTTTGTATAAATATAATACCTGGGACAAAGTAGATGCTAAATAAATGTTTGTGGCATGCATGAATGAATAAACAAATGAATAGACATTCATGAATGCTCCAAAACAAGATTGCTTAAAAAATTATAAAAATAAAAGACTATTATATTCAAAAGCCATACACAGGGAACTAATGAAAGTACTATATAAAAAATCTCCAAACCCACTATTAACCTGCCAACAAGTTTCTTAATCTTGATTTGCACTGACAACACTGTTATTGCATAATTGATATGTATTAGGCTAACTGGCTAACTGCTTCAACAAATACCCCCAAAAGCCTCACTTTCTTCATAAAATAGAATTTTCTTTCTTGCTTATATAAGGAGTGGAATTTGGGACCAACGACCTCTGAGAAATGAAGTCATGTAAGGCCCCTAATCTTTTTACTCTATTGGTTCTTCCACCCTCATCGCCTCAAAGTTGTGGGCTGAATTTCCTACATTCAGCCAAAAGATGATGGAAGGGAGAAAGCATATGATCAGTGGTGTGAAAGGTTTTGTTGTCCAGGCATGGAGATGAGCACATCATCTCTGCCCACATTCCACTGGCCAGAACTCAGCACTTGACGTTAAGTTAGTTTGAAGAGCTAAAAAGTTTCATTTTGATAAAAATAGATTATTTATATATGTTATTTATATATTATTTAATAGACACTACCAATTTTTTAAATGTTTATTTTTTTGAGAGAGAGAGAAACAACAAGTAGGGGAGGGGCAGAGAGAGGGAAAGAGAGAGTCTCTGATAGCGCAGAGCCTGACACAGGGCTCAGTCTTACAAACTGTGAGATCATGACCTGAGCTGAAATCAAGAGAATGATACTTAACTGACTGAGCCACCCAGGTGCCTCCAGCCACTACCAATTTTTAAGCAAAGAAATGACCAAGATGCAAATGGGGAGTTACACTGGCCCTGCTAAATAAAAGAAACTAGAAACAGGAAAAACTAGAGACAGGAGCACAGCTAAGAAACTATTGCAGTAATCTGAGCAGATGATAATAAGGCCCAGAGTGAGACAGTAGAAAAAGAATGCTAAGAAAATGATAGATATGAGGATATATTGACTGATTTGTTGAGTGAGAAAAGAACCAGGTGATAGTCTTGGGTTTTATATATTTACAAGAGCATATATATGTAAATTTGGGTGGTCTTTCAGTTAACTGATGAATGTTTTGCTCATTTGTTCATTTTTATGCACAGGGATTAGGAAAATAAAGATTTAAATGCGAAGAAAAGTGAATAGAGTACAGTGTCCATGGGAAGTGAAGGGAAAGCTAATGTGGAAATAAGGAAAACAAATAGATGAAGGGAATGTTTTGGGATTATGTATATCACAGTGAGGGTTTTGAAGTGAATGTGTGACAGCAAAATTAAGTGTCAAAAGAGGAAAAATTACATCCAAAACATTTCCCCATATTTATTATGTTGCTATTTGCCACAGCTGTCAAACATTTAGATGCCAATAAAATGTTTGAATAAATAATTCCATTTTGGCTGCAGCAACTGGTTTACAGTATGCCTTTTGGAGGATCCTGTAAAGATGTTATTTTTAGTGCTTGGAGGAGAAAAAGTGTACCTGGGGAAGCTAACTAGTGACCAATTAATCAGACAATTGATCTAATGGAAATGAGCTTTAATCACATTGTTAGATGCATTATAGCAATTAACTAATGTTCAAGTTTAAAATATGCAATGTCAAATTCATTACTTAGACAAAGAAGAATGTCATTAATCCTGGGAAAAACAAATATGTACTTTTTAAAGCCTTCCTGCAGCCTTCTGCAGTTTGTGAGAGGCATGGACACAGCAGCAGGGCTGAGGGCACAGAGATCCTGTTAGAGGTGATAACAGCCAGAGCAAGGAACTGAACGTGAAAGGACAATTCTGTCTCCTCACACAGTTCAGCCCTCCTCTTGAGTCACACCTGGGACGAACTTCCAGAGAATTCCAGAATGTTCTCCCTGCAGTGAACCAATCAAGGTAAAATGAAAGAGACTTTTTGAGCCTTTTACACATCAAATTTTTTTTTACAGTAAGAAACAAATCCACATATATCTTTCAGTTGTTCAGTATAAAATCTGTGAGATACTTTCAGGCATTGATGTTATCTGTAGGCAATAGGAATATTTTTAATAAAATTATTATTAATTTTTCAACAGCTATGCAATAATCAACATGTGCAAGTACTCTATCAAATGAATTCCTGTTATCACACATATTCATAAAGCAGAATTTGAAATGTTTAAGCACACACAATAAATATAGACCCAAACACAGTAACAGATTTGGAGTGCAAAATGGAGCAGAAGAGTCCCTGAGTAGGAATATGTCGTTGCTACCAAATGATAGGGCACCAAAGGAAATTTGACCTATTATGGATGAAGCATTCCCCACTTAATCCTTTCACTACCAAATGAGGTACTAACATTATTCCAAGTTTACAAATGAGAAAATTGAAGCACAAGGTGATAGAGTAACTTACTATAGTCACACAGTTTGGAATTGACAGAGTAAATGTAGTGCTAGACTGGATGTAGTCTGACCACCTGACTGTGTTTTGAAGCAACACCACAAAGAGTATTCCACTATCAGAGGCTACATGTGTGATTCTGGGTGAGTGGCAGGCTGTGGGTAGGAAAATGAGCATAAGAGATGAAGCAGACATGATAAGTAGAGGTCAGGCATGAGGAAACTTGAATTAACAGACATTATAAAACTATTGCTAATGATTCCAATAAAGACAGTGATAATTATAAGGCTCTGGCTCTGTATGATACATGCAAAACAGTAATGGATAAGCTGAGTTAGGGCCTCACCAACTGCATCGGTCTTCTGTCCTTTGAAAAATAAATACTACTCAATAGCCACCTTTGACAGATACTGGGAAATAAGATTTGTTTAGTTGTAATTAATATTAGTCATCCTTCCTAAGTTGATGTTTAGGTATGCAAGAATTCTATCTACACTTCGTTTTCAGAAGTTTCTGCCAAGTATCATCCTCACAACTGACTTCAGTTTCCTCAATAAAATTCTGTTACATTTTCAAGACCTACCAGGATACAGACTGTTCTGTATCAACCTATGTTTCTCCATGACCAATTAGATATTTTCCCTTGATAAACAAAACACATCTCATACCCATAGTCATATTTTTTTCAGCACTATTCCTCATGGTAAAGTGGCTCATGCACATTATAACTTTTAACAAAATAATTTTTATTTCAGAGAGTAGGTAATTGAGAGCTGTAATATACATGAATTTAGTATTCCAAAAATTTTTTAAATGCACATGATGCACACACTTTCTTACAGTGGATAGGTAGATGATGATGATGATGATGATGATGATGATAGGTAGGTAGGCAGATATATGACCCAAAGTGCCCTAAGCTGGATTCCCCTAGACGCAGGTCCTGACATGGATATGATCATGAAGGGTGATTATCAGGAAGTACATTTAGGATCAAGACGTGTGGAATGGACTGGAAGGAAGCAGTACCGGGCAAGAGGAGAAGGAAGACCTTGGAAGCAGATTCATTGAAAGCTCCACATGGCCACATACCCCAGGACTGGGATGGCTATTGAGAGCTGTCCCAAGATGACCTAAAAGACCTCCATCGATCCAAGTCTGATTAGTCATCAAATACAAGCTGCACAAGCTGCCTCTGGAAGGAGGTGAGACCTTGGGCAAGTCAGATTTCTGAAGCTGAGGCACTCCAACTAATGGGCTAAGGGCCTTCTTTTTGTAGCATTCTCAGATCCTGGATGAATAAATATTTTATCCTAAAGGGAGATCTGTGTGGCATATCACAGTATTCACCACAGAAAGGTATAGCAAATGTATAACATATAAAAATAAGAAAAACAGGTATAAGTAACATATATTAAATATGTACATATTATATATTAAATATGTACACATATATATTAAATAAATGTATGTGTACACTAAAACCATGTGTGATGACCAAAGTTTCAGTATTTTATCTTCCTTAGAAATTATCCAAAATCCAACTATTATCAATTAAAAATAAGATTCAATATAAATTGAACATTTTAAAATTAACTAAAAGTCAAACTTCTGTGAGATGGTAGCATAGGAAGATTTTGAACTCAACTCCTCCCACAGACACACCACCTATATTGCTACAAATGGATCATTTCTCTCTGAAGAAGATTTGAGAACTAGATAAACTGCTCTCTACAACAAAGGATAAAAAGGTCACATCAGGCAGGGTAGCAGAGGCAGATATACAGTCTTATCAAAAACTCCATCCTGGGGTCCCTGGGTGGCTCAGTCAGTTAAGCATATGACTTCAGCTCAGGTCATGATCTTGCAGTCTGTGGGTTCGAGCCCCACGTCAGACTGTCCTGATAGCTCACAGCCTGGTACCTGCTTCAGATTCTGTGTCTCCCTCCCTCTCTCTCTACTACTCTCCTGCTTACACTCTGTCTCTGTCTCTTAAAAATAAAATAAACATTAAAAAAAATACATCCTTAGGGCTATAAGCCACAACAGGGAGGGATCTCACCAGCCTGGCACTCTTCCCACAGGAAGCGGTGGTGCCCTGCCCAACCTTTGGGATCTGGCCAGAGAGATAAGCCCTCAAAACATCCGGCTTAGAAAACCAATGGGGCTCGCATCCAAAGGACCCAAAGTGCTATAGGAAACTGAGTTTCCCTTTTTAAAGGGTTCATGGGTGGTCTCACTTACCCAAAGACCCAGTGAAAAAATAGCAATTTGAAAAGTGCCTAGACAATATGGAAAGAAGATTCATTTGCTAATCTAAAAGCATCTGCTAGAGAGACAGGGGACAGATGAAACACTCCCCAAAGATGGAGGTGCAGGTGGATGCCACTTTTGCACTCTCTACCTACCCTGACTACCTTGCTAAGACAGGTCGGGGTAAGCAGTCATAACACTATCCTGCTGCCTTGCTGCAACCAGAGAGCAGGGGTGCCTGCAGCACTACCCTATTTCCTGGATGGGGCTGGCAAGTCTGAGTGATCAGAGCACTCTCCCACTCCCAGCCTAAAGCCAGTGCACACTCACAGACAAGGCATGCTCTCACTACATTCCAGAAGCCCACCAGCATGCATAATCAAGAAACAGTAAAACCTTGGATTGTGAGTCACTTGTTCCACAAGTGTTCCTCAAGATGAGCAAACATTTCTAATAAACTTTAATTTGATAAATGAGTGATGTCTTGCAGTACAAATAGTATGTGATGGTAAACCTCACATGATCACAACTGAGTCAATGATTCTTCTCTCCCTCTCCCTCTCTCTCCCTCCCTCTCCCTCTCTCTCTCTAGGATTGTGGGTGATTGTCCCCCATGATCAGATGCTCAGTGTCAGGCCACGGTGTTTGGCAGAAATCAGTGATTTTTCAGAACATTGGAAGGTGCCCACAAACTGGCACTAGTGTGTTTTTTGTCACTTCAAAGGACCTATGGACAGTACTTTGCTTTTCCATACAAGAGAAAGCTTAGGAATGCTTTGCTTCATTCTAGGTCAGGCTGCCTGCAGATATAGACCGTTTCCTCTGCTGCCTTATTGCCAGTTACATTAAATACAGTATATGACAAGAGTTTATTAATACTGTACTGTAGTCAACATCCGTGTGAGTGTATACAATGGCCCCCATGCAGAAAAAGATTCCATTGGGCCAACAGATAGCAGTGATTCAGTTAATGATAGTGAAAGTCCTCCTACACAACAACCCCCCCCTCTCTCTTATCTCCCTCATACCAGCCACAAAGGTTTTCAATGGTAAGTACAGGCCAATTTGTTTGTTTATCTTTATATTTTGTATTTTCTTTATTTTTGTATTATATTACAGTATTGTAATCATTTTTAAAAAATGTTTATTTATTTTTGAGAGAGGGAGAGAGAGACAGAGTGCGAGTGGGGAGGGGCAGAGAGAGAGAGGGAGACAGAATCTGAAGCAGGCTCCAGGCTCTGAGCTGTCAGCACAGAGGCCGACGTAGGGCTTGAACCCATGAACCGTGAGATCAAGACCTGAGCTGAAGTCGAATGCTTAATGGACTGAGCCACCCAGGCGCCCCTGTAATCATTTTTATATGAACATTTTTGGGTTGTAGAATAAATCATCTGAGTTTCTATTATTTCGTATGGGAAATTTACTTGATCTACAAGAGCTTTGGATTACAAGAATGTTTTCAGAACAAATTATGCACACAAACGGAGGTTTTACTGTACTTTCCCACTGCCTTTCTGAAGTTGGTGAATGTGCCCCATTCCGTACACTCTACAGGTGCCTAACTAAAACCAGTGTTTGTGCACAATCCACAAAGGAGTGCCCTTTGATCATCTGACACTAGATACCAAGGAGCCTGGGGCTCAGATCTCCATGGGAATGTAATAACAGTTAAGACAGTTCTTGGCAGGCCAGCACCCTCCCGCCCCCCACCACCCCAGGGGCACTGCAGGGATTGCAGACTGAAATACAACCTCTGTCTTCCTGTGAAAAAGGCCTGTTTACTTAGTCTGAAGTGAAGACTGAAGCATCAGCCTCAGGTCAGACTTCAGATTTCTCACACATCTAGCAGCTAATGACATGCTTCCAAGGAATATAAACAGGGAGATATCACCCTTGTGTACCATCTTGGCCTCACTCCAGCTCAACAAGACTTCCCAGAAAGGAGTTTACACACTCATCCAGAGTCCTTATTTTTTGCAACTATCATTGAAGGGACACCTCCAAAACTGCTGGTCCAGAGGCCAGTGAGGATTATGACTACAAATATATATATATATATATATATATATATATATATGCATATTTTAAAAGCTGGTGCCTGAAGGTCTGACTTCCAATCAGCCTGACACCACTAGGTACTGAGATTCCTCCCCTTGGAACATTGGCAGGCCTTGGCACACCCTCAACAATGGGGAATTATCGAGAATAAATAAGATTGTTTAGGCAATCACAAAGACTCAAGAGACAACAAGGAGCCCTAGCTTCTTTCCATCTCAAGATTGAAAGTTCATCACCTACACAAAGCCATTACTTTAAGAGTTAGAGAGGTGATTGTTTCACCTAAAGCATAGAAACACATAGTCAAGCAAAACGAGGAAACAGAGACATGCTCCAAATGAAAGGGCAAGACAAAACTTTAGAAAAAGACCTTCATGATAGAGAGATAAGTAATCTATCTAATAAAGAATTCAGAGTAATGGTCATAAAGATGCTTACTGATCTTGAAAGAAGAATGGATGAACACAGGGAGAACTTCCACAAAGAGATAGTATAAGAAACTACAAAACAGAGGTAACAGAGCTGAAGAATACAATAACTGAATTGAAAAATACACTGCCTGAGGCCTCAATAAAATTTTCATTTTCACTGACTGGAGCAGTTTAAAGAAATTTAACTTTATATCTAAAGGAACTAGAAAAAGTAAAAACTAAGCCCAAAGTTATTAGAAGGAAAAAAATGATAAAGACAAGAGTAGATATAAGTGAAATAGATACTAAAAAGACAATAAAAAGTATCAATGAAACTAAGAGCTGGTTCTTTGAAAAGATAAACAAAACTGACAAATCTTTAGCCAGACTTACCAAAAAAGAGAGACAAATAAATAAAATAAAAAATGAAAGAGAAGTTACAACTGATACCACAGAAATACAAAGAATCCTGAGACAACTATGAACAATTATAAGCCAACAACCTAGAAGAAATGGATAATTCCTAGAAATTTATAATATTCCAAGACTGAATTATGAAGAAATAGAAAATCTGAATAGACCAATTACTAGTAAGGGGTTAATCAATAATCAAAAACCTCCCAATAACAAAATTTCACTGGTCAATTCTACCAAATATTCAAATATTTAATACTTATTCTTATTCTTCTCAAAGTCTTCCAAAATACTAAAGAGGAAGGAATGCTTCCAAACTCATTTTTTGAGACCTGCAAATACCCTGGTATCAATAATAGACAAGAGCACCCCCCCCCACACACACACACACAATTATGGGCCACTATCCCTAATGGACTAGGTGCAAAAATCTTCAACCAAATACTAGCACACCAAATTCAACAATACATTAAAGAAACCATACACCATGATTAAGTGGGATTTATTTCAGGAATACAAGGATGACTCAACATTCTCAAAAGTCCTAGTTGGAGCAATTAGGCAAGAAAAAATAAAATAAAGTAAAAGGCATCCAAACTGAAAAGGAAGAAGTAAAACTGTCACTATTTGCAGATGGCATGATTTTATATACAGAAAACCCTAAAGATGCCACAAAAATTTTTGTTTTGTTTTAATAATAAAAATAACTCTCAGAAAGGGAAATTAACAAAACAATCACATTTACAATTGCATCAAAAAGAATAAAATACCTAGAAATAAATTTAACCAAGGGGGGAGAAATACCTTTACACTAAAAACTATAATACAGTGATGAAATAAATTGAATAAGATAAATAAATGGAAAAATATCCTGTGCTCATGGAATTAATACTGTTAATGTCTATAGTATCCAAAGCAATCTACAGATTCAATGCAATCTCTATCAATATTCCAGTGGTATTTTTAACAGAACTAGAACAAATAGTTCTAAAAATTATATGAAACCATAAAAGATCTCAAATAGCCAAAACAATCTTGAGAACAAGAATAAAGTCAGAGGTATCACACTCCCTGATTTCATACTATACTACAAAGCTATAGAATCTAAACAGGATAATATTGGCATAAACACACACACATACATTAGTGGAACAAAATGAAGAACCCAGAAATAAACACACATATATGTAGTCAATTAAGTTACAACAAAGGAGCCAAGAATATACAATGGGGGAAAGGACAGTCTCTTCAATAAACAGTAGTGGGCAACCTGGACAGCTATATGCAAAAGAATGGAACTGGACCACTGTCTTACACCATTTACAAAAATTATCTCAAAATGGAGTAAAGACATGAAAGACTTGAAACAATAAAACTCCTAGAGGAAAATACAGGTGGTAAGCTTCTTGACATCAGTGTTGGTGATTTTATTTTTGGATCTGACTGCAAAGGCAAGGGAAACAAAAGCAAAAATAAACCAGTGGTACTATATGAAACTAAAAAGTTTCTGCACACCAAAGGAAACCATCAAAAAACAAAAGTCAAAATGAAACAAGTGTCGGCAAGGATATGAAGAAAAAGGAACCCCCATGCTCTGCTGGTGGGAACGTAAATTGGTGCAACTATGATGCGAAACAGTATAGAGGTTTTTCAAAAATTATGAAATATAACTGTCTTATGACTCAGCAGTTACACTACAGAGTATCTATCTGAAGAAAATAAAAACATCACCTTGCACCCCTATGTTCATTGCAGCATTATGATTATTGCCAAGATATGGAAACAACCTAAGTGTCCACCAATAAATGAATGGATAAAGAAGATATGGTATACATGTATAAAGGAATACAATGGAGCCATAAAAACAGATTGAAATCTTGCCATCTTGACAACATGGAAGGACTTTGAGAATATTATGCTATGTGAAATAAGTCACAGAAAAACAAACACCACATAATTTCACTTAAATGTGGAATCTAAAAAACAAAAGGGAACCTAGACTCAGATACAGAGAACAGATTGGTGGTTGCCAGAGAGAGGGGGTTGGGGCAAAAGGGGTGAAAAAAGGGGAACAAGTACAAGCTGCCAATAATAAAATCAGTAACTCATGGGAAGGTAATGTATAGCACGGGGAATATTGACAGTATTAACTTTGTATGGTGACAGATGGTAACTAGACTTACTGTGGTGATCATTTCACAATGTATATAATGTCGAATCACTATGTTGTACACCTGAAACTAATATAATATTGTATGGCAATTATTTATCAATTACAATAAGTAAACAAATAAATAATAAATTTAAACATCCTAAAAATTATATTTCAGCTGCCTCATGAAGATAATTACTATTGACATAAACACTATCAAAATTATTATTTAATTTAATAGAACACATTTAAAAATTTTTTTTTAATTTTCTGAGAATGATGTTATTTATCTGATTAGTAAACCAGAAGATTAGAAAGCATATAAGAAGTATATTCAAAGTTAGGAATTTTAAATAAAATTCATACCAGTAAGATCAGAGAAAAGTTATATATCTGTGTTTAAATTTAATTGTCAAACTAGTTTGTATTGTCCAAGAATTAGCTTTAATTATGGAAGCTGGGATTCTGATGTTTTTTTAAGTGCATTTAAGTTGGCATGTTCTGTGAAAAGTGGGGTTTATTTTTAGGATGTCATATCTAAAGTAGATGTTTAGTTTCTTTATTTTCTAGGAATTTTTACATTCCCTTATGTTAGACTTATGCAAACCTTATTAGCTTCCAGAAACATATCAAAACACAACTTATTTTAAGAGACTTTATATCTAATTTACTTATTTCTCCAGAGGACAGAAAATGCTTCAAACACAAAGTGAGGGTAATAGATTTTTGTAATTATGAATATATAGACACACAGCTTATAGCCTTAGTCATGGACAAAAACATAGAGAATAAAAACTCACAAATCTAGATCTCAAAAGAGATCCTAACCTTTGCAGTAGAAAGTTGATGTACTCTTGAATAAACAAGCAAGCCAGCAAATAAATTTTTCTGTCATCTCTTACCCAAAAGAATAGGTCTCTACCTGAAAGATCATCAAATATGCCATAAAACAAACTTACCAACATTGCTGGAAAATTAAGAATAACTTCTGAGTCATATGAGAATCAGAGCTAGACACAAAAACAAAACCACAGCAGGGGGAAAGAGAAAACAAAGAGTAAGTGAAGGTAAAGTTTGTTGCCACTTGGGATTTGTTTCAGGAGTGAAGAAAAGATGTTTATTCTCAGGTTACACAGTTTGGGCTCTGAAAAGTGCACTTATTTCAATACCTTGGTGAAAACCCCAAAGCAAACAAAATACAATTTTCAAAATTAAAAAAAACAAAAACAAGACAAAACAAACTTAAGGTAGAAAGAATTTACAGGGCACCCAGGTGGCTCAGTAGATTGCGCATCCGACTTCAGCTCAGGTCATGATCTCACAGCTCCTGAGTTCGAGCCCCATATTGGGATTGCTGCTGTCAGTTTGTAGGGCAAAGCCCGCTTCAGATCCTCTGTCCTCCTCTCTCTACCCCTTTCCCTCTTACACTCTCTCAAAAATAAACATTAAAAAATAATAAAAAATGAAAAAATAGAAAGAACCCATGAAAAGATTTGTTTAACTCATTGATGAAGGAACCGAGAGGACTGTAAAGTTGACTCATTATGGGCATACTCCGATATATTGTGGATTCCATTCCAGACCACCACAATAAAGCAAATACCATAATAAAGTGAGTCAAATGAATTTTTTGGTTCCCTGGTGTATATAGACGTTATGTTTACACTATACTGTAGTGCATTAAGTGTGCCACAGCATTATGTCTAAACAAAAATCATTGTATATACCTTAATTAAAAACACTTCATTGCTAAAAAAATGCTAATCATCATCTGAGCTTTGAGTGACCCATAATCACTGATCACAGGTAACCATAATAAATAGAGTAATAAGAAAAAGTTTTAAATATGAAAATTACCAAAATGTGACACAGAGACTTCTGAAATGATTAAAGGCTGTTAGAAAAAAAATGGTGCAGACAGACTTGCTTGACTCAGAGTTGCTATAAAAACACAGTATCTGCAAAGTACAATAAAGCACAATGAAACAAGGTATGCCTGTAATGCTATTTGTAAAATATTTTAAATGATGCCTAAACCCAGATTTCCTCCCAAAAGGGAGCATTCTGGCTTTGCAAGTTTCAGCCTCACAGCAGCTTGTTCTTCTGCTGTGGCCATCTCAGCAAACGCTCTACAGGCTCAGAGATTCGCCACATTCTACTGTCTCCATGCCACAGGCCATTCTACCCCATCTCCTGAGGTAGCCTCTATCCACACTGAGTTCCCCTTCTGGCTTACTCAAGCTATCTCTTGAAATACCTACCATTGTTTTTTTTAATATTTTGATTACAAATTCTTATTTTAATTAACTCTACTTTTCTCAAAATGCACATTCTTCTATTTTGCAGAATATGTAAATTTCCAGCAAAATATAAAAGGCATTAGGGTAGAAACATTTAATTAGAAACAAAATGGCTACACTCAACCTCTGATGGGCTAAGACAAAAAAATTATTCAAATTTTATTCAAAAGTTGCTCTTGGAAGAACCAAGATGCCATGAGTCTCTTTTGTCTGGTGTCTACTCTGATGAAAAATCACCCATGCAGGATGACTTGTCTTTCCCTCCATCAGTCTTATTCTGACAAATCAGAAGCAACACTTTGGCAAATACAAAGAAGAACAAATATTGAAGCAAGGAGTATTTGCAGACTTTTCCTCTGTTTGTTGTTTCAGAAATTACACCCCAGTAAATAATAAAGCATTCTACAACTTATTCAAAAAAATTTTGGTGATTTAAAGTTTCTGATACAGCATGATATGGCTTATTGTACCAATGAATTTTCATCCTTAAATCAAGAAAAATTGCACAACAATAGTTACTTCATTAAGATTTGCATAATTTAGATTACTAAATTCTAAGAAAACTGTTGTAGTAACAGTATAAAAACTTATCTAAGGCCAATTAAGTTCTGTTTCCTTTCTGTTTTAATTTATTTTAATCCAAAAGAACAATAAACAGGATATGTCTAGTTGATGATTTAATTAACTGCAGTATATTAAGAAGTTAGAAATTGTTATGATGTGGAAAACCTCAGTGCCCTTCAGGCCTGGAAGCTTTATTTATTATTCCCTAAAAGGGTTAGGATTTCCACCATTTTTAAAAGTGTATATCCCAAATTAAGATCAACACATAACAAAGCTTAATGATTCAGAAGCATTTGTTGAATAATTGAGAAAGGGAAGAACAGGGCAAGATCACTTTTAGTAGAAGAAGATCACTTTCAGTAAAAAGAGAAAGGATTATTTTAATGTCTTTGAAAGTCATACTGGAAAAGCAGAAATGCAAAGCTGAAACTCCATTTACTTTCTGAAATGGACAGAAGCACTCGAGGACATAGGAAATAGGATCAGAGAAGGTATGACATAGATTTTATTCAAGGTCTTTGATTTATGTGGTTTGAAAACATTCCTAAGTCTATTCTTGAAAAGAAGGACAGGAAATAAAGGATGTTCAAATTTTCCATGTGTTTCAGAACAAAATCAGGGTATCCAACACAACTAGAAAAAGGGGAAAACCCAAGAAAAATATGGAGCTAGAATGGCCCAATTATAATGATAAAAATCTGAAAACATTTTCTTGTTCCTTTTCTATGATCTTAAGTTAAGGAATGTGTTAGTTTCATAGGTGCCAAATATGTGATCACGTAATCACGTTTTACAATACCAATAGACAGTCTGAGAAACTGTCAGCATCCACATCTACCCCCTCTTGGTTGAATCCTCCATCTTTCTCAATTATTTCTGATCACAGTTAAATATCTAACTCTTCTTTCATCCATCTTTTACATCTCTTAATTTACTAGGTAATTCTCTTTTAAGAGACAAAGAGGCATAACTCTTTATTTCCTTTCACTTTACGAATTTTTGACCTCTATCTGCTGATGCATTCAGTTAAAAAACCACCACCAAAATTTCCTATTAAATTCAAAAGAAATGCATTTACTTACTTTAGAACCATCAATGTTTAACATTTCGTGAGGATGATGGGTTCGCAGTTTTACAAAGCTGTCATCCGTGACATTTTAAAGAGATTTGTCCTGAGCATTTCAATCTATGAAAAAACTTTGATATTTAACTAAAATATCATCAAACAGAGCCTGCTTTCATGTTTTTATCATTTTTTTAACGTCCAAGATATCTCTGTTTGTTTTTATTTATAATCCCTCCAGACAAGTACTTCTTTTTTTTTTCCTCTCTTCCAACAACTGTTTACATGTGTAATAATCATAGACCCAGGTATTCTAGACTTTGAAGTTGCGCTGTAGGTAGACTCAGGCTTATATGCACTTGCTAACGTGGGCTGACACTAATTTCACTGTTTTCTCACAGCTGTTAAAAACAAACATGTGAATTCTAATGTCCTAGATTTTCAGCACTGGAATCTAGCAAATGCTTACTGTCTCTCACAGAGAAACCTCACCCCCATTTCTTCTTCCCTTGATATTCTGACTCAGAATATGTCAGAAAATGCAAATCCCAATGAAATAGGCAATTGTCATCTTCACAGATTTGCCAAGTAGAAACCTCTTTTTCAGATGAGTAAACTGATTTTGAGAAATGTAAATTACTTGCCCAAGATTGGTAATGTAAGTATTTTCCTCTACACCACTCAGTTGGCTTTTATTATTTCTTTTATTTTAAAGACCCTAGATATCCTGGATTTCTTTCTATAGCTCCTTCTTACTTTTACCTACAGTTACTTCATATTATCCTTGACTTCCTCAAATCCAAACTCTGGCTTGAGTATTTATAAATCAAATTTTTAAACTGAATAATTTTCATCTCCTGTGAAATAGCATTACTAAGAACATTTACTTAACATATATGAAGTGCTTTTTTTAATGACTACATAATATAAGATTTAATATTAAATTATGTGACAAAAGGCCAGTAACTCACACCATTTTTCTTTTTTTTTGTTTTTCTTTTTTTGCCTTATGTTTATTTTCAATGGTTTTCTTGTTCAGGGAAGAAGTTCTGAGTGTTAACTTTGGCTCCCTTCCCTAAGACTACCTCTTGTTTGTCAGACTTTTTCTTTCTTGCCTCAAGGAAACAATCATACTCTGTGACACAGTAAAAAAAAGAAAATCTGTGATTAGGGAGAACACGTGAATAAATCTGCAAAATAGAGTTTTAGAAATGATTACTGTTTTTGAACAGTTTTTATATTGGAGCATATTTCTTGTAGTTTCTTGTTTTGAGTTAGGAAGAATTTAATATCTTCTCATCCAAATCAAAAACTCCAATTCAAAGGAAATGGGGCACCAAAAACCACAGATGTTCAGAGCTTAGGAGTTTTAACATACAGACTATTTTCAGAGAATTTAAAACTCTTGTATTTAGCTCATAAAACTTAAAAGTCCAATTTAAGGTGCATTTAAGACTTAACAGAAGAAGGATACTTTTGAAGTGAAGAATCAAATTTTCAATGCAAACCTTTGCAATTACTGTCATTAAAAATTCTATGGTTATTTGTTTTAATTGCCCTAATTTTATGGTCCTTGGTCAAGATTAAGTCCAGCAAGTTTCATCCCCAGTTTACAGGTAGTCACAATGACAGAGTCAGCAATTCAAACTGATGCTTATCAATTCTGAAAACAATGTGGGATTTTGTTTACTTAACCAATTTTATTATACTAAAGATTCTTGATTAAGGCAGTAATCATTTAAAACTATCAATTGTGGGGAATAAGCTTAGGAATTCCCTGGGCTTGCACGATGGGTTAATAAGGCATAAAGAATTAGAAAGCCATAGGATACTCACATCCAAGTTTGGGTAAAAAAGATTAGGTAAATAGATATAGAGAGGGAGGGGCCAAGACCCCAGTATAGAGAGGACAGGGCCAAGGCCCCAGTATAGAACAAAGGTATATGAGGTAAACAAGATTAGATATTCAGGGCAGAAACACCCCCCAATTTAGTATTATAGCAGAAAGCTGCTTTCACAGTAAGGAAGGACCAAATTAGGTAAAAAGGTAAATAGGGCTATAGACTGCTGTGGAGTGAAGTTGCCTAGGGCAGAGCTAATTAGTAAAAGAAAGGTGCCTTGTTGACCCTGAAGTAGCGTGCTCTATCTGTCTTATCCCCTGGGCTAGCTATGATAAAAGGACTGAGCCTCTTGTCTGCCACTAACACCCATCTGCCCAGCACTAGCCAGTGCCTGGGTGGCTCAGTCAGTTGAGCATCTGACTTTGGCTCAGGTCATGATCTCACAGTTTGTGGGTTCGACCCCTACGTCGAGCTCTGTGCTGGCAGCTCAGAGCCTGAAGCCTGCTTCCGATTCTGTGTGCCCCTCTCTCTCTGCCCCTCCTCTGCTCATGATCTGTCTTACTCTGTCTTGCAAAAATAAATAAATGTTAAAAACAAATAAAAAACAGAATTTTCTTTTAAATTGACCCAAACCCCTAATACTGTATATCTTCCAAACCCCCTTTCCTTAAAGCCCATGAATTAATGTTCACAGATTCATTGTCTCTTTGTGCACGTTCATTACATCTGTAAGTCTTCTGATCTTAATAAATACAGAGCAAGGACCATTATTCAGGGCTCTTGTCTTCTCCTGGACATTAGCCATCTTTAGCAGTTTAATCCTGCATCCCTCTTTCTGGCTAGACAAGAAAGAAATCTAGACCCAGAATCTACAACAATCAATGTTAAAGAAATATCAATAATATCTATCAATAATATGTTTCAATTAATACTTTATCTAAGAGATATATAGGATATACTTTATCTAAGAGATTCAAACATATCATTGATGAATATTAAAGATTATCCTTATTCTTTTACTCTCTTCCTCTCTTGTTAAGGAAACATGAGATCTTCCACCTGTAGCATGTTTGTATTTTTCTTTTTTTCTCTTTTTTTTTAGTTTTATATTACTCTTTATTTTAAAAAAAGATAATGTGGTACAAAAGATTTTTTATGTGCTTAAAATGAAAAAAAAAGTTTTGAGATAATGGCTCCTGTTATTAGTAGTATTCAGTTATGTGGCATACCTAATAAGGAAATTAATGTATTTATAGTTGCTGAAAACCTCCAGATGAATGGCACTGACTAGCATGAAAATTATCATTCTTACACTTAAAATCCTGCACAGCATGAACTATTTTGCTTTTATTTTTTTATTTTTTTATAGTTTATCGTCAAGTTGGTTTCCATATAACACCCAGTGCTCTTCCTCACAAGTGCCCCCTTCCATGGCCATCACCCCCTTCCCCTTCCCCCTCCCTCTTCAGCCCTCAGTTTGTTTTCAGTATTCAAGAGTCTCTCATGATTTGCCTCCCTCCCTCTCCCTAACTCTTTCAACCCCCTTCCCCTTCCCATGGTCCCCTATGAAGTTTCTCCTGTTAGACCTATGAGTGAAAACATATG
>CM053573.1:50395572-50430693 GCA_028646485.1 Cryptoprocta ferox
TCTTCTTGATCCATTCATCAGTTGATGGACATTTAGGCTCTTTCCATGATTTGGCTATTGTTGAAAGTGCCGCTATGAACATTGGGGTACATGTGCCCCTATGCATCAGCACTTCTGTATTCCTTGGGTAAATCCCCAGCAGTGCTATTGCTGGGTCACAGGGGAGTTCTACTGATTGGGGTCTCAGGGGCTGCTCTCTGAGGCCCCACCTTAGTGGTTGTGGGGAGAAAAATGGCGGCACCCCAAGCCCTTCTCAGACCATGCATTGCAAGCCACTCTTTTGATTCCGACCTCCCCATGCCACGGGCGGGCCAAATTGCTTTTTTTTTTTTCTAAGCTCCGCCATGTTTCCAAATCCTAGCCCATTCACTTTAATGCTGTCGCCCCAGTTAAAACGTCCTCCTGCAGGCAGGTGGCTTTCTAGCCGGGATTGAGTAAGGGGACTGAGGAGCCAACTTTTCCCTGGCTCCGCCTGGAGTCGGTGAGCCGAGAGCCCAAGGGAGAACAAGCCCACTGAGGGGGGCAGATTTCTCTCCCTACGCCCAGAGGCTATATATGGGATGTTTGTGTCTCTCCATCCAGGGCTGAGGTCTCTCTCCTCTCCAGAGTCCACTCTATGAGCATTTTCAGTCTCTCTTTCTCTTCCCCTCGGCTCTCCGCCTCTCTATGGCCACTCCGTGCGTGGCCCTCCACGGCCCTGTGCCGTCTTGACAAGCACGGCCCTCTGTGGCCCTGCGCCATCTTTCTGGGCACTCTCCCGGCTCTGCTTTGGGCCGGCGCTCCCTCCCCTCAGAGCCTTGGGTCCCAGTTCACACTCACTCAGGCATCTGTGATGCTGTCATCTATAAGGATTCTGTGTGTACACCTTCCATTCTTGCAGATCAGAGTATTGTGGCTTTAGTCCTTCTCAGTCTGATAGTTGCGGGCAGGCCGAGATCACAGAGCTCCCTACTTCTCTGCCATCTTGCTGCTCCCTGCTCTGTTTCTATTTTTCAAATGAAATAAAATTTACAATCCATCACACCCAGTTAATATTCATAAAATACTATAATTTCTTATTTCTTCTTTCATCAGATAATTAATGAATACCTATTAATAAATTCTATGCCTGTCCTCACAACGTTTACAGTCTAGGGCAATTTATAATTATAAGGGCATGAGGGTAATTTGCAACATAGTGCATAGAGTGGTATAGGAGTTTTTAAGAAGGTCCATTTATACGTTTAACCTGAATTGTTGACCAGGAAAGGCTTCCTGGAGTTGGAGGTCTGAAAAACGAATAGCAGTTAGCCAGGTGACAACAGAAACAAAAATCTTTTAGCTAAAAGAAGTAGCATAAACAGCATGTATGAGGGTCAGGAGGAGAAACAGACGAGAGAGAGAGAGAGAGAGAGAGAGAGAGAGAGAGAGAGACATTAGAGCATCTCAGAATGTAAAAAAAATAAAATGAGAGATGAGACTAGAGAGGAAGCCAGTGACCTCAATATACAGATTTCACACAAAACTGAGTCAGTTATTTTGCCTTTATTCTAATAGCAATGAAGTCATTGGAGGATTTTATATAGGAATGTGACAGGTTAGATCTGTGGTTTACAAATGAGGGCTAGAGCTGCATGGGTGACTATTGGCCCGGAAGAATTACTTAAAAGGAAACAAGCCTGGATATAGGACCATTTAGGAGTCAGTTGCCAAAATCTAAGAAAAAGACCAAGTGGCTTAGACTGGGAAGTGGTTGTGCATATGGAGAGATAGTTATAGAGATTTAACGTATTTGTAGATTCAGTGATTTGGGGGAAGTGAGGAAGGTTGGAAGAATTGAGGATAACTTCTCTTGACGTAGGCAAAGCGTACATGGAGGTGGCATTAACTAAAGGGTGCAAAATGGTGTACCTTTGATGGTGTAAAAATGATTTCAGTTTGGGATATTCTATATTTGAGATGCGTTTGGGTCATTTGTGTGAAAATTCAATATCAGAGTTAGAAGTATGAGTGAGAGTGTTAAGATTCACATAGAGAATGAGTTCAGTCATCCAGAAGAAGAAAAGTGGTGAGAAAAGAACCTGAAAAGCCCTGGTAATTAAGGAAAGAGTAGAAAATAAAAAACTGAAAAGGAAATTGAGAAGAAAATGCCATCTACTTAAGAAATATATAACAAAGTGGTATACTGTTGTGGAATCCAAGGAAAGTTGATGCCATATTTGCTACGCAAAATAATGGCCCTGGAAAATGTCCAGGTACTAATCCTCAGAAACTGTTAATATGTCTTACAAGACCAAGGGATTTTGCAAGTGTGATTAAGAATCTCGAGATGGGGGAATTTTCCTTTATTTTTTTATCTGGGTAAGTCAAGGCAATTACATTGTTCTTACAAGAGGGAGGCAGAAAAGTCAGCATCAGAGGAGGAGATGTGAAGCCATAGACAGAAGTGATAGAAAAAGATGAGCCAAGGAATACTGATGACCTCTAGAAGCTGGACAACACCAGGAAATATATTCTCCTCTACAGAAAAGAACATAGCTTAATCAATCTATTTCAGACTTCTGACCTCAAGGACTGTAGCACAGTAAGTTTATGTTGTTTTAAGTCACTAATTTTATGGTAATTTGTTGTATTACAGCAGCAAAGAGAAATAACAAATGAACTACGTAAGAGCTGATTTAGCTGATTTAGAATTCACTGATGAATCTTATTTTATTTTATTTAATTTCTTAATTTTTGTTGTTGTTGTATATTCATTTTTTAAGAGACAGAGAGAGAAACCAGGGGAGAGGCAGAGAGAGAGGGGGAGAGAGAGAGGCCCAAGCAGACTCTACACTGTCAGCGCAAAGCCTGGTGGTGGGTTCCAACCCACGAACCATGAGATCATGACCTGAGCCAAAACCAATAGTCAGGTGCTTAACCGATTGACCCAGCCAGGTGCCCCCACTGATGAATTTTAAAAGAGAAGTATTCTTTAGAGAAAGAGTTGTGAGAGCCCAGTGTTTTGAGTGATTAAAAAGAATAAAGGGCTTTTTTGGATCTTCTTTCATTATGTCTCTGCCCTTGGTGTCGCTGGCTTCATCAAGCCCCAGTCTGGGATACATGAGCTAAAAAGAAAATACAAGGAAGTCACCACTGTGTTGTTTCTTGGGTCTCAAATTTCTAGGTGGTCTGCCTTCCTCTTTCCACCTTTTGAGCCTTATGCTTGTTTTATATGTAATATCCAGGATTTTTGACTGTATTTAGCAGAAGGAATGGGGGGGAAACCCCAGATTGATTTTTTTATGTTTATATATTGTTTCTTTCTTGTTTATCTGTTTTCCCAAATTTTGCATTGGACATGAATTAGTTGTATTTCAAATGAATGTGTTTTTTATAAATATAAGGCCTAGACTGGCACTTTACATGTCAAATAGCAATCAACATACTAAGTAAAATTTATTTTGTATGAAAATTTAAAATCTGAAGCAAAAATAGATAAATATAATAAATGACCCCAATCTCATATAATATTTACCTTACCAATGGTACAACCTTTCAAATAACATTTTCTAAAATGTATTCTATACAAAATGATTTTCAAAATACTTAACGACTAGTATGGAACAGGCAGAAACCATTAACAGTGATGACCCAGCAGTCAGAAAGGAAGCTGGTGGGCACAACAGAGGCAAAATCAGCCTGACTTGTATCAGGAAGCTGATAAAAACCCTACAAAAAAGTGTCCATGGACAACTACCTTTGGAAAAGAGAGCTTACTATTTAGGAATTCTTGTAAGAAAAAAAAATCCTTAACTTCTCTAAGTCTAGTAAAGTTTTTATTTTATCATGACATTATTTTCTTACAAAAACCTTATTTTCTTCTCTGGTACCATAGATTCACAACTTGTAGAATACATTTTGCAAATGCTCTCGCAAGTGCTTTTATGCTAAACTATTATTCTGCCAAGCCATTTCTTATCCACATCCTTTCCCACCAGTTGATAGTTATTGCCACTCAAATAGAATTTACTCTGTAAAATGACTAGTCCTATATCCTAGTGTGTTTAAGAAAAGTGACACATCTAAAATTAAATCATATGAGATATTAACACTTCCCTGGACCTATGGATACATTCATTTGCTAGATGCATATCAGCAATAAATAAAAGCAATGTATCAGGAAAAGGTGAAAGGGAGAGCTAAAATCACATATTGATTTCTGCATCATCTTTCATCAATTGATAGATCTTTGCTGAGAATTCTTCGGCTGGACCTTGGTTCAGATGGAAACTCCAAAGTGTAACTGGTGATAACAGCCATATATCACAAGTGAATAAATGAAGATCTGCCTGTCAGGTTCTTTGTGTCTTTTTATGGAATAAGGTTGAATAAAAATTAGATAGCACGTTGACCTAATTCCTCCTTCATATTTGAAGCAATGTTTTATCTTTAGAAAGAAAAAACAGTTGGGGCCCCCGGGTGGCTCAGTCAGTTAAGCGTTAGATTTCAGCTCAGGTCATGATCTCATGGTTCCTGAGTTCGAGCCCCACACTGGGCTCTGTGTTGACAGCTTGGAGCCTGGAGCCTGCTTTGGATTCTGTGTCTCCCTCTCTCTGTCCCTCCCCTGCTCACACTCTGTCTCTTTCTCTCTCTGTCTCTTTCTCAAAAATAAACAAACATTTAAAAAAACCTGTTGAAAGAAAGGAAGAGAAAGAAAAAAAAAGAAAGAAAGAAAGAAAGAAAGAAAGAAAGAAAGAAAGAAAGAAAGAAAGAAAGAAAAAGAAAATACGGTTCAGAAATATTCTCAATCCCTTGGCTATTGGAGCCGAGATGGAACCCTACTTTGGCCTGATGCTATAATCTGTGCTGTTTTCACTACAGCATATTGCAACATTTAGAGAGCTCATGAAAGAAAGGTATCCAAATATGTATAATAAGATAACTCGAGGGGTAATTACATTGAAAAAGTTAAATATTTGCAAGTTAAAAAAAAGTAATATGCAATTTAATCTTATTACTGAACACAGCAAGTACAGTCAATTGATTCTTACCATTTACAAAGTAGTTTTATTATATATCATAAAAGTAAGCATTAAAAGGCTGTTATAAAATGTGTTATTTATATATGTCCCAGAATATATATGTTTAACTCAATTTTAAGTGAATCCAAGTGTTTTCATAGAAATTAAGAAAATATTTCAGTGAACAGAAAATGGAAGGGAAACATCAAATGGGGAGACATTCTAATGCTGCAGGCCTTCTTGCTGTGAGTCCAGAAGCAGACAGAAGTGACCAGGGAATGAAAGTGATCAACTAAGAGGGGAAACCTGAGTTAGATTTATTGCTTAGAACTGAGCCAGGACTGGCCTTCATGGTGCCTGAAAGGTGGCTAAAAACTGCTACCGACAACTGAATGCAGGCATAGCTTTCATGAAGCTATCAACTTCGGAAGGCAGGCTACAGCTTCAAAATCTAAATTCTAAGCAACTCACTGGACAGCCTACATGGTCTACAAAACTCTAAAAGCCCTTAGAGCAAAGAACTCTTAATTGCTAATATAAGATCCCTTTTTGGAAGAGGACCCAAGAGTCATGTGGTGGCAGCCATAATACTACTAACCAATAAAGAAAAGAGCAAAGAGAGAAAAATGACAAGTCATTGAAGACAGGGTGCAAAGTAAAGCTCTAAAGTATATGAAGATAAATAATATTACAAACAGCCTAACAAACAAAACAATATAAAAAACATATATTATGCAACATGAGCAGGTAAAAATGAAAACAAATCAACATTTTTAATACGGTCGTTGAAATTAAAACTTAATAAGTCATATATAATATTCTTGAGTTATGAAGTTATTAAATTTGAAGACAGTGATAGAACATTCACTATGAACATGGGGCAGGGGGTTAAAGATATTAGGAAGGAAGGAAAGAAAGGATGGAGGAAGGTAGGGAGGGAGGAAGGAAGGGAGGAAGAGAAAAAAGGGACTTAAGTCAAAATGACATCCAGTTACCCAGATGGAATTTTTAAAGTTTACAGCAGCAATGGCATAATAAAACAAAAATTTTACAAGAAATAAAAGATTATCACTTACCAACGAATAATAATTGCATTAGCCGAATTCTCATCAACAACAACAAAATACTAGACAAGACTGACATAACATCTTCAAAAAGCTGCAGGAATTTTATACTATTTCAACCATCACATATGACTGTGAGGGTTCTACACCTGGCAGTGTAGTAGGCTGAATTCTCTGAGAGATGTTTGTACAAAAAATCAACTACATGATGGATAACATAGTTCTCAGTGCATTCAGTGCTTCCAGGAAGTAGGAGAAATCTGTTATTCCTCCCACAGAAGGAACAAACTATCTGAGTTGAGTTTGAGAGAAGTGAGAGGTAAGTAAGGGAGTGGAGAAAACATTAATTCTCCAAGGGCAATACTACTGAATTATACCTTAACCTTTGGCCCAGCAACAAAGAAACTGAAGATGAGACTTCTAATTTAAGCCAGGACATGTTAAGAGTCTAATATAGTCCTACATCTATAGTACTCCTGGATTCTCAACAGAAACAAAAGCTGAAGAAAAGCATTCCCAAGTTAAGTCCACAGTATTTCCAGATTTTAAGGTAAATAAAGTGTAAGTTTCTAAATATCATCAAGCAAATAAGGAGAGAAGGCATCATGAGTGAGGCAGCAATAAGAAAGAAAGAAAAAAAAAAAAAGGATTTAACTCACCAGACTCTCAAGATAGTGAAATCACCAGGTGCAAAAGTGTGGACTATAAAATGTATAAAGAAATAAAAGATGAATTCACAGATAGAACAAGCCACAAGAGATTTTCTGAAGTCATTAGGCAATTCTAGAAAAGCAAACAAATGGAATTTCTACATATGAAAAAATGTAATTGTAGAAATAAAAAAAATCCTGATTAAACAGATTAAATAGCAAAATAAGGATAGCCAAAGAGATATTAGTAAAGGTATATCTGAAAAATTATCCACAACAAGGAGCAGAGAGCGAGGGGGATAAAAAAAAAAATGAAATGGAAGTATATACATGGCAGATAGGATGAAAAGATCCAATATATTCAATGGGAGTCCTAGAAGAGGAGAGAAGAAAATAGTAGAAAGTTTTGTCAATATTTTTATTAACTTAGCTAAATCAACAAATTCATAAAAAATATAACTATAAACTCTTAATCAAAAAGTAGAAAGACTGAACAGACCTAAAATTACAATAAAAATGGTTTGATACCTAAAAAGAGAAAAATTCCAGGCCTGAGTGATTTACTAGGGAAGTTCTAATATACTTTTGGTGATTAAATCTTTCCAATTTTATTTAAAGCCTTCCAGATAATAGGGGTAAAGAGAGAGAGAGAGAGAGAGAGAGAGAGAGAGAGAGAGAGAAACAGAGACAGAGAGAGAAGACAGAGAGAGAGAGACAGAGAGAGAGGAGCATAATGCCCAAACCATTCAGTAAAAGCAGTATACTGGTCTCAAATGCTGATATATAGATTTGATAGAGACAGTTCAAAAATAGAAAAATAACAAGCCTCCTCACTCCTAAAGCACAGAGATAAGAATTCTGAACAAAATAATACCAATCCAAATCAAACCATGAATAAAATACATAATATACTAAGAATGTACTAAGAATAATTTAGAATTATCTGAAAGATCCAAGAATGACTTCACATTATCAATCAAATTATTAAAAAGATAAGGAAAAGCATACAATCATTTCAATCAATGAAGAAAAAAAACACTAGAAAAAAACAGATAGTTTTTCAGGATAAAAACTCCTAGCAAGATAATAGGAGAAATGAACTTACTTAATTTCTAAACTAATAAGCCTGATAAAAGCCTGGTGAAATATAAGAAACATCTCTTGTGAAGTCATAAATTTGACAAAGATTCAATTAATTCAATTCAACATTTAGTCAGAATGTCTAAATAGTGGCATTAGGCTAGGAAAAAGGGGAAAAAAATGAGAGACCAGGAACTTGAAGAGACAAAACTCATTCATAGGTGATATAATTGAGATCATTCAAAATAATCAACCTTAAATTTATCAGAATTGATGAGAATACAGCCAGGTGTTTGGTTATAAGATTAATATACAAAAAAAATTCTGTTCTTATATCCCATTAATAAACAATTAAGGGAAAAATCTTGTAAAGATAACATTTATGTTAGCAACACATACAATAAGGTTCCTAGAAATATGTCAAGCAAACATTGTTTCAAGACCCATATATATAAAATTGTACAAGCATTAAAAGATACTCCAGATGATAAACTAATAATGGAAACGTATGCCATATTTGTGAAGGAAGAGGCATTTTTAAAAAATGTCAACTCTCTTCCAAGTGATCAAAAGATTCAATGCAAACTTCAATCAAAATTACCATAGGATTTGTTGTAAAATTTGATAAGCTGATTCTAAAATGTTTATACAAGAGCAGAGAGCCAAGTATATCCAAAATACTCATAAAGAAAAAGAATAATGAGGGCAGACGTGCCCTCAGTGAAAATAGCATTTATTATAATACTAGATGAATTAAAACAAAGTGATATAAGTTAAGGGAAATCCAAACTGCTCAATGGAATGGACTAGAGAGCCCAGAAACAGGTCCATATATAAATGAAAAAAACAAATGAGACAGATGGCATTTCAAATCACTGGGAAAATGAAGTTCTCTTTAATACGGTGATGATACACAATTTATGGTAATTACACACAAACAATGCACATGAATTCATTACTTTAATATGAAAAGCAAAACTTTAGGGTTTTTGTAAAAAGAGAGGAAATATTTTTAGATCTTATAATTCAAAGATGATTTTTAAGGAATTATGATGTTAACTGTAAAAAAAAATTTAAATTCCACATTACTTCCTAATGAGTCATACAACTGTATACACACTAAGACTTTATTTAACCAATATGGTTGCTTTTTACATTGTAAGGCAGATGGTTCATAGACCATAATGAGCTGGTTTCAAAACATTTTCAATAATAAATAATCTTGCAGAGCAAATAAACCCAACTAATAAAGGTAATCTATGAATATTCAATAATTACTCTCTAGAGAAAAAAGAAATTAACTTGAGTGACATGTGCATAATAATTATAGAAAAGGGACTATTGTGCACTAGAGCTGATAGTTTTCTTTTCTGTCCTAGCAACAAATATGTATTTTCTTTCCAGACCAATTTTTCATCCTAAAAATTTCCAATTCTAAGTGAAATACACCCCAGCCCCAAAATCATCCTTCTAAACATTTTAAGGAAAGATATAATAGGAGAATATGATGCCTTCTCCCTTCTTCTATTATATTCAAAGCATTTTTCTACATTATCAAATATTATTATTATAGAATTTGGATCTTCTCCTTTTATACAGGTCCTGGAAATTTTGCCTTTAAGCCATCACATTGGTTAAAAGCAACTGAACACCTTTAGTTTATTAAAAACTCTCCTGGGTTGTTCAAATCTCCCTGACCACAATCATTACTGCTGGACAACTTGACATCTAGTCCCTAGAAATAAACCTAGTAGTATATATATACATAAGCTGCTGTTGTTGCTGTCCTCAGTGCTACACTATTCCCTACAAGTCACCAGACAGAATATGTTGGAAATAGATGATCTCATTGAAAACTCATGAGTCATTAACTTTAGGTATCTAATCAGTTTTGTAAGCATAGTCACTTATAAGATATATACATATGTAGTTGTATTCTATCTTACTTGTTCTGCTTTTTTAAGGGTCTGCTAGTAGCAGCAGATGGTCACATAAATGTTCAAGTAAATGACCTTATGGATATTAGTTTTCAACTATTAATTTTTTTAAAAAGGAACACATACTAACAAATGTACTTAATTCAAAAATTCTTACAAATAATACTCTCAACTCTGATGCCTTTTGTAACATACCCCAGTCATGTTTCTTTAAAATTTTGTCATCTTATTATTTACCCCAAAAATCAATCTAAAAAGAGAGAGAGAGAGAGAGAAACAGCATTGATCTTTTTCCCACCAGGGTTGGTAAATACTTTAAAAGTAATGAAGAGTAGATTAAGAATGATAAACAAATATTTCAAAACGTGATTATAATATAAATTTCATGTGCAGTGTGACTTATGATTTTCCAAACACTGAAAACCAAATGGGGTTTGTGAATTGGTGGTCATCACAACACCATTCAGTGCTTGGCTTTGTGGTGTTTTATACACCAAGCAAAAAAGTCAATTCTGCATGACTCCTCTTCCCAACTAGACTGCAAACTCCTCAAAGGCAGGACTGTTTTCTTCTTGTTCTGCTTCCCTTACAGTGCTTCAAGCCTAGTTAGCTCTGTGTTATTAATTGGGACAAGAAAACTAAAATTCAAAATAAAGGTTATATTGTACTTAAAACAGCAGATTGAATTGGCATTTGTGTGAAACTCTCTTTACTCCCACCCCTCTTCAATTACTCTATATGCAAATATGCTATTTAAGTACATGCATTTTAAAAAGCCCCTTAAATGCAATTAGCTATTAAATCAGGCTCCATATGGCCAAAAAATAAAATATATTCCTAAGGCTTTGTTTAAAACATCTCAAAATAATATATTGGAAACGATTTTTAGTTTCCATTCGTAAGATAAGTGCACACAAACATTTTTATCAAATCATCTTAGTTACTGGCCCTCTACAAAACAGTCACAGAGGCATGGCTTCACATTGAACAAGCACTTTCGACTAAGGCTTTCAGGGCTTTGAGTCCTTTTTGAGTCAAGTTGCTTTGTATTTTAGGTTTTGTTCTGTGTGGTTGTACGAACACCCTCTCCCCTTAACAATGTAAGTTTTGTTTCATATCTTGCAATGGTGCATTCAGAGTACAAACTGTTACAGCATCTTTTTACTGAGTGAGGAGTCACTTGGCCGTTACCAGCAGATTTGTGCTTAAGCAAACACCTCTAACTATAATCTCGTACTAGCATTAGCTTACCTAAAAAACAGCCCTTCTTTATGATTTCTAACATCTTCAAAAGAAACACAGATACAGAAACTACAGCCCGTAGTGCTCAGAAAGATAGACTTTGCCTGCTAGTCTTAATCAAACATTGTGAATTCTATAGACTTTTCTGTATCAATAGCTTAAAAAAAAACTCCATAAATAGGATGGTAAAAAGTATGCTGCTTCTATGATTGCTTGGCATAAAATTCATTAGATTCTGGTCTGCATTCTTTCAGCATCATTTATAGTTGCAGGAAAAACCAACAGCACCTCCAACAGCAAAGAAATGAACAGTGAACCTTGCAATTCATCTCATGTGCATTTTGATAAGAGACCTATATTCATTTCAATAAAATTTTGACAAGCAGCAGAAGCAGCAATGAGTTCATTTCTTTGAATTTTTTTTTTACCCAAACAGCCTGAGAACTCATCTTTTCACAGAAAAACATTTCTGTGACCATTTTATTAAATTTTACCTAAGAAGAAATGTTTCCTATTTTTCATATGTGTGGAGGGACAGCTTACAACAAAACAGCTACCTTGAGGATTAATTTTTCTAAGTCATCTTACCATTGCTTCCAAGAGCTAATGTTAGTGTTTGTATTTTGAAGTCATTTACAGCATTGTTAATTAACATTTATGGTAATAATGCAAAATTTACCAAATCATCCCCTATTAGATATTCAAATATTTTTTATTCAAATGATGATGTAAGAAGTGCAGACATTTCCCATTTTAAATTTTATTCGAATATTTCAGTAGAACTACCTGTTTCATTTTTCTAAGAATTGTTTAGGAAATTTCCCTTTAATGAAATCATATTTAGTACTGAATCTAGAAGAGAATTAAAAAAAAAAGAAAACAAGATCTAGAGATAGAAGAGTAGATATTTTGATCATAAGTACAAAAAATTTCAACCTGAACTTAGAGTCATCGAATTTGATATGTTTCCCTCAAGAAGAAAACAGTAAACAACAAAAAAACTATTTCACTTATTTCACAATAAGTGAAAACTCCATGATATAAAGTTAGAAATTTCTACACTACTGAATAGAGTTTCAGTGTCCTCAATACATCAATCATTGCAAGAAAATGTTTCAAGTCAGTTTTTACAAGAGAAGAGTGCATGTAGTCCATTTTGATATTATATGTTCCACCATCTAAAAAGTTCTGAAGCTACAATATGGGGTAATTAGTTATACTGTAACAGTTTTTTCAAGTTCACAAAAGGATTCATAGCAGAACTATTTTAAATATAGCAAGCCTCACAGTATGTTATGTATTTGCTTAAAGATTAATTCAATTTTGTCACAGATCAGATAAAATTCTGATAAGAATGACCAACAATTTATCCAAAGTAGAGTTCTAGCAATTTGGAAAACATGAAGTTACAGTTCAGTTTTCAACTTCATTTATGTTTTTTTTTTCTCCAGAGCAAAGAAATGTGAAATGTGTGAGAGTGCAGAATACAATTAACTATTTAATTATACTCTTTCATTTAGTAATACAGGCAGGTTTAATAAATTTATAATTTCTTTCATCTAACAAAAAATAATTCATGTATTAGGCACTGAATGGGAAAAGTAGATATACAAAAGTAAAAAAGGTAAATAATACATGATGGTATTAGTGTGGTGATGTTCACAGTTTAGTAGAAGAAACAGGCAAATGACCAATAGTACACAATGTAAAAATGTTCTTTATATTGTGTTATGGGAATACAGAATGGAAGAGGAGTCAGTGAAAGCTTCACAAGAGAATATCTTTTTAGCTGGATCTTAAAAAAGAAATAGAACTTCACTAGGTAGAAAGAAAAGTAACTATCCCCATCAAAGAGGTAGCAGGTGTAAAGGCACAGTCATGTCTGAAAGCAAGCACGACAGATGTAGAGAACAGTGAGTACTTATAGTATGTGGTCATCGGCAATATGGAAGTACTGCAAAAACAAATTGGGAAGAGGCATGGAGTTTTACTATGAATGGTCTTTTAAGCTGGTCTAAAGAGCTGTCCTTTATCCTTTACACACTGGGATCCAGGAAAAGTTGAGAACAGAGAAGGACAGTACATGAAATACAGCTTATTATAATATATAAAATTTGGGGATAAACTAAAAGAGAGTTTGGAGGCAGAGGACTATGATGTGTTGATAATAGTCTGGGTGGGAGATAGTAAGGATGTTTGGCAATGGAAAAGAAGATAGAAGTGATTTTATAGACACTTAAAAAGTAAAACCAAATATCATTGGTACTTGGTACCATTTGGATGTAGTAGATTAGGACCACTTGGAGGTGGTAGATTATTGAAACGACAAAGTTAATGATGACTTAACTCCATTTGGACATGGTATCCTTTTGAAGCATTGCATATTATTTGGATGTGGTAGATTGTGGAGAGAGAAGAGTCCATGTGCAAATCTGAGTAATTTAAAGAGGCCAAGACCTTGTGTAAACCACAGAACAAAATACGTCTGTACTGTCCTGTGTCCCATTCTTTCTATCTGTGACACTGACACTCTCTAGTTCCAAAATCAGTTCATATTTTAAAAACAAACCTCACAGCCACTCAATGGAATATCCTTCTCATTCTTGTGGGAATGTGGGTTATCCAAATCAAACCAGCCTCCTCATCTCAATCTACTGTCAGACTCCCTGGTTGTAAATTATCCCCATCCCATATTCCAATCTATTCTCTAAATTCAGCAGTGCCAAACTGCAGCAGTAATACCAGGAGTAATGTTGAAAATTGGGAAATTCTAGGAAAATAGAAACCTGTCTTTGTACTTTCTGGCTGTTATAACACAAAATACCATAGACTGAGTGGCTTAACAACAAACATATATTTTGCATAGTTCTGGAAATTGGAAGGTCTAAGATGTAGGTGCCAACAGATTGGCTATCTGGTGAGGGCCTGCTTCCTGCTTCATGGTTAGCTATCTCATCTTTATAACTTCATATGGAAGAAGAGACAAGGAATTTCTATAGTATCTCTTTTATAAGAGCATTAATCTCATTCATGAGCAATCTGCTCTTATGACCTAATCACCTCTCCAAACTCCCATCACACTGGAGGTTAAGATTTCAACATATGAACTGAAGTAGGGGGTGCAATAACATTTAGTTTATAGCAAAAGCCCAGTCCCAATGTGTTTAACATAGACTATCTCTGAGGGGATATGCATTATCAGAAATAGTCTACGTTAAACTACCATAGACTATGGCTGCCATAACAAATGACCTCATACTTGGTGACTTTAAACAGCAGAAGTGAATTCTCTCACAGTTCTGAAGTCCAGAAGTCTAAAATCAAGATGTTTATAGGGCCATTCTCCCATGGAGGCTCCATGGGAGAATCCATTCCTTGTTTCCTTCAGCTTCTGGTGGCTTTGGCTTATGTCCACATCACTGCATCATATTGCTTCATCATCTGTCTCAAAACTCCTTCTGCCTCTGTTACAAGAATACATGCAGGGTACCTGAGTGGCCTAGTTGGTTAAGCGACCCACTCTGGATTTTGGTTCAGGTCATGATCTCACAGTTCATGAGATCGAGCCCAGGATCGTGCTCTGTGCTGACAGCATGGAGCCTTCTTTGGATTCTCTCTCTCCCTCTCTCTGTCTCTGCCCATCCCCCACTTGCACGCATGCACTGTGCACTCCCTCTCTCTCAAAATAAATAAACTAACTTTAAAAAAATACATGTAATTGTATTTTGGGCCCACCTATATCATCTATGATAAACTCCTCCTGAAGATCTTTAATTTAATCACATCTTTTGCCATCTAAGGTAATATTGATAAGTCCTGGGATTAGAATATGAACATTCTACTGCATAAAATTATCATCTGAATGCCCAAAGTAGAATCATTAATGAACATCAATGAAACTCTAGGCCAAATTTCCATACATATAAACTTAAATAAAACTGAGGACTTCCTTCCTGGAACATTCCAAAAGCTCCCCAGTCTGCTGCTGGAACCAGTACCCACCCAATGGTAACTCCAGCATACAGGTGCTAGAAGAAGGAAGATACCTTACGACATTAAACAGATCTGTTTTTTTCTGGGTAATCTCATTTTTCAAATGCCTTTTCTGTCTGGCTTGGCACTTTATAACATAAAGATGAATCATGGGCCTTTTTTGCTCAAAAAAAGGAGGTTATTTCATGATAATAATTATCATTATTACTAAGATAGTCACCCACTGGTTTGTTGTAGACATTTAACTTCTTAAAATTAATTTTGATGTTAGAAAAATCACTTAACCTCTAGCTTTTAGTTTCCTCAGCAATTAAAACCACAGAACTCTATCCTTTGATATGTTTTAGAAAATGTATGATAAAGTAGGAGGAAAAAAACCATGATGGCTGAAAATTATCCAAAATTAATGCATGTCTTGTATTTAAGAATATATATAAAGCAAAATATTTTGACATAATCAGATACTAAAACAAAGAAAATACCTCAAAAGTACATGAAGAAAAAAGACAAGTCATCTTCAAGCAAATAAAGACTGTTAGAATACTGCTCATTAGGAGGAGTAGAGGAGGAAAACAGTGAGTCTTCCCACTGCTGAGTTAAAATATTCAAACTAAAATTCTATGCTTAGCTAAACCACAATTCAGAAGTGAAGCAAAAGAAAAAGATTTTTTAGATTTACAAAAAATTACTACTCACATATACTTATTTAAGAAATGATTGCAAGTGAACTCAGGAAGGTTAGAAATTTATGTTAATAAAGGAAGAGGTAGGATGAAAGATGCAATGGTAAGCAAAGAAATTAGCAAGCATGAATAAATCTAATCAAGCATTAATTGTTCAAAAAACTAACAATAATTACTAATCTAGCTACAAAAAATTAAGAGCAAATAAAATAGGAAAAAGTGATGACAAAGGTACTTCCATGTGCTGGAAATTCTTTAAAGTACTTTATGTTTGTTAATTAGTTAAATTCTCATAACAATCTATGGGACAGTTACTAATAATATCCTCACTTACAGGCCAAAATAGACTAAGCAACTTGGTTAAGAATCACAGGTGAGAAATAGTAGAGCCAGGATTTGAAACTAGGGATTCTGTACTTTTTATCAGTACCGTGTACTACCATCATGAGTTAGTAGTGAGAAAATTAGAAAAAGTGTAGACAATAATAATGTGTGACACAGAGAAGAGTGAGTGGAGTTGAAATGATACAATTTTCTTTTATTATTTTGGGAGAGACTAGAGACTCTGATAAAGTTAGACTGTACTAAGATAAATAGGCAAAATAAACCAGGTCTATTATGTGTTTCTGGCAGAAAGTGGTGCAGTACTATTTAGTAAATTTGAAGATCTGCCTACCCTGTGAAACAACACTGCTGCTCCTAAGTATGTAAGGAACTCTTCCATATATGCTCCAGGAGATATATATGCCTATATACATGGAAATAGTGCATGTGACAGAACAAAACTATAAACATTAAAAATACCTATTGAATGAAGAATGGGATTAAAATTTCAGTATATTCAAATAATGCAATGTAATACTGCAATGAAAATAAATTAACTATGGCTACCCACAATAGCCAAGATAGGGAAGTTACCTAAATGTCCATCACCAGATAAAGAGATAAATAGATAAAAGAAGATGTGGTGTGTGTCTGTGTGTGTGTGTGAGAGAGAGAGAGTTTGTAACAGAATATTATCCAAAAAAAAGAATGCAATCTTGCCATCTTGCCATTTGCAACAACATCGATGGATCTAGAGAATATTATGCTAAGTGAAATAAAACAAAGACATAACATATGATTTCACTTATATGTGGAATCTTAAAAAACAAAACAACAACAGAAAAGACTCATAAATACAGAGAACAAACTGGTGGTTGCCTGAGGGGAAGTGGGTGGAGGATGGATGGGAAAAGTAGGTGAAGAGTTGGAGGTACAAAGTTCCACTTATAAAGAAGTCACAAGAATGAAAAGTACAGCATAGGGAATATAGTCAATAATACATAATAACTTTGTATGGTGACAGATGAGAATTGCACTTACCATGGTGACCTTTTTTAAAAAAATATATGTTTATTTATTTGGGGGGGGGGCAGGGCAGAGAAAGAGGGAGACACCAAATCCGAAGCAGGGTCCAGGCTCTGAGCGGTCATCACAGAGCCTAATGCAGGGCTTGAACTCACAAACTGTGAGATCATGACCTGAGCTGAAGTCAGATGCTTAATGGACTGAGCCACCCAGGCTTTTTGTAATGCATATAATAGCTGAATCACTATGCTCTACGCTTGAAATTAATATATGTCAAATATGAATGTAAACTATACGAATGTCAATGATTCCTCCTTAAAAATAGAAGGAAGGAAGGAAGGAAGGAAGGAAGGAAGGAAGGAAGGAAGGAAGGAAGGAAGGAAAGAAAGAAAGAAAGAAAGAAAGAAAGAAAGAAAGAAAGAAAGAGAAAGAAAGAAAGAAAGAGAAAGAAAGAAAGAAACCTCAATACTTAACTAAGCCCTCTAAGGTCACCACCTTGTTAGGGTGAAATTTGAGAATGCCTCTGGACAGGTGCCACTCCCCTAGTACTTAGCAGGATTGAAGATAATTTTCTAAATTACTCAAAATATATACAAAATAAATAAAAACTAATTTGTTTTAAACTCACAAGAGTTGTCTGTTAATAGTGCTACCTTGTTCTTCTCTCTTCTGAAATTAATTATATGAGTATTTTTAAGTGGTTTGGAGGAACATTCATATCTTATTACCTCTAAGTTAATATGATTTTTGATACTGCCAAAACCCAGGCAAGGATAACATGAGCCTCCAGATGCACCATCAAATTAATTCTGCCAGTTTTTTTTCCTAATGTATAAGAACCATATCCCCCAATGATTCTTACATCCTTAAAGTGGTGAAATAGTCTAACGGGGCTCTAAGAAAGTTCCCCATGGAGCCTGTGCCCAATACTGTCTTCTCCTTCTCCTATGTCTCCCACTGGTCCACGGGTGACCCATCTGAGGAAGTCATGCACACACAGTAACGGACATGGCAGATCTGGGGGCCACCACAAAGACAAGTTGTATTATTTTGCCCTTCCTTCTTTTTCCTTGAAAGCTGTTTGATGGGGGAAAAATATGCAAGAATAAACTGATTTAGGATTTGGCTGTGAGTGTTTGCTCTAAGTTCATTGTTTCGTTTTGTTTTGTTTTTTTCATCATGGTAAGTGTGCTCTTTAGTCCCCATCACCTATTTCACCCATCCCTCCACCCATTCCTCCTCTGGTAAGGATCAGTTTGTTCTCTCCAGTTAAGGTTTTGTTTCTTATAAGGAAAATGTAGAATACACAGTCAGTTATTGAAGCCACCTAAGGGAGAAGTCCGTAGGCAGCAATAAACATCAAGGGGCTGGAAGGTGAGAAAGTTGAAAGAATCCTAAATACATCTCAGATGGCTGCTTACTTCTTAGCGAGTCAAAGACCTGGAGAAAGGCAAACAGGACAGATACATTTGGTACTTGGAATTAGTCTAAGAATGCCAACGTAATGCCAGACCAGGGCTCCTTATTTCAGAGGGAGTAAAAAGGGTGGCCTTAAATTGTTTGCCATTGGACAGTCCACAATCATTTCTACTGTTCATGTGTAATTATTCACAATGTTTCCTTTCAACTCCCAAAGGCAAGGGATAGGAGGTGGGGTATTATGTGGAAGTGGTTAATAAGTACAAACTTCCAGTTATAAGGTAAGTTCAGGGGATGTGATACACAACATGATGACTATAGTTAACACTAATGTATATTTGAAAGTTGCTAAGAAAGTAGGTCTTATAAGTTCTCATCACAGGAAAAAAATTGTAACTATGTGAAATGATGAATGTTAACTAACCTTGTGGTAATCATTTTGTAATATATACATAAATCAAATCATTATGTTTTACATCTTAAATTTATACAATGTTATATGTCAATTAATCCAGAGAAAAAAGAGTTTTTACTCAGTCTTCACTTTTTATATGCCACAACTCATGATGTTGAGACTATTATTATTCTCATTTCACACATGAGAAAACTGAGGTATGGAAAGCTTTAGTGATTAGGGTCACAGAGCTAACAAAAGGAGGAGCCTGGATTTAACCCCAGTACTAGGCTCCAAAGCCCAGACTCCTAGGTACAAGTCAAACTACCCTTCAAGTATGAAATGTGTACAAAGCAATACCCTTCAACTAGGAGTTCTCCTCATTTTCCAAATGAGAACTCTGAGAAAGCGAGATAGATGGCGGGGGAGAGGAAGAGAACTTCAATAGCTTTTCTAAGGTCATAAACTCAGGCAGTCTGGCTTCAAAATCTGTGTTTCTAACCTTCATTTTATACTCCCTACTAAAATATTTTGGAACTTAAGATATCCAAGAGAGTGGAATTTTAAGGGGGTTGCACACGCAGACATCAGCAGACCATTCTTTTTCACACTATGACAAGTATTAAAACATCACAATAGAAACCTCACTCTTCTATAAAAGAGTACACACAGTCTTGCATTTTTCACAGTTACGTTTCTTGATGGTTCAGTGAAAAGGCTTTAATGTTCAGTGTTATAAGATGTTACATTTGGACCTTAGGCAAGCCCTTCCTTCCTCCCTCCCTCCTTTCTTTCCTTCCTTTCCTTCCTTCCTTCCTACCTTCCTTCCTTCCTTTATACTTTCCTTCCTCCCCTCCTTCCTTCCTCCCTTCCTTCCTTCCTTCAGTACTTTTGTCTTTTCATATGTGAAAAGAGAAGCAAAGCTAGGGCAATGACAGTCACAACAGGAGAGCCTCAAAGTCTGAATATTCTGTGGGATTTGCCTCTAAGAATCTCAGGTTTGTCAATTAATTTATCAGTACCTCAACCCAGGAACCTGGGCGCAACAGCAAGAAAGGTTAATACCTTCTCTCAGCCGTGAGTGGCCTCTAATCAGCACACCCTCCTACAGTCACACCTGGAAGTGCTGTATGCAGAACACAGCAGTGGCCATCAACTGTAATGTGTGATCCATTGAATTTACAAACTAGAAATGCAAAATATTCACACATTCCTCCACCCATTTCTTCACCCACCAACATCTCATCTACTGCATGTTGTGAGACTAGTCATATTCTGCCAATTAGGCTAAGGAAGTTTAACCCAAACAGCTGTTTAACATCTTATCTGTAATGTTCACTCATTATTCCCTGCAGGGAAGAAGAACAACAAGCCAACTGCAGTGTGTATAAATAAGGAGGCAGGCTGCAGGAATGTGTAGAAACACACACACACACACACACACACACTCACACACATCATACACTGTTAACACTGTGAGACATCTGAAATATACTGATGTACCATTTTCTATTTAATTTGAAGAACATTAAATGAATAATTTAATTTGTATTACATGGAGTTATTTATGTGAAAGCCCAAATCAAAATATTCATTTTATTTAATGCTGACATTGGCACCAAAAAAAAAAAGGACTTGTGGTCCTTTCTCACAAGTGCCAAGTGACTACAGGTGTAAGAGTAAGAATCCCTTGCTCACCCACCTCCACAGCCTCTCCCCAAAGCAACTTTGTAAGGCAGATTCCCTTTCTTTAAATTAGCACTTTGTTTTTGATTTTAAAAACATCTTCTTGTCACTTGTAGCCCTCTCCAGAAATAAGAGTATCGGTTAATTTTACAAGAAACAACTTCCTTATGACTAGGAAAGCAAACCAATCAAGAAAAAAACATTATAGGCCACAAGACAGAAGAAAAATGCAGAGGAAGGTTTCTCTCTGCTTTAGATCTATTTCCCATTTTAGTTTAATCATTATCCTTATTTTTTTAATTTGTTAAATATAAAAAATACCAGATTAAAGGTAGAACATGTTCTTATTGAAAAAGAAAGAAAGAAAGAAAGAAACATGATTTATGTAAGTTCCTAAGTGTTCAAACATTTGAATAAATTCAACTTTCTAATACATACAATCCTACATTTTTACTTCCTCCTTTACCCCTTTTTCTTCCATTCCTGGCTTAGAAATTCTTGTTTCTTCTTCCTAACACCTACAATAGGAAATAACCTACACAGTGATGTACAAACATATAGGCCAGAAATATTTTGCCAGTGACCTCAATGGTACAATCTATGTCTCTAGCTCCTACAATGCACTCCTCACACCCCAAGCTCCTTAGCATGCAACATCTTTGTGAGGAAGGAACTACAATGAGGAGGTCCAATGTCAAGTTTGCTCAGAGTATGCGGATTTCACAAAAGCTAAAAACTTTTGAGTAAGAGGGAAGGGAGGAGGAAGAGGAGTTGGAGGAGGGTAACTATGAGTGTGTTACAACTCTTTCTGCAATATGAACTATTTTTGCTATTCAATCAGAACAGACATTAAAAATTAAACACTCAAAATTATACCTTGGCAGTTATTTAGTACAAAAGACTTGGAAAATATAACTGGATCCAGTTTTACCACTTGCTGGTTATGTGAACATGGAAAAATACTTAACCTCTCTAAGTCTTAGTGTATAATCAGTAAAAGGGGAATAATACTACAATCTATGTCACTGAGATGTTATTTAACCAATGAAAGTTGAATGAGCTAATGTGTATGAAAAGGCTCTGTAAATTGTGATATTCTAAAGATATTTGTTTGTGGCCATTGCATTGCTTTGTTGTGAAAATAAATGCATGTTTTAAAAGGGAATCAGATCAATTAATTAGTAAACGTTTCTTTAACTCATTCCTTGAGTTTATTCTTGGATTGCTTGATAAAATGTAAATGAATTTTCCAAATTATTGGTGTCACTATTCCCCTTCCTTTTTTTTTTCTTTCATTACATTAACAAGAACAAACATGCTGATTCAAATACTATCACTTCCAGCCTGGATATTAGTTTAATAATGACTGTGAATGTAGATATCACTTGGAATTAGGCACGATGCCTTTCTAGGTTTTGTAAATAAGGTATATAATTCTAAAAATGCAGGATTTCTTTAGAAGCAATATACATGCATTGCTTAGGAGCATAACAGGTATGTATGTTCTGGAAATATATACAATAGAGTTCCAACACTATTAATAGGCTGCCTTTACTGAAACAACCAATTCCTCCTCACACAAGGCATTAGCACCTCACTAGTTTTCTGCGGATTCCTCCAGATGACCTGTCTTCAGTCTCTCAATTTCACTTTGCTTTTCTTTCACTCACAGTGCAAGGAGCTATGTATGTCCTTCAGGAACCTAGCCATTTTGATTGGAAAGGGCTGGCTTCCTGCTAGTGTCACCAGAAAGACAGAGATTTCACCAGAAAGATATCCTCAAGAAATCAAATTTCCATCTCTAGAACACTCAGGTTAATGCAAATGGAAGCCAATAAGTCTCTGCCCTTTTAAAACCCAGCAGGAGAATCCCAGCAGTAGTTCACAAACACACCCTGTGACTGACCAAAGCAATAGTTTTACTTACCTACCCCACTAACAAATAGAACATCCCCCACTTTTCTTTTTTGTGGTACTTACCTGTCTTACAATGGACATTTCCTTTTCTCAAAAATATTAACTTCCTTTCAATAAGGCAAATACATAAAAGTATGAGGAATACATTTTAAAAAAGAATTTCTTTTTTAAAATACAGTATCATCAAACTGCTGTGTCTAAGCAGAAAAAAATAAGAAAAATCACTGCAATAAAACAGAGTGATAGATACATGCATAAGTTAGAATGATAGATCTGTGTTGTTGCTGCTGCTGTTTTGTTTTGTTTTTGAGATAGGGAAGGTAGTCAGAAATCCCAGTGAAAGGTACTTGAAATGTGAATAAGGATTCTCTGGGTAGAGAAAGGAACTTCAAGAAAATGTTTCTTATGCTTCCAATCAATTCTCCAAATTGAAGAACATGAGAGTTCGGGTTAAAAGCACCCACTAAGAACTCCCACACCATAGATGAAAATAATTCGCACCAAGACACATCATGACAATGTTTCAGGAAATCAGAAACAATGAAAAGACACTGACGTATCCAGGGAGAAAGAGAAAGGTCACATACAAAGGGATGGAAATCAAAATGACATCCAACTTTTAAAATGTATTAGCAAACTAGAACACTACTTGAGGGAAAATGATTTTCAACTTAGGATTCTATACCTAGTCATAATATCAATCAAATGTGATGAAAAAATTAAGATATTTCAGATATAGTAGATGTGAGAAAGTTTAGCCATCCTGCACCATTTCCTGGAAAACAAGTGCAAAACCTCTTCATTGCCTAAGGAAAAATACGCCAATAGAGATTAAGGTGTAGAATCAAGAAAGAGGGAGGATTCAAGACAGAAGAGAGGGAAAGGTATCCCACTGAGGATTGATAGAGTAGACAGCAGGGAGATAGATGTGCGGTAGGCCCGGAGAACAATCAGTACATGTTGGAATGGGGAGTCAGAAAATTCCAAAGGTGATGTCTTTAAGGAAAAGGAAATAAGATGGAAAGATATACTGAGATGGTTGAACATAACTGAAAAGAGACTGAGATTTCTAACGAAGTGTTTGTGGATGAACTTGTGATGAGTATACAAAATATTAAGCATGTGTCAGGAAACAATGGATGTTGGATGAGGATATGAGGATACAGAGAAAGGTACAAAAGGTACAAACTTTTTGTTACAAGATAAGTAAGTTCTGGGGAGGTGAGGTATAGCATGGTGACTATAGTTAATAATACCATATTGTATACTTGAAAGTTGCTAAGAGACTAGACCTTAGAAGTTCTCATTATAAGAAAAAAAATTGTGACTAGGTGAGGTGATAGATGTTAACTAGACTTATTGTGGCAAACATTTCACAATCCATATATATATTGAATCATCATGTTGTATACCTTAAACTACTACTGTGTTATAAGTTAATTATATCTCAATACAACTGGGAAAAATAAAGAACAAACTAATAAAAATTTTGGCAGAAGACATAAACAGAAAACTAACAAAATAAGAAAGCAAGTGATCAAGAAAATATAAAAATATAAAAAAGATACTCAACTCATCATTAATCAATACCATTTGATTAATACCAAAAATAATACCATTTTTGATCATACAATTAACATAAACAACAGCAAAAAAGAGGGACAGCCTGGAATTTATGAAGGTAAAGTCAACAGGCATTCTCAGACAGTTGCACAAAGTGTAAATTGCTACAATCTTTATGAAAGATGAACAAAATTATTTAAGCCAAGAGATCATTTGTGGTGCAGTCGATTCCTGTTTACCCTCCGTTTATGCCTTTCCATATGCATTTTGCACGCAGCTTTGGCACAGCAATGCAGCAAACCTACTTCAACTTCCTAAGGTCTTTCACTGAAGCTCCCTTTAGCTAACTGACCCATCTTCTACTGTTCTAATTCCAGATTTTCAGGATAGGAGTTGATCAGCATTATTTGTGAGATATACATTCCTGGGATGAACCCCATGTGTGCAAAGGAAGGAGGACACCTGATATAAACCTAATCACCCATTCCATTAACCTGGCCTGTGGGTTGGGAGGATTTATCACTGGGGACAACTGGTTGCTTCAACCACTCCTTGGAGATTGTATACTGCACAATGTGTGGTGGTTATAAGAACAGACTCACAAGCCATAGGTTTCTACCACTTGCTAGTTGGGTGATTTGGGTACTACTTAACTTCTCTGGCCTGTTTCTTCGTCTGTAAAGTGAGGATAATACCAGTAGATTACATGACCATGTTGTTGATAAAACTGTCATATGATAGGTGCTTCCTGTCATTTTTACTATAAATAGTCTAAAAGAAAAGTATAGTCATCTGAAATATGGCCTAGGAAATGAAGAAGGGAGAGCTTGCTGAAAAGAAAGTTTAGACAAGGCCTTGGCCCTCCTTACTTTCAAGTGTAGTTTTAAAGCATTCAGACAAAAAGAGGAGTCATTTAGCTTGTTCCCTAATATTTATATGTACATTTAAACATTCGCAAAGGAGCATGTATTTCTGAGAACTCAAACATATAGCAATTCCTTCAAGAATTGAAATTCTGCACGTCTATATTCTCAGTAACCTAATATGATCTCTCTTGAAGTATTTGAGTCTTCAAAACATTCAGAACTTGCATGATGTTGTTTTGTGATATTCAGACTATGTGTTAATGTTGTTTCTTAAATTCATAATAAGCCCTAAATGTTGCTCAGCCTTCAGAAAGTGGTTAGCCACACTGACACTTTTAACAGTTTCCCCTACTTCAGGGACCAGAAGGCAGAGTTTAATCCTAAATGAGCAACAATATAATGCAAACATTAGAGACTCCATGGAATCTCCCACTCCCAATTCCTTCCAATATTCCATTCATTTTCAGAGTTAGAACTGTCTCCAATTCCATTACTGGCACTCTTGATTGGTTTCTTTGGACTCTGCTGTCTCCTAACTTTCCTAGTCAAACAGGAAGACTTATCATGCTATGTTCAAAGTTCAATCCCAAAAGGCATTCCCAAATACCTCCTTTTCAAGGCCTCAGTCATCAAGGTGTTTCCCTTTTGTGGGAGTACCAACTTAAAGGATAAAAGACATCTATGAGAATTATCTTAGAGTAATCATTTTTAAACTATTGTGGACAGTTTAAAATTGTGTTAAGACTGTGGAATCCTTTTAAAATTTGACTTCAAGACTAAAAGTACCAAATCTCACTGAAAGAAATCTAGAATAGTATTAATTCAAAACAACTGATGACCCAATAGTCTTTATAGTTCACTGAGAGGATGGTATATTAATTCAAACGATTGACTGATTGATTGATTCAAGTTATAGAAACCTACTCCAGCTAACATGAGAAAGCCAGGCCATGAGGATGTTATATACAAGGGCAGACAACCTTGCAGGACTCTAGAATGAACAGGATTCCTTTAATCTCTCCTTCTTTCTGTCAGTTTATATTATTCTTTTTCCCATACTTGCTAACTCTCATTTTCCCAGCCACCCCACCCTCACAAATAGTTGTCATTTTTGTAGATATACTGGAATATGTGGTCACAAATACTAAATACCCAGAGAAAGGGTCACTAATATGCCCACCCCCCAGCTGGTGTCAAAAAGAAAAGTACTCCTAGATAAGAAACCATGACCCAAGAGAAGGTTTATGTGGTCTAAGGATTGCTGCTTGGGCAACTCCTTCAGCTAAGTGAATGGGGCAGCAGTGAAAAGGGACAGACTCAGGAAAGAGGAGCTGGAAAGGGCAACCAATAGGAAGGCCATACGACTTTCTTTAAAAGAGCTAATAACCACTGGGGAAAACATTTCCCATCTGTAGTGTACAGCTACTGGGTTGGCTGTCCTCCTCTACTAATCAACGGGGGGGGGGGGGGGGGATCAGTCAACTTCTACATAAAAGAAAACCTTTTTATTTTTAGAAAGAAAAAACATCCCCAAATATAGAATACTTCCTATACTGACTTTTAAATTGTTACTAGAGAAAATAAACCTTTATTAAATAAATAAAAAGGTAAAAAGAAAGATATCTAAATGCCAGGTTAAAATGGCAGACTGAAAACATGTATTGGAAAATACATTCTCAAAATTTCATTTAACTAATGGAAAAGACATAATAGAAGATGAATCCAAATCCATGGTAAGATTTGGAGTGGAGAGGCTATCCATGGGCCAAATATTTTGATGGGTTTTTGCATAATAAAAAGCAGAACATTACATAGGCAGATAATCTATGCAAGGCAGATGAAGCCCTGCATCAGAAAGTGAAGAGGAACAGGTGTCAGCAATTTCAGGAACTGCTCTTTGTGGAGAAACTGAGAAAAGCCTGCAGCTAAGAATTGGCAGGCCTAGAGAGTAAGAGAGAACTATAGAGAAGAAATCAAAGGAAATAATTTTAAAAACTGCCCCCATCACTGTAACTTGGCTCCTCCAAAGAGACCCCCATTCCTATGTGAATAGTGAATGGCAGCTCTTGTGTGTTCAGTGAGCATACACCAGAGAGCTGCTTTCCAAAGAAACTGAATCAACAGCTTGGGAACAGCAAATGTTGCATGTGTAGAATGTTGTGCCCAGATTAAAGTTGTCCTTCTCTGAGGGATCCAGTCAACTATATATCTGAAAATATAATCTGCTCATTGCCAATAACACACACACACACACAAACACACACACTGTGCCCTCCTAGATAAGGAAAATATTTAATGGTTGATAAAAACCAACTCTACACAGCAGGAGAACAAAATTTATTTCAGCAATTCAGGTCAATTGACACTGTACTTTATTCATAAGATGAATGTAAACCCAATTATTACGAGACAATAGGGGGGAAACCATCAATACAAAGAAAAATTATCAAGAAGAACAAGCCAAATAACTGATACTGGAGAAAACACAAATAATAAAACAGATTTTGGAGAAGGTTCTAGGTGAAATATAAGAGGATGCACACTGAATGTGGGAGGCTGTCAGCATTAGCTAAGTTTGAGCCCACATGGAACTGTCTAATGAACCTGACAGTGAAATCACATGTGAATTGATGGGATGTGACTCAGTGCACCACAGGTGTCTGCTCCACTCTTTGCACTACAGAGATTTCCTTAATTGATTTGATAATACATCCATGTAATGAGAACAGAATATCACGAAAAAGTAATATAGAATATCGAAGAATGAGTTCTTAGAAATTAAAAATATTATTAGTGAACTTGAAAGTTCAGTAGAAAGGCTAGGTGACAAAGTTTAAAAAACCCAAATATATGGAAAATAGAAGAATGAAATGAAATGGAGACAATATAATTATGTACGAATTCAAAATTCCCAGAGTTAAAAAGAGATAACACTCTTCCTATTTAAAGGGGTCACCAAGTGTCAAGCAGGATGAATTTTAAGGGATCTATACCTAGACATGAAATAATGAAATTCTAAAATACCTGAGATGAAGATAAAATCCTAAAAGCTTCCAGAAAGCAAAATAAGATACCCTACCAAAAAATAATTTTAGTGTAGCAGATGTTTCCTGTGCCTCCTTCCCATCCCATCCCCTTAGCCTGAGTCTGATTTCAGCTGCATCTGCAGAAGATATTCCACGTGAACTGGGACTCAATTCACAAAGACATCATCCCAATGCATACACATACTGTGTACCTTTTCTCTTTCTGTCTCCAAGCTTTCTCTAACTATAGGAGCTTACTGTTTTCATGCACAAGCATATTCCAGAGTGCAAGATAGTTTACCCACGCAGGCAAACTTTACCAGTAGAGGAGTTCGTAAATAAATGATCCAGATCCCTGTCTATCCAGTGGATAAATTTTGGGTGGCACTATACATGCTTCTCAAAAGATCCCAGTAGATTCAACCTCCTCTAAACCACAGCAGTGACATCATTAATGCACATTATCTTTTTGTCCTTCCTCATCTCACTACTCTCCTCTCTCAACCCTGTTTCCTGTATCTATCTCCTTTGCTCAAACTTTAATTTGGGGAAACACAAATTAGAATCTAAACATTTATAGCATTGACTTTAGGACTAGGTAATAGGCAGAAGCTAGAGGGATCTGCAGGAGATTGTCAGTGTAACTAGAAGGGACCTCAAGGAAGCTACTGATGAAGGCTTGAAGACAGTGAGAAAAAGCTTATGAGAAGCCAAAGAAAAGTGGCAGAAAAGTTGGCAACACTGTCACCTATGGCGATGAGAAAAATAAAGAGAGTACCACTGGAATTGTGGATGCCTGAAGATATGTGAAGGAAAAATTTCAAGCCTCCACTGGCTTCTTTTGCTGCCTATGATAAAACATAAGAAAAAAATAAAGATATAAATTCTGTATTTTTTAACAGAATTTAAGCAAAGCATAAAATTCAAGCCTTCTGGGATCAAAAAGGACTGTTTTTTCATCTCTGGTCTCCATATAGAAGGACTCTTAGAGTGTGGATTTCTTCAAAACAAAGATCAAATCATAAGGGATATAAATTCCTTGAAAAACTTCAGAGACAACAAAAGCAGTAAATCAAAGACAATTTCAGGTAGACAAAAGGCCTTGTAGACTGTTTGTTAGACATAAAGATTTCAGTAAGCTTAAGAACATTGTCCCACAGAGGACCAGAGGTAGAGAAAGACCCATATTGAAAAGATTTATGGGTATGGCTACTGTCTAAAGCAAGGATTCTCAACTTTGGCACGATTGATATTTGGGGCCAAATAACTTTTGTTATGAGGTGGATGTGGGAAGGTTGTCATGCTGTCCTGTGGATTGGAGGATATTTAGGAGCATCCTTGGACTCTATCAGTCAGATGCCAATAGTGTCCCCCCTTGCATTCTTGATAATGAAAATGTTTTCCAGACTTTCCAAATGTCATTAGAGGGGAGGGGATCATCTCCATTTCAGAACCACTGGTGTAAAGTAGTAGATTTATAATTTGATACGTAGGAAGTCCACAAAGATTTTTAAAGTATGATATCAGTTTGGACTGAAAGGGAGAGAAACAGGACAGAATAAAACAAAAATCTATCCTTGGACAGATATTCTAACAGGAAGCAGCCTAAGAAAACTACTTAGTTGCAAACACAGGTTATTTCTATAAGAAGGACAATCCTCCTATCATGAATGGGGTCTATCCCCACCCCACATTTTAAATCTGGGCAGCCTCTGTGATTGCTTTGGCTAATAAAAGCTAGTGCAAGTTACACTATGCCAGGTTCTAGGTCATAGTATTAAGAAACTAGCAGCTTCAACTTCTGGTCTCTTGGGACGCTAATTTTTGGAACTCAGTTACCATATATGAGATTCCTGAGATATTTAGAAAGGCAATATGTAGGTGCTCCAGTCAATAGTCTCAGCTTAACACCTAGGCAACAGTCAGCAACTGCTAGCCATATGTGTGGGCCATCTTGGACATTCAGGTCAATTGAGTCTTCTGACGTCTCCAGAGGCAGCCTCTATTTGACTGAAACCATAGGAGAAATATCAAGGAAGACATATGCAGTGGAACTTGGTCAACACACAGAACTAAAAAGATAATAATGCATTGTTATTTTAAGCCACTGAATTTTGCAGTTGCTTGTTATCCAATAGTAGATAATATGTAATCAGGGAAGAACTTCTGGGTAATCCCACTGATTTATCAGAGATTAAGCTTTTGGTTATATCACCAGGCAAGCAACTCAGACCAGCTGAAGCACTGGCCAAAGATGAGAAACATACAGAATAAGTGCTAGAAGAGAGAGATAAGGCAGTAGTAAGGAATTTTAGAAGTGCTAGAGGAATTGAGCCCCATTGCCCACAGCAGCTACTTTGAGAAAGTACCCTTACACTGAATTTTCTTTTTTACCAATTTCACTCTTCCCATTCTCTCACTTCTGATTCTTCAGATTTATACCAGAATAAACTACCTCCACCTAGTCTTTGTCATAGGCTCTACTTTCATGATGAACCTGAATTAAAACCATCAGATTGATAATGGACTTGTTATTAGTATCGGTATATGCAAGAAACCTAGATTTATATAACCAGCCCAATTATTATCAAGTATAAAAGGAAAATATATTTTCAAACATGTAAAGATACATAATTTAATACATGTTTTCTGGAAAAAAATTAAAGATGTAATCTAGGGATTTGAAGAAAAGATTCTGAGAAAGAAGGCTTGAAATCCAGCCAATAATACAACTTGTGTAAGTAAGGAATCCCAGATGGTAATTAGTGCAGCATACTTAGAAATCACTCAGTCAAAATTAGGAACTTAGAAGGGCAGAGGATTCTAAGAATGCTTTTGAGAAGAAAATTAATTTCACATAACACAAAATATTATTAAAAAGCTGCAAGACATTTGTAATATGATCAAAAGTATGTAGTTTCTTCTGTTGAAAAGGTATAAAGGCAAATTCTTAGGGAAATATGTTTAAAGAAAGTTACACTCCAGATCTGAAGCAATTAATATACGATGTTATTTATTTTACTTTACTTTTTAAAAAGTCCTAATTTTTAAGCTAACATGGAGTAAAACTGGCTTTTTCCCATGCATAGCTCTATCAGTATTAACACATGTTAATACCACCACAATCAGGATACAAAACAGCTTCCTCAACTCACACATCTCCTTCATGCCACCCCTCTGCAAGTTGCACTATTTCCCCACCCTAACTTTTGACAACCACTAATCTTTTCATCATCACTGTAGTTTTGCCTATTCCAGGCTGGCATGTAAATGTGATCATATGGTGTGTAACTTTTTGAAACAGGCTTCTTTAACATAGCATAATGCCTCCAAGATCCATCTGTGTTGACGTGTATATCAATATTTTATTTCTTCCCATTCCTGAGGAGTATTCCACTGTATGGGTGTACCACAACTTGTTTTATCCAGTCACCCACTGAAGGACTTTGGGTTATTTCTAGGTTTGGACAATTATTAAAAGAGCTGTCATAAAAATCTGTAGACATGTTTCTGTATGAAAATTTGTTTTCAGTTCTCTAGGGAAATATATAAGAGTGGGATTGCTGGGTCACATAGTAAGTGTATATGTAATTTGTAAGAAACTGCTAGCCTATTTTCAAAGGAGCTGTGCCATTTTGAGCTTTGAGTGATCTTTATACATTCCAGCTTTAAGTCCTTTGTCGGGTATGTGATTTGCAACTATATTCTCTCAGTTTGGAGCTTATCTTTCATTATTGCTTAAATTTAAACAAGCATTAGAATGTAAGAATACGGGGTCGCCTGGTTAAGTCAGTTAAGCATCCAACTCTTGATTTTGGCTCAGATCACGATCTCACAGTTCATGAGATTGAATCCTGCATTGGGTTTTGCACTGACAGCACAAGCCTGCTTGGGATTCTCTCTCTCTCCTTCTCTCTCTCTGTCCCTCCACCACTCACACTAGCTCGCGCTCTCTCGCTCTCTCTCTCTCTCAAAAAAAAATAAATTTTAACAAAAAAAAGAATGTAAGAATATGAATTCATTTGGCCTGTCTCATGCAACATTTCTATTCTCTTCAAAATGACATAGGACTACATGCTATCTCTGAGTATCTATTCACAACATTTAGTCCTTAGTAGATTGTATGTATATAATCACAAAATTATAGCAACATTTATTCATTTGCTATTTTAAAAATCCAGTCTATAAAGAAATCATGTTCAATTTATTTTTAATGAATTCTATTAAATACTGTGGTGAAGAAGCTTAGGAATTCCCTGAGCTTGCACTGATGGCTAACAAGGTGTAAAGAACCAGAAAGCCACAGGATGAACACACCCAAATTTGGGTAAACAAGATGAGGCAAAGAGGGCAAAAGCCCCCAGTATAGCACAAAGATATAGGAATAGAAAAGCCTCAGCATGAAAGCATCAAAAATGAGGTAAACAAGATTAGGTATTCAGGGTGGAAATGCCCCCCAACTTAGTACAACAGCAGAAAGCTGCTTTCACAAGAAGGAAGGACCAAAATAGGTGAATAGGTAAACAGGACTTTAGACCGCAGCAGGGCAAAGTTGCCTAGAGTGGAGCTAATTAGGAAGAAAAAGGTGCCTCTTTGACACTGTGGTAGCATGCTCTGTCTTTCTTTTTCCCTAGACCAGTTTAGGTAAACAGAGGTGGTGCCTCATGTCTGCTATAAACAACCATCTGCCCAGTGCCAGGGTTTTGTTTTGTATTGCCCAAACCCCTAACACTGCATATCTTCAAAACCCCCTTTCCCTCACACCCATGAGTTAATGTTCATGGTTTCATTGTCTCTTTGTGCACACCCATCACTCTTGTAAGCCTAATAAAAACGGAGAAGGATGCTTACTCAGGGCTTTTGTCTCCTCTAGGACATTAGCCTCTCTTGCACTTTAATCCAGCGTTCTCTCCTGCTGGACAAGACAAAACTCCTGACCCAGAGGCTACAACAAATTACCTGATGGAATTTATCTATTACAAAGACCAATGTAGAAGGAATGATCTGGTATACAAAGTGAATACTGGGGGTCATGGGGAGTAGATGGTCACTGGTAAGGGAGCTCTAATTTTATCCTATTTCATAAAGATCTATTTTGAAATAGTTCAAAACTGATGAAATAAAAAATACGGTTTTGCATATTTTACTAAACAAAATTGAAAACAATAATATAAGAAGTAAAACTCAGGAAGCAAAGATATAAATGCTGGTAGACATGAGTTAATTCCTCATCCAAATGAAAATGTGAACATAGTATGTCACAAGATTGTCTCAATAGAAATAGAGAATAAATAAAAGAACTAACTTTTGGTAACTAACCATAATGAAATAAAGGCTTTAGAGTTCAAAGGCTGACTATTTGTAATTTTCCTATTTTTAAAATTTTTTTTTTGTTTTTATTTATTTTTGAGACAGAGAGAGACAGAGCACAAGCAGGGGAGGGGCAGAGAGAGAGGGAGACACAGAATCAGAAGCAGGCTCCAGGCTCTGAGCTGTCAGCACAGAGCCCTGCGAAGGGCTTGAACTCACAGACAGTGAGATCATGACCTGAGGCAAAGTCAGAGCTTAACCGACTGACCCACCCAGGGACCCCTGCAGTTTCCCTATTATTGCTTCAGTGATCAGTACTCCAAGCTTTTGTCAACTATTTTTGATAATGAATTGCCCTAAATTCTAAAACTGGGAAACCCGTTATAGCATTTCAAGAACAGACCATAGTAAGTTTTTAGAATGTGTTTGTTTTTGCTTAAAACTCCTATATGAATGATTATGGGGAAAGCAAATGATTCCCAGCTAGAGAACAAGAGAGACCCTCGCAGAGATGTATTATGGACTAGCAGTGTTGACCTAAATTATTTTTAACTTGTTTAAATACATACAAATATATAACAATATAAATCTTTCATGTGCCTAATGCTCTCCCAACCATAAAACTAAGCATACAGCAAATACTAAAAAAATTAAGAAAATAAAAATCAGAGTAATAGCATCAGTAACACATTAAATTAATGTGATGGATGATATTTTGCTGAAACTAAATTAAATCTCACAATATAAATATGATACGGACTGCCGTAGTGTAAGGTAGTTGAATTTCAGCAATCTGGTGGTGTTCTGATGGTATAATCCCCTTGCCACTCTCCTCTAAACTCCCATGTTGTCTTAGTTCCTTTGTGTATCATTTGACCTTCATTCCATAAAAAATACTGCATTTTAGGTCTGCCTCCATCTTCCTCTTCTCAGTCAACTACAAGAGGTACATAACTCTACCTTGAAGCTCTTTCATCATATCATATCTGAGTTTTTTATGTAGCTTAATAAATTGAAGTCTTATTCTATAAAAATATTTTAATAGTAATTTATCACTATAAATTTGTTAACTGTTAAAAATTCAAATATGAAAATAATGTTATATAAGGAATGATTTTATCACTTTGATATTAGAATCCAATATCCAATGGTAGATACACTTAAAACTGAAATTCGGTCATGAATATAGTGACAGATAGTAATCATTTTAACATTTGGAAATGCTAAGATAATTGCAGATAGGCCTAATACACTAAAAGCTAAATGCTACCAATTTTGATAACCACTTATTTTGAATAGAATTATAAAATTAATACTAAATTCGCATCTAAAATCACTTGGAAAGATTTGGTTTTAATTTGATCACTGGATAATTAAGAATATTCTTAAAGTGACTAAAAGACTAACATTAAAATAAAAAGACAAATTTTAATGTTTCCAGTATTATAGGGTGTGGGGATCATCTAACATTTCCTGACAACACATATATGGAATTTGGTTTGAGAAACACTAGATTAAACAAAGCATTACAGCAATGGATAGATCAACCAGACAGAAAATCACTAAAGAAACAATGGATCTGAACAACACATTGGAACAGATGGAATTGATAGATATATTTAGAACTCCGCATCCTGAAGCTAGGAAATTCACCTTCTTCTCAAGTGCGCATGGCACTTTCTCCAGGATAGATCACATACTGGGGCATAAAGCAGCCCTCCATAAATACAAACGAATTGAGATCATACCATGCACACTTTCAGATCACAATGCTATAAAACTTGAAATCAATCCCAGGAAAAAGTCTGGAAAACCTCCAAAAATGTGGAGGTTAAAAACCACCCTACTAAAGAATGATTGGGCCAATCAGGCAATTAGAGAAGAAATTAAAAAATATATGGAAACAAATGAAAATGAAAATACAACAATCCAAACTCTCTGGGATGCAGCAAAGGCAGT
>CM053573.1:50431193-50448455 GCA_028646485.1 Cryptoprocta ferox
ATATTATATATATAATAGAATAGTATTTAGCCATAAAAAGTAAAATGGTGCTATTTGCAGCATGGATGGATTTCAAGAGCATTTGCCAAGTGAAGTAAGGTAGAGATCAATACTGTGGAATGTAAAAAAACAAAAACAAAAAACACATCATAGAATATATGGGTGGTTGTTGGGAGATTACTGGACTATTTGGGTTTTGTTTTTGTAAGTTGAAATAAATAGAATAATTTATAATAAAAATATGGCACCTTTAAAAAAAATAAAAAGAAAAAAATAAAATTGGCAAAAAAAAAATAAAATAAAATAAACAAAGCAAATTTAAGGAGCCACCTGTGGGGAAAAAGTCTTAGACTCTGAAGTCAATGTATTACTTGGAGTCACAAAGGAACATTTGGAAAAAAATGTTTCCACAGATTTGATGATCTCATTTTACTGACATTTTTCATCAATTTATTTCCAATTGTATTAAAACATATATAAATAGTAATTCACTGATAAAAAAATTCTGCAAAATTAATTAAAGTCATCCAGTAATAGCAACTGTAAATATCCATATGGATATAACACTTGGTACTTGAATGTTATCTTTAGAAATAAGAAAGACCAGAGTTTCCCCAATAGTGATAATTTTATGTAGTACAAAAACATATAATTTATGTTCTGTATTTAACACAGCATATCAGCTCCAACTGAGTGTTGAGTATAATTTAGAGCTCTCATTCTACTCTGTAACTCCATCTACATCTGAAAAGATCTTTCCCACACAGGCAAAGAGAACATGAGGCACTTTAGAGTAGTTATATTTAAATATACCCTGGAAAGGAGTTGAACACTGTCTATTACTTTTGGTTAGGAGACCGTCTCATAGAGAAAACTCTGAAAACAATGTAAGTGTAACACAGTGGAATAAGAGTGTGTAAAGTACACAGGACTTGGATTTAGGAAAGTTATTTATTTCTGAATTCTGTTCCCACCACTCACTTGCTATGTAATCTTAGGCCAACACAGAAGGTAATGGGAATAAGTGTGTAAAATAACATGTAATATAAGGCATCCTTTTCATATTTAGTTGCAAAACTTAATTTTGATTATTGCTCTTTGTGAGATAAAATGGTGCTATCACAATGTTATTAATAAGTTTTCAGTTTAGTAAACTAGAGTAGGTGTTTTTCAGTAAAGACAGTATCCCATTATCATGTGAACACCAGAAGACTTCATCTACCTTTTCTGATTCCTATCTGATTCCTTATCATATAGAATAATAGCTCTTGTGAAAAGAAAGGTTAGTTTGCATTCATAGTAATTATCTACCTCTAGACATCAACTGCATAAGCATTTGATGAACATCTTAAAATATATCTTAACCATTGTGATAAGTAACAATGATATAAAGATGCTGAAAAAAACTTATGTTGAAAAAAACTTATTATCATGGACCTTTTCATTTAATAGGGAAAAATATATACACATATGTCTATCTAACGAGGTAGCATCTGAAAAACATAATAGAATAGGTACAAAGTGCTAAGGAAGAAAAGAATCATCTCTCTAGATGATTTCCAAGCTGGAAAATACTGGCCAAGTCCTTGCAAAATGTCACATTTAGACTATACCATGACAAAAGCCACTTTTAACTTGTGGAGATGGATGCATGTTGTAAAAAATTATCCAGGTAAAAGAAATCATATGGCCAAAGAAACTGAAAAAGAGATTTCATGTTTACAGAACAATAAATAGTTTTGTATGGAATGATTTTGAGGTTCTTCAAATGTGTTTTGTAGGAGGTATAGTTGAAAATAGGCTACTATAAAATCACTGAAGGATTTGAAAGTTAATTTAAGGAGTTTATATCTCATACATATAACATTACATATTTTTGAAGAGAGGAAGTCCAGGACTAGTCACAGAAGCGAGGAATGGAAAGACGAATAAGAAACACTATAGGGTCTGAGTTGTCACTAGACTAATAATGTTATAAAGGAGAGAATAGGAAAACAAACAAAACAACAACAACAACAACAACAACAACAAAAAACATAATACATAGTCAGAATATACAGAATTCCTTGACTGGATGTGGGATACAGAAGGAGAAATGTATTATATAATTTTGAAGTTAGAATCTCAGGCAATTTAGGAAATGGTGGTAGTTTTACAAAGAGGGCATAACAAAAGAAGACAGAAATGTAAAATAGAAGTTAGAGTGAAATGATAAGCAGGTGAACACTGAGAAGGGACATTAAATTTGGTATTTATGAGAATACTTACAAGAGATTATTGAGAAAACTTACAAGAACTGATATGAGGGGAAGTTTTCAGAATGCAGAGTTTAGAATGAAAAGAGACTCCATTTCCAGGGTAGTTTATATTAAACAAGCTCAAAAATCATCCCCATAAAAAAGGAAATATAATTAATATACTTTAACGATAGTTTTCAATACATACTTGACCATGCTGAAAATAATGCAAATTCCAGAAGCCAATAAAGAAAAAAATGTTAAAAACCAGTGTTAAAAATGGGTACTTAACCTGCATACTAAAGGGTCACATCCCATTCTGTGTTACTTACTGTCCTGCATTCTAATAGCCACTCAGAGAACAAGGCATTGTGTCTTGAACCCACAAAGTGAATAATCTTAATGTCTTGAACCCACAAAGTGAATAGACTGTAGTATAAAACATAAAGAATTACAATCTCAGTAGATGAGTTGACCTAAAAAAAGGATGATAACAAGGATATATATTTGGGTTGCTCTTTAAATGTGAAGTGGAAGAAAAACGACTTCTTTGAAATTATAACCAAGTGCCAGATTTTATGCGAGTTTGAGTTTGAATGTATATTCCCTATATGATCCAGGAAAACCAAGCTGAGGAATTCAGTTATATTGGCCATGGTTCTTAGCACCCCAGGAGAGCACAGAAAAAAAAATGCAATACACTTTAAAGAATTTAGGTGATACAGAATTGTCACAGGTAATGGCAAGCACTTCAAACAGTTGCTCACAATCCACAATTTCAAAACACAGGAAGAAACTAACCACCACAAGCAAAAACAACCACAATAAGTTTAAAAATCAAGGACTTCAAATATTTAAATTATCAGAAAAATTTTTAATAACAGAAATAAAAGATAATTGAAAACATGAATAATAATATTCTATTTAAAAAGAGTCACATTTGAGATAAGAATGAAGAGTACTTAGGAAATTAAATATAATGTATTTCATTATAATTAAAACACAAAATATGGGATTAAGAGCAGATTAGACACAGAAAAAGAATTAGTTAACTGAACTAAAGAAGGATCCAATGAAATTTCCTAAAATAGAGTACAGAAAAACAAAATTATGGAAAATATTACAGATAGTATAAAACCACTGAATGACCAAGTCTAAAAAGCACCAAATTATAGCATTAGAAAAAGGAAGAGACCATGAAGGAGAAGCCATATTTAAAGCTAAGAATTTTCGAGGAACACACACCTAGATTATCAAATTAAAGCACAATTTGTTCAGACTGAACTGAATTAAAGCAACTCAACTTATCAAGTTGAAACTATGGACAATCCATACTCAGAAGAAATGTTAAAAACACTTAGAGAAAAGAGACTAAATACTTGAAAAAACAGCAATTAGCATGAGCACAAAATGTTCAATATCATAACAAAATCCAGAAGACAGTGGGCTGATATTTTTAAAGCTTGGAGAAGTAACACCTGAAAAAATCAGATTATTATATATTTTTCATATTATTAACTATATAAATACAATCAAGACAAAGGGCAAAATCAAGGTATTTTTTAGACAAACAGGGTAGAGCATTTGCCACCAACAAATGTCATTAAGGAACTTCTAAAAATATACCTTAGGTGGAAGGAAAATGAAATCAGAAGAAAAGTCACAAAGATACAGCAGAAATACAAGCAAATATAAATATAAATTGAATAAAGAATAATAATATCTAATTGGAGGGTTAAAAAGGATAAAATAGAAATATTATATAACTATGATGTCAAAAATGAGAACATGATGAATGAGGCTAAAGTTTTCTTAAATTCTTGATGTCATGGAAGTTGCATATATATGTTACAATTTTAAGAGCAAACTTTAAGAAGGTATAAGTCCAAAAACAGGATAAAGAATATTTGAAAACCTAGTGGAAAGGAGAAAAAGCAAAAGCAAAACAAATGCATTTGGTTAGAAAGCACTAACAATGATAGAAAAATTACAAATATGAAGTATTATAAGTAAATTCAAATATTATTTTCCTTTAGAAAATGGACATTTTCATATTCAATTTTAGAAATGTTACAAGACAGGAACCTGGGTGGCTTAGTCGTTTAAGCATCTGGCTCTTAATCTCACAGCTGTTGAGATAGAGCCCCACATAGGGCTCGTTCTGGCAGCATGGAGTCTGCTTGGGATTCTCTCCCTCTCTCTGCCCCTCTCCTGCTCATGTGCTTGCTCACTCTCTCTCTCTCTCTCTTTCTCTAAAATAAATAAATAAATTTTAAATTAAAGAAAGAAATGTTACAAGAGACACTCCTAAAGCATGAGAATTCACTGAGGTTGAGAGTAAAAGAGTGAGAAAGATATATCGAGCACACTTTAACAATGAATCAATAATCATGCAGTACAATAAAGACAAAAATCAATTACCAAAAAATAACTTCAGGTACCTATTATACATGTGAAAATATAAACTGTAAAAGAAACTCATAAGAAATTATTTTAAACATGAAAAATACAGTGAAATTATAGTGAAAATGATATAAAATGAGGTGCAACTAAACTACACTTAACAGAGGAATAGCCTTAAATTCTAGATATCAAATTCAGAAGGTTTAGGAAAAAAAAAAACAGGAAAGTAAACAGACAGACAGTAAGAAGAAAGCAATAAATATAACAGTAGAATTAATGAAATGAAAGAATATGCAATAAAGATGCAAAGATGTTCAACAAACTAAGAGTCTGTTCTTTGAAAAGACTAATAAAAATAGACAAAGCACTGATAACATTATTCATGAAAAGGCACAAATAATCATGACATTTTAAAGGGCAGTATATGTAAGAGGCAGCAGATATTTCAAAATAAGTAGAATATTCTATAAACCCTTTGGAAAAGAATTTAAACAAAATCGATAATTTGCAAGATAATTATAATTTACTTAATTTACAAAAGTGGTTCATAAATAAATTTTTAAAATTTTTTTAATGTTTATTTATTTTTGAGAGACAGAGAGATAGAGCATGAGCAAGGGGAAGGGCAGAGGGAGAAGGAGACACAGAATCTGAAGCAGGCTCCAGGCTCTGAGCTGTCAGCACAGAGCCTGACACGGGGCTCGAACCCACGAACTGCAGATCATGACCCGAGCAGAGGTCGGCCGCTTAACTGACTGAGCCACCCAGGCGCCCCCAGAAATAAATTTTTTTAACCCACATCTAAAAATCCCATTTTAAAAAGACCAAAATAATTTTATAATTGATTTCTACCAGACATGTAAGAAATATATGTTAAATTACTATACTGTATACCTGAAGCTAATATAACACTGTATGTTAACTAACTGGAATTAAAATTAAAACTTTATATGTACAATTATATATTGCATATATTTGTAATTTTAGATGATGTGTCAATGAGCTAGTTTATGGTATATTTGCAAACAATTCCAAACATCCCAGTGACCTGCAACAACAAAGATTGATTTATTTCTCATATAAATCATTTATGTACAATTACTGCATTAATATATAAGGAATATTCCTAAGAGGAAAGAGAACAAATCAAATGATAATAGGCAAGGATGTAATCAATATTCTCATACAGGACAAGTGGTTCAACCTACCAAAGTGAACTTTTCCAAGGAAGAGAAATAGCTGGACTGTTCTACAATATATTTTATGTGGTGAGAAAATGTAAATTAAAAACTTTGACACCAACACAAGGTAAAATTTTAGTTCAGTATTTATCCTGAAGATAGATACAGACATTCTAAATAAAACATTATTGGGGTCCCTGGGTGGCTCAGTTGGATAAGCCCCTGACTTTGGCTCAGGTCATGATCTTGCGGTTCATGGGTTTGAGTCCCGCATCGGGCTCTGTGCTGACAGCTCGGAGGCTGGAGCCTGCTTCAGATTCAGTGTCTCTGTCCCTCCTCTGCTCACGTTGTCTCTATCTCTCAAGAATAAAGAAACATTAAAAAATTTTTAATAAATAAATAAATAAATAAATAAAACATTATTAAGCTAACTCATTAAGCCCAGAAAGGCAGGATGATTAACAATAAAAGATATAGGAATGTAATTAACAAAATAATAGATAAAAGGAAAAATGTATCTCAATAAATGCAGAAGATAACTTTGATAAAAATCCATCACTCATTTATAATTAATGAAATCTATTAAAGATATTGAATCAATAATCAATAACTTTCCAAAAAAGAAAGCACCAGACCCAGATGAGGTCACTAGTGAATAAACCAAAGATTTAAAAAAGAAATACAATTCTCTACAGTCTTTAGGGGATAGAAGCAAACGAAATACAATCTAACTCATTCTATGAGGCCAGCATTACTCTGACACCAAAACCAGAGTGTTTGCAAAAACATTACAAAAAAAGAAAACTACAGACTAATACCTCTTATGAACAGATGCAAAAACCTCAACAAAATATTAGCAAATTGAATCCAAAAATGATAAAAAAAATTATATACCATGACCAAGTGGCATTTATCTCAGGTATGTAAGGGTGGTTCAATATTAAAAAAGTAATTAATTGGGTGCCTGGGTGGCTCAGTTGGTTCAATGTCTGACTCTTGATTTCAGTTTAGGTCATGATCTCATGGATTTGTGACATTGAGCCCTGCATCTGTCTCTGTGCTGACAGCATGGAGCCTGCTTGTGATTCTCCCTCTCTCTGTCTCTCTCTCTCTCTCAAAATAAATAAATAAACAAACAAAATTTTAAAGCAATTAATATAATCTATCACATCAACAGGCTAAAAAAGAAATCACACAGTCATGTCAATAGATGCAGAAAAAGCATTTGACAAAATTCAATACCCATTCATGATAAACTCTCAATAAACAAAGAATAGAGGAAAACTTTTTCAATGTGTTAAAGAATTCCAAAAAGCCTACAACGCTAAAGTTTAAAACATTTTTTAAGAAACATCAAATGTCAAAAGATAATTCATAGAGAGAAAATACTTGCAAAACATTTGGTAAATTAAAACAGAAAACAAAGCCAAAATGCAACCCTACAACAGGTGTTTAAACACATTAGTCTCATGCAATGAGAAGTTCAAAGGTAGAAGGATTTGCAATGGACTCCAAAATACCATCAGGGATCTAGGCTCTTTCCATCTCTCTTCTCATTATTATTAGTAAATATATCTTCACACTGTTGTCTCATGGCTTCAACACAGCTTATCGTCCTCATATCAGTTTGGAAGGAAAAGACAGGAAAAATGCAGAGAGTGGACTGCTTTCAAATTTAGACTTTGTTTTTTTTCTTTTGAACAGGATGCCCTACTCTTGGATTTTCACTGACATCTCATTTATGTGAACTGTACCAAATGGCTACCTATCACTGCTAAGATGTTTGGGAAAGAAAATATTTTCAGCCAGGCTCATTGATGCCACAGATAATATCAGATTCATTAGTAACAAAAGAAGAGCAAGTGGATACTGAATAAGCACATAATAATACCCACCACATTTATTTGCCAGAATATGTAAAAGGTTCATACAAATCACTAGGAAAAAATTATGAACCAATCTCATTTATAATTGCATAAAAAATAATAGAATACTTAGAAATAAATTTAACCAAGGAGGTGAAAAGACTGCACACTGAACACTTTTAAGACACTGATGAAAGAAACTGAAGAATAAATGAAAAGATATTCAATGATCATGGTTTGGAAAAATTAATATTGTTAAAATGTCCATACTTCCCAAAGCAATCTACAGATTCAATGCAATCCCTATCAAAATTCTAATGGTATTTTTTAAAGAAATAGAACACTTTTAAAGTTTGTATGGAACCACAAAAGACCCAAAATAGCCAAAGCAATCTTGAGAAAGTAGAACAAAGCTGAAGGCAATACTCGCCCTGAGTTCAACCTATATTACAAACCTAGAGTAATCAAAACAGTATGATAATGACATAAAAACAGACATATAGATCAGTGGAACAGAATAGAAAGCCCTGAAATAAACCCACAAATACACGGCCAATTAATTATGACAAAGAAGCAGGAATTTGCAATGTAAAATGAGAGTCTCTTCAATAAATGTTTTGGGAAAATTGGACAGCAACAGGCAAAAAAGAAGACTGGACCCCATCTTACATAACACATAAAAATTAACTCAAAATGGATTAAAGACTTGAAGATAATACCTGAAACCACAGAACTCCTAGAAGAAAACACAGGAAGTAAACTCCTTGACATTGGTCTTGGCAACTAGTTTTTGACTTGATAACAAAAGCAAAGGCAACAAAAGCAAAAAATAAATGAATAAGACTACATCAAACTAAAAAGCTTCTACACAGCAAAGAAAACTATTAACAAAATAAAAAGGCAACCTGCTGAGTGGGAGAAAATATTTGCAAATCATATACCTGATAAAGAAGTTAATATCCAAAATATATAAGGAATTCATACAAGTCAATAGCAAAACAACAAAAAGAAACAAAAAAAACAAGCAAAAAACACACAAACAGAATCAATCCAATTAAAATATGGGCAGAGGATCTGAATAGACATTTTTCCAAAGGCATACAAATAGGCAACATGATAGATGCTTAACATCATTAATCATCAGGGAAATGCAAATCAAAACCATGTTATTTCTATTAGAAATAACAATTGTTGGTAAGGATGTAGAGTAAAAGAAACCCTCGTGTACTGTTGGTGGGACTGTAAATTGGTGCAGTCACTATGGAAAACAGTATGGAGGTTTTTCAAAAAATTAAAATTAAAACTACCATATGATCCAGAAATTCAATTTTGACTAAAACACTAAGTCAAAAAGATATATACATACCTTCCTCCATGCATTGCAGCATTATTTGTTATACCCAAGATATGGAAACAACTTAAGTGTTCATCAGTGGATGAATGGATAAACACACACTGGATTATTATTCGGGCTTAAAAAATGAAATCTTGCTATTTGCAATAACATGGATGGACCTTGAGGATATTATCTGAATTATCCTAAGTCAGACAGAGAAAGACAAATACTGTATGATCTCACTTACATACAAAATCTTAAAAAACAAAAACAAAAACAAAAAAGCTCATAGATACAGACAACCAATTTGCAGTTGCCAGAGGTAGGGGAAGAGGGAGGTATGAAATGGGTGAAAGGAGTCAAAGATACAAATTTCCAGTTATAAAATAAATAAGCCATGGGGATATAATGGATAGCATGGCGACTATAGTTAATAATACTACACTGTGTATTTGAAAGTTGCTAAGAGAATTAATCTTGCAAGTTCTCATCACAAGAAAAAAATTGTAACTATGTATGGTGATATTATCTAGAGTTACTGTGCTGATCATTTTGCAATATATACACACACTGAATCATTATACTGTATATCTGAAATTAATATAACATTATTTGTCAATTTTATACCTCAGTTTAAAAAATAAAATAAAAAAGACTACAAATCCAATGTAAAAAGTGAAAAAAATATGAATAGATGGTCACAGAAAAGGAGTATCAACTAGTAAACATTAAATATGAATAGATATTCAACCTTAGTAGAAAATACGGAAATAAAAATGAAAAACAACTCTAAATATAACTTCACATCTCTGAAAATGCTGTTTTGGCAAGAAAAATAACTGATCCTTTTTATATTCCATTGATAAAGGCAACTACTTTTTAGAGCAATTAGCAACATCTAGTAATTCTGAAGAGTTTATACCTACTATTTAGAAAGGATACTTATAGGTATATACACCAGATAAATAACCTCACATATTTATAAGGGGATACTTCAAGGGGTTCCAGGGTGGCTCAATTGGTTACACATCTGACTTCAGCTCAGGTCATGATCTCAAGATTTGTGATTTCAAGTCCCGCGTCAGGCTCTGTGCTGACAGCTCAGAGCCTGGAGCTTGCTTCAGATTCTGTGTCTCCCTCTGTCTGCCTCTCCCTAGCTCATGCTCTCTCTCTCTGTGTCTCTAAAAAATAAATAACATTAAAGAGGATAATGAAAAAAAAGTGTTACGATAGCAAAATTGACAACTTAAATGTCTAACAAAAGAACAAGTAAATGAATTTCAACATAATCATAAATTGAAATGTTAACAGTGAAAATAAATTCATAGAAACTAGATATTTAATATAGATAAGTTGCAAATATGTTGGACAAAGAACTACATACCCATGACTCAATATCTACAAAGATGAAAATATGCAGTAAACTACATACCATACAGGACTGCATATATATTTAGCAAAAATATAAAAAATAGATGAGATTGAGAAACAGGAGAATTGAATTATTGGTTCCTCTGCCATGAAGTAAAAGTGATTCAATTATTTTATAATTAAATACATACTGGTAACTTTATATAATTCTACATTCCTGCAATATTTCATCATTTATTTTTATTTTAGAGAGAAAGCAGGAGGGCAGGGGGGAGAGAGAGATATATACATATATATATAGAGAGAGAGAGAGAGAAAGAGAATCTCAATCAGGTTCACAGCTTAGCATGGAGCCCAATGCAGGGTTCAATCCCAAAACCCAGGGATGATGACCTTACCCAAAATCAAGATTTGGACACCCAACTGACTGAGCCACACAGGTGCCCCGGTATTATACTTTTTTAACATGAAATTTAGGTGAAATGGAAAATGAGAATGAAAGCTGGGGAATAATGGAAACAATGGTTGACTTGGCTTCAGAATGGTTTCAATCTCACCTCTGGAATCTTTTTAAACCTTAGTAGCATTTTTCACCTCCTTAGGTCTGTTTAGGAAGACCTATAAGAGGACAAGATCAAAGTACAGGCAAAGCCTTTAGCTTCTGATATAATAAGATATTCTTCCAAAGAAGAAAAGGAATTGTGCTGCATACAGTTTTGAACTGCCCAGTCTACAATTTTCATTCTCTGACTAGGAAACACAGTGAGAACATGTCTTAAATGCATGGCTCGCATTATTTATTTAAGTGTTACTTTCATCTTGCTATGGTAAACTTCACGTGTGATTATAATTTCTCATTCTCTACGTCTGGACTGTGTACTGCTAAGTCAAGTTTTGGATTTAGGTAGCAGGTCAACTACATCAAACAGTGGTAGGCCTCTGAATAAACTGAGGACAGAAAAATGTCCTTTTGGCTTGGCAACATGAAAGCCACCTCTGACCTTGACAAAGCAGTTTTGATGGACTGCTTGGATGGGTTAAGAAGCTGAACTGGAGAAGCACTAAAAAGCAAAAGGAAAGTGACTGCAAGGAGATGATATGTGGAAGAAGTTTAGCTACAAAGAAGCAGAAGAAAATACACGGTGGTAGCAAGAGGGTTTTCAGGAAGAGGTTTCAGGAAGGTTTTTCTTATTCTATTTTTAATATAAATTAAAAGAGTAAGTTTTTGTACTGATGCAATGGAGAGAGAAAAGTTGGTGATATGGATGTTCCACAATTATTTCAGATTCAACAGCTCCAATACTGAATTTTCTCCTCCCTCCAATCTGCCGGTCCTGCCCTCATCCTTTCATCAATTTAGAGAAGCTCTGCCTACTGTTGCCTAAATAAAAAGTCACCCTAGCTTGCTTCTCCTCTGGCATTTTCCATACATGTCATCACTAAGAGATACAAAATTTAACTCCTAAATTTTAAAAGTTCCCTTTTCTTCCCCATCCTACCACCAAGGTCCTGATTCAGTCACTCTCAAATAATTTTCACAGCTTCTATTTGATCTCTGTCTGGTGTCACTCTATAATAACTACCATCTATATTTCTGTCAAATCACTCTCTAACACACATGTCAATCACCTGCTTAAAAGCCTCTGATGGTTTCCCAACAACGAAGTTTAATTCCTAAGCTTAGTTTCTTGGAATATTGCATTGGTGTTCTAAGCAACAATCCTACTTATGCATATAGCCTGGCACATATTATAAGACTTCAGATCTTCAACTCTTGCCTAAAACTGCCCCCATTTGACACTGTGACTCATCTTTAAAAATTCAGCTCAGCTATAATCTCCCCCTGGAAATATTTGCCTCCTCAACTTCACCATCTTGAACTCTTCCTCTATGTTCCTGTGGCAGGCAGAATCCTAAAATAGTCCCCTAAGATTTTCTGCCTAATTCCTAGGACTATGAATGTGATGAGAATTCATTCAAGCCCTGATTATGTTAATTAATATAAGGGATTTTGCAGATGTAATTAAGGTTACTAATTAGTTGACTATGAGTTAATCAAAGGGGAGTCTATCCAGGTGGGGCCTAATCTAATCACATGAGCCTTTTAAAGGCAGTTTCCTTGGGCTGGCATCAGAGGAGGAAGTCAGGAAGATTCAAAGCATGAGAAGGATTCAACACACCATTGCTGAGTTGAAGGTGGGTGGGGGTTGGGAAGGGATATGATGAGGGATCTCTAGAAGCTGAGAAAGGTCCTGAATGAGAGTCAACAAAGAAACAGGAACTTCAGTACCACAACCACTAGAACTAGATTCTACCAGAAACTTGAATGAGCTTGGAAGTAGATTATTCCCTAGACCCTCCATATAAGAGCCCAGAGTGGCTAATATCATCATTTTTGGCTTTGTGAGACACTAAGCAGGGAATCCAATTGAGCCTGCTCAGACATCTAACTTACAGAACTCTGAGATTATAAATGAGTGCTGTTTTAAGTTTGAGAAGTTTGTGGTGATTTGTTACACAGTGATTGAAAACTAATACAATTCCATAGCTCTTTACTTTGGCTCCCTTGCATTTCATGTTTATGGTACTCTCTCCTCAATTAGTTTGTGAGCTGCTTAGGATAGAAATCATGTTTAAGTGATGTCTGTGTTGGTAGCATCTAACAGTACTTGACACATGGAGGGAGGAGGACTATTCAACAAGTATGAATTGAGCATCTCAGGGGGGATGTTACTATGGAAGTTGAATCCTATGAGAAGAAAACACTAGATGGAGTTAGGAGTGCAAAGGGTTTATTGAGGTGGGGAATAACACTTGTGAAAGCAAAAAGACAGGAGAAGATGAACACAGAAACATTTCAGACTTTAGTGTCAATGAGTGGAGCTTCTGAACACAGTACTTTTAAGTTGAGTCACACATTGGGCAGAAATGACCAGGCCCAGTACCTCCACACTGCTCAGTTATGGATCAGGGGCTGCCTAGGAAGTGTGTTGCCTCGGCTTAAGAACTGAGGTGGATGCTGAAGGTGCCAGAACTAGGAGCTATCCACTAACTGTACTTGCAGGAAACGAGGAACTTTTTTCCATGATGAAGATCTAAACAGTGCACCCTCAGAACTACTGCACTATGTGAAAGATCACATTCTCTTAATTAAAACATCACATAAGCTCTACTCAACAAAGTAGAACTATAAGGAGGCCTTCCAGAAGAGTGCACTAAAAAAGGACTCCAAAATGATCACATCCTTGCCTCCAAAATTTGGTTAAGAATCAATCTATCATTTTATAACAAAAGTTACAATGATTTGGGGCACCTGGGTGGCTCAGTCTGTTGAGCGTCCGGCTTTGGCTCAGGTCATGATCTCGCGGTTCGTGGGTTCAAGCCCCGCATCAGGCTCTGTGCTGAGAGCTAGCTCAGAGCCTGGAGCCTGTCTTTAGATTCGGTCTCCCTCTCTCTCTGGCCCTCCCCTGCTCACGCTGTCTCTCTCTCTCTCTCTCAAAAATAAATAAAATATTTAAAAAATATTTTAAAAGGTTACAATGATTATACTTCCTCTTAATATTAATGGTTATATTTTTTAAGCAGTAAAATTATTAGACAATTATTGTTCCATTAAGTTAAAACATCCTCAAGGTTTTAGCAAAGAAAAATATTTTCACCTCAAGTGCATATGTCCAAACCCAGAGAAAAATTTATTTTAATAAATGCCAATGATAGGTTTTAAAGGAGCTCAGTTTTCTTAGCATTATTAAAATACAAATTTAAAGAGAAAACTATTTTCTTAGACTTCTCTGTCTGAATTGATATATCTTTGTTTTAAGACCATCTTTCTTATTTGTTTCAACAACTTTATTTGGAATTAAATAGGTGTGAATTCTAAGCAAAAATATTCAAAGCTTCCATTATCATTTCACAAGTGCCAAAAAGCATTAGAAGTTGTTTTTTTTTTTTTTTTTTTAAAGACTGAGTGTTTTTAGAGGAAAGGTAGTTTGGCAACATACTAAAGGAAGAGTCATCTTCAAAAGCAGCTGCCAAATCATGTTCTTTGATGAGTCTCATATTTGAGAATATCAACATCGTATCAGTGATAATATGATAATTAACGATACATATTTTCCCCAACCCTTCTATATTCTTATTTATATGAGTGTAAAAATTCCCAATACAAACTGTTCTCAGAAATATAGTTTTAAACTTAATTATATCAAACAGCATTGTCACAATCATAGCTTGGATGAGACTTACTGTCTTCTGATACCTTTGGTAATATTGGTTCCCTGATACCAACATCTCCCCCACCCCCAACTTCTGGCCTGGGAATTGAAACATATCTTTCTTTTTTCTATATATATATTTCTTTTTACAGAGAGAGAGCATGAGCAAGTGGGGGAGAGAAGCAGAGGGAGGGAGGGAGGGAGGGAGAGGGAGAGAGAGAGAGAGAGAGAGAGAGAGAATCTTAAGCAGGCTCCATCAAGAAGCCCAATGCGGGGCTCAGATCCCACAACCCTGGGATCATGACCTGAGCCGAAATCCAGAGTCAGTCGCTCAACCGACTGAGCCACCCAGGTACCCCAGAACAATCAATTGCCATATTAAGGATTATATGTGTTATATCACATTAGATATCTAATAGAATTTCTGGAGGCATAGTAGTTCTACCTTATCTGTACAGGATACATTCTAAGAGTCCCAGTGGATGCCTGCAATCATGGATAGTACTGAGGCCTATATATATAATACTATGTTTTTTCCTATATATATGTACCTATGATACATTATAGATTAATTTATAAAATAAGCAGAGTAAGAGGTTAACAACAATCACATAATAAAATAGAATAATTGCAACAACATATTGCTGTAAAAGTTATTTGAATGTGGTCTCTCTCAAAATATATTGTACTGTACTCTCCCTTCTTCTTGTGATGATGTGAGATGATAAAATGCCTACTCAATGAGGTGAAGTGAGGTGAGTGATATAGGCATTGTGATGCAGCATTAGGCTACTACTTACCTCCTGACAAGTCAGAGAGCAGATCATCTGCTTTCAGACTGTGGTTGACTGAAAATAACTCAAACCACGCAAAGCAAAACCACAGAGAAGGGGAGACTACTACATAATAAATCTCAGAAGAATTCACCTTTAAACTCATTTACCAGAATTCATTCTTTTTCTGGCTTCAGTTTCTACTTTACTAATCATCATGGAAAAAATGTCAATTTAAGGGAAAACCTAATAACACTTTTTGACCTTTATCATCAATAGTAAAGACAGAAGCCAGAAGCCAGGAGCTCCATGTGTCCCTGGCAAGAACCCTACACTGCCCACATTTTCTTAATTCTTTTTACTCACCACCCCTAGATGACCACATCAGTCTTCTTTCCTTCAAATCTTAACATCTCCTCAGGTGTGCTCACTCTCAGCCGATGGTCTTATTTCCTATCATTTAGAAGAGCAAGGCCATCAGAAGAGGTTTTCCACCCATTCCCATTTCCGTATCTACTAACCTGCCTGCATGTGAGTCCATGTAAGGTCCACTGCCTCCTCTCCCATTGCTCTGGATGAGTGTTAGATCCTTTATGAACCAGACCTTCCACTGGCTCACTAGATCCTTTCCCATCTCGTTTCCTCATGTACAACTGTCCCCTTTTTCCTGTGGGCAATGTCCCTCTCTTCACTACATCATTCACAGGAGCATAGAAATATGATGATTTATCTTCCATCTTTCAAAGTAAATAAATAAAACCACTACGAAGAAAAAAAAAATACTCTTGCCCTCACAGCCAGACGCAGCAAGTACTCTTTTCAAAAGGAAAGCTCCTAAAAGCATACAGATATCCTCCCTGTGTACTTTCTCTCCTGTCTTTCTCTCTAATCAGGCTTTTGTTTTCACTACCTCAAAATAGCTCTGCTGAAGGTCAGCACCGTCAACTCAAGTCATCAAAGTTTGGTCATAAACTTAGCCTATAAACATTGTCATAGTTGATATTTTCTCAGGTACATTCTTGTCTTCTTGATGACCCCTCTTTATTGGTTCCCCTCCCATCACACCAGCTGCCTCATATCTTCCCCATCCTCCATATTTCTTTTTTTTTTTAATTTGTTTAATGTTTATTTATTTTTGAGGGAGAGAGAGAGAGAGATAGAGTGTGAGCAGGGGAGGGGCAGAGAGAGAGGGAGACACAGAATGCGAAGCAGCTCCAGGCTCCGAGCTGTCAGCACAGAGCCCGACGCGGGGCTCGAGCTCACAAGCCGTGAGATCATGACCTGAGCCAAAGTTGGACACTTTACCAACTGAGCCACCCAGGCGCCCCCATATTTCTAATGTTAGAGCACCCACAGGGCTCAAGTCCCTGGATATCATTTCCTTTTCTGTCTACACGCACTTCTTTGGCTATATCCTTTATTCCTGAGGTTACAAATATTGTCGATATTCTGACGACCCATCCCATTATACCTTCTGTCTGATCTCTCACAAAACTCCAGACTGTTACGTCCAAACTGCTTACTTACCACCTACACTTGGATGTCTAATGGGAACGGGAATCACAAATTTGCCATGTTGCTGGGAGCCATTTCTGAAGTAAGGCAGGTTTGCAAGGCCTCCCACCATCATATGGCAACGGGCGTCTACACCCACTCAACCCCCACTCAATTTTTGCTTGAGCACCGACCCCCAAGGCGCCTGGCTGACTGGTACCAGACCTTGTGAAGGAACTTATAGGAGTTTCTTCTTTTGTGATTATAAGAGCAAATATTACATTTCTCAAGAAAGCTGTTTTTCTTCCCCTGGACAATAGGCTATTGACCCCTGCTCACAAAAGAACTCTTGCCTTTGCTATGCTAAAAACATTGCCTTGTATTTGAG
>CM053573.1:50448555-50480303 GCA_028646485.1 Cryptoprocta ferox
AGAATGAAGAATCTTACACAATCAATATCTCAGATGTTAAGTTTCTCTAATCCTTTCACCTCTAAGAAAGTAACCATGTCAGTTATAACTATCATATGAATTTTTACAAGGTTTTACTTTCACTAGCTTAATAATAGATTACATTACCGAACTATCTGGAAAAAAAAGATTCATAGCCAAAATTCAAAAGTTCAGCTTAGTTCTAACTGCAATCACAGGCACAAGTAAATTGGAGCTAATGCAAAAGAAATGCATAGAGACCAATTACAGGGAAAATCTAAGAATTAACATAGACACAAAAGGCTTTAATTGAAGTTAATCTCACATTAGAGAAACACATTACGTGAACAAGCCAAATTGAAAACAATCGTTAACAATGAAGATGTGCTTGACAAGCAAGTCTTAGTGTTTCAGGCAATGCAGACCAGTCCTACAAACTCTTGCCTCCGTATCTCCATCAGGCCATTAAAAAAAAGTGTATGTTAAGATTGGAAGCCTCAATTGATGATTCTATATTATTTCTAGTTTCTCACTTTCACCCTTTGAATTCACATGGAACTAGTAAGACTGAGGATCTAGAGAAATGTGTTTAATTTTTTTAAATGTTTATTCATTTTTTGAGAGACAGAGAGATGAGCGTGAGCAGGGGAGGGACAGAGAAAGAAGGAAACACAGAATCTGAAGCAAGCTCCAGGCTCTGAGCTGTCAGCTCAGATTTGAAAACTAAATCACCAGTTTAGTACATGCAAATTCACCCAACACTTCTGCAAATTATTGACCATTTCTGGATGCCTACTAAATTCAAGGCCCTGTCCTAAACCTGTTACATACATTATCTCAATTAAATATCAGAGACCCTGCAAGATAGGCAATATTACTCAATTTTTATGGGTTAGAATACTAAGGTTCACAAAAGTGTAAGACAATTTACCCAAAGCTATACAACCAATTAATGAGAAAACTCAGATGCAAACTTCAGTGTCTCAGACTCCACAGCTCTGTTCTTTCTACTGCTGTGCATAAAAATGAGTCACAACTGATATTAAATGAGAGGAAGCTTTTTTTTTTTTTAAACTACAGGGAATTGGGAATCTCATGGGAGGGCTACAACTGAAAAGAAGCTTCTCATCTGCCTTCCCAGATCATGGGGAAGTAGTTTCTGGGACTCCTGCAAAAGGGCATGGTAAGATTAGCAAGAAAGTCAAATAAAACCTTTCCAGGGCCTAGCTACGGATTGACAAGATTGCTGAGCGGGAAGGCAATAACTTAAATTGACCTTTTGATTACAAGTAGGCCTCATTTTCTCCATGCATGTATGTTTCAACATTTTGCATCCAACTTATTGACAGTGTAATCAGGAGACTGACCCTTACATAGTACTTCAGGGGTCACACAGTGTTTTATCACTGACTACCTCTCCATATACTCACAGCAGGACTGGAGTCAGGTTGGAAACATGACATACTTTTCAGAATCGCTATGAATTTCTGAGAGCCTATCATGTACTAATGAGTCCACTGGGGGGATCACAGATTGCCAAATATCCTCATAACATTGTTTAAACAAGAGGAAACTCAAGTGTGATTTTACTTTCCCCCAAGTCAAAAAGCTAGTAAAGTACAATTAAGGTATAAGTAAATGAACAATTAAATGAGAAAGACGAAACAGTAGCTTTATTTTTTTTAAAAATAAAAATGATTTGTTTTTACAGTACAAGTCAATACAAGTCTCCCAGCTCCCCCATTTCAGTCACATTGTTGGTCTTAAGCAGCTTCTATGTGGTCTTTCTGGGCTCCCACTAAGGGAAAAAGGCAATCTTATCTCTGATTTCACACTAAAATTAAAGTTACATCAATAGCATCTGTGTTAGTTTCCTATTACTGCCATAACAAATTACTTAAAGCAACACAAATTTATTATCTTTTAATTCTGAAAGTCAGAGGTCCAAAGCAAGCCTTACTGGGTATAAAAATCAAAATGTTGGCTGGGCTGCATTTCCTTTGCAAACTCTAGAGAAGAACCAATTTCCTTGCCTTTTCCAGCTTCTAAAGGTCACCTGCAGGCCTCAGCTCATGGCCCCTTCTTCTATCTCAAAAGCAGCAGTGCAGCAGCAACACCCAATCTCTCTCCCCCTGACTCTGACAACCACTCCCGTCTGCCTTTTCCTCTTTTAAGGATCTCTGTGGTTACACTGGACCCACTCAGATAATTCATGAATGATCTCTCCATCTGAGAGTCCTTAATTTAACAACGTCTGCAAAATCGCTTTTCCATGTAATCTAACATATCCACAGGGATTAGAACATGGCCATCCTGAGAAGGCCATTATTATGCCTGCCATGCCATATTTGTCTGGATTTTACATTCACTGATCTGAAAACAGACTTTAAAAGAGTTTATAATAAAAAGATGCAACTGCTACCTCTTTGGTATAGAAAAATTATGGTAAAAAGCACTTTTGTACTCAAAAGTATTAGGTAACAAGATTCTGAGTATGATTCCAAGGAGCAAAACTGTTTAACTTAACATCCAAGAAATGGTTCACATTTGAGCTACATGATATAATAAACCAAAGCATCTTTGATGAGGAGAGACGCAGCCTCCCCTACAGTAAAAAAAAAAAAAAAAAAAAAAAAAAAAAAAAGTCATAAAATCTAAGGCCAAAAGATATGAGCTGGGGTGTCTATTTTACCAAAGAATGACCCACCAGTTTGAATTTTAGGCTCCTCTACCTAGGTAAGTTACTTGTGAAATCTGTGCCTCAGTTTCTCCTATGTGAACTGGAGACTGTTGCAATATCATGGCTATGTTTTAAGGGTATTGTTATGAGGATGAAAGATAATGTCCCTAAAGAACCTATCACAGCTCTTGGTCCAGGGTAGTTGCTAGGTAAATAGTAACTACTCCATTTTCACCTATTTTAGCTCAGTTATTATACAAGGAACTCCTGTGCAAGTATTTTCCCATTGTATGGCTAAAATATACATTTATATTCCTGCATGGAATCTGGAATCAGGAGAGTTCCTACGGAGCTATAACTCCTTTCACTATAATACTTTACAAAATTGCCTGATGAACTGCCCAATAACAAATTAAAGAAATGGCCATGTTTTGACAATTAAACTACACAAAGCTCCAAGTGCCATAATCACAAAACTAAAAATAGACAACACTGGAATGCTAATTCAGCTAAAGGAACACCAATAGGAAGATTTATCATCTGCAGGCTATCACAGAAGACTTAAATTTAATTTTCTGACTTGAGTTAGAGGTCAGTTTAATAAATAAAGAGCTATATAGATCTTACAATGTAAATGTAAGTACTAACCTCTTTTTCTAGTTCCTTTAAGTTATTAAATAGTTCCTGACACCACCTCCCCAAGTCAGCATTCAAAATGAAAAGGTTTCTAACCCAGCTCTGGTCACACACAAATTACTTCAAACCTCGATTAAGCTAGGATATACAGAGATAATTTTTAATTGGATGTTAAATATCGAGCAGATAATACACTCCATACACAAATGTAATCAAAATCTAATTGATACATATATGTATATATATACACATATATATATAATTCTGTAAATTAAAAGAGAAATATTTACAGTTATTTATAGGAAATATTCTTATTCTGGTTGTTAAAGTATCTGCTATATTTATGGACTGACAATTTAATAAAACAAGCTTGTTTCTAGTAGAAAATCTATCAAACATCAAAAAAGGGGATTTCATCAATAAAACAACAGGAATAGCTTGTTGGTGTAGTTTCTGTGGCATATATTTCAGTGTGTATATTTTGTTCTAAAATCTATTTAAAAAATCCCACTTGTAAAGTTTATACTTTCATTAGCTAGTTGTGTAAACTGCAAACTCCATCTACAGGCCTTCATACTCATGAACAAAATAGTATATCAAAGCAACATAGTTTGTCTTTTAATAATATAATTTCCTATGAGAAAATTACTTTATGGTTTCCTGTCATATCTCGTGAAATTTGAGTGAAAATAAGAAAACTTTTATTGCCTTTCAAGTGTAAAATTGCAACTAGAGATTAGAGACGCATATAATACAGTCAGCCAAGGCCAAGGTATTCTACCCTTGTTAAAGCTCCAGAGAGCCAGTGCATGTTGCCAAAGGCCTTCCTGATGCCATCAGTGTGATTTCATCAGTCTTGGGATAAACAATCAGAGAAAGTTTATATTCCTATGGCTTCTTGAACACTGGAGTTTCAACATCTTCATAGAATTGGATCTTAAGGGATTTACAATGGGAGCCTTTAGCTATCTACAACTCTTAAGTTTTTTTGAACTTGGAAAACTATTAAAATAAGAAGAATGTAAAATGGCAAGTGCCTTGATGTGAGGCCTTTGCAGCAGGATATGGTGTTAAATGAAGCTAACCAATTTCCACTTTGTAGTTTTGATAGATGTCCAGAGGGCTTTTTGAAAGTAAAACCAAATGAAAGAAACAAAAGCTGAGTGATCATTTCATCAAGGGAGTCTGGGTTTATACTGTAAGTTCAATTTAGGCAAGTCAATATCAGAAAACTCAAGAAATACTGAAGAACTTTTCTTCCTCAAAACTCATTTCATCTCTTATCCAAGAGCATGCCCTAATGTGCATTTCATCATTTTTCTGAAGTTAGACTTCTCTTATTTTCCCATCTAAAACCAAGGAAAAACAAAAACAAAAACAATAAATTACTGAGTCCACCCTGGTCTATAGAAGCTTTAATATACTACTTTAATATACAGATGAGTGCTTTCCATACAAAAAGTCTGCTGAAAATTTTAGTTTGTCAAAAAAATATTTTCTGAGTATCTATAATGTATTATGATTTCTGTTAAATTCTGAGAATAAAACAATGATCTAGACAAGTACAGTCCTGCCCTCAGAGAATTTACAGTCTGCCTGTAGAAATAATATACAACAAATTATTCATTTCAAAAGTGATAAGCACTGTGAAGCAGAATAGTATATTATGGGAGCTTTGAATAGATTTGACTAAGTGTGACCTCAGAGAATGACTCATAGGGAATAGATATATAAGCCTGATTTTGAAGGATGAGCAGAATTAATAGAACAAGGGCTGGGAACTAGGAGCGAGGGAAAAGAAAGCATTTGACAGTGCTAAAAGGTCCCATTAGGAGATTGAAGTGTTGAAAGTCTGAGACCTGAGTGAAAACCAGAATGAGTACAGTCAAAGGTAAGAGGGAATAGGACAAGGCAGAGGGAGAAGTAGGTAGACACTAGATCATGGAACCATATCAAAGAGTTTATTTGTCCTCTAACATCCATAAGAAATCACTGAAAGGTGTTGAGCAATACATTGATACGATCAGGCTTATGTGTTTTATAGATCACCTTGGATGCAATGTGAGAGTGGATTATTATCAATGCAGAATTTATTTCACAAAGATTCACGATTCCCCCACACAATAGAGCAACTGCAAATCAAAAGGAAAATGAATGCAAAGTGTGAATGAAAAACAAATATAGACCAATAAACCTAAATTCAGAAAGCGCAACTATGTGATTTGATAGAATATACAAAGAACATGTGATTCAAATTACTATTTCTCTCTTTACCAGGAGAACACAAACTCCAAGACCATATTCATCTCCTCTGTTTTGTCCGTTACTTTATCCCCAGCACCTAGACCTTTGGTTGAAAACAGAGATCCTCAATAAACACTTGCCAAATGTATGACTAAGCAAACAAGCAAAAGACTTTGTTTCCAATCACTTTACACCAGTGGTAATTACATTCCCCATTCTCCTCATGATGCTTTCCATAAATATCATCTTTTGAAAGATTCTTCATCTTCTATCATTTCTCCAAATTTAAGGCAAAAGCAGGTAGTGGGGTTCAATGACAAAATGAGTATAGTGCTAAGTAGTACCACCTAATAAGGAATAGTCTAAAGAAAAGATAAACAAAGGGAGTACAAGATACAAAGAGAATGAGCTTAGGGCATTAAATCATGCATCTAAAGAGGTTCAAGCCCCATTAGGGCCTGATAGCTTATAATCACTGATGATATCCTGCTATGTTCTGACTGTTTGTGGTCCCCCTCCCCAAATTCATGTTGAAATCCTAACCCCAAGGTCCCAAGGTGATGAAATGAGGAGGTGAGGCCTTTGAGAGGTGCCTAGGTCATGAAGATGAAGCCTTCATAAATGGTATTAGTTTGAATTAGCAGGAGGCTGATGAGGGCTTTGGAATCAAGTTGTACCCAGAAACAAGAAATGTCTGTCCTGCAGGGCTATTGTTTGCCTTATTTGAAAGGAACGAGGGGCTCCTGGTACTGCTTACCAACAGCTCTCACAATTAGCCCCATAGACCACGAGGAGTATAACTATATTCAAGAATGTGTGGCTTCTTTTCCCCTTTGGGAAGCTGTTGTTGTGCTGACCCATCACCATGGACACCAACTTGAGTTGTGCATCTGAGTGTGGCTTCTCTTGTGGGAGAGGGTATTACATGGTTTTTCTGTCCTTAAAAAAAAAAAAAAAAAAAAAAAAAAAGAGGCCCCAGAGATCCCTACTTCTTCAGTCTTTTGGGGTTACAGAAAAAAGATAGCAATCCAAAAATTGGGTTCTCACCAGACACCACATCTGCTGGTGCCATGATTTTGTACTTCCCAATCTCCAGAACTGTGGAAAGTAAGCCACCCAGTATTTATAAGTCACCCAGTTTATGGTATTTTTGTTATAGTAGCCTTTTATATAGAGACTAAGACATACCCCAAGCGCTCACACTGAAAAGTTTGCATTGAAAGCATTCAGCTGAGAGACTATGAAGCTCAATTACACATCCCCTGTAGCAAAATAACAAAGGTATCTCATTTTCCTCTAATGGAAAAGATATAGGAAAGTAAAGTGTGCATCATCTCTAGGTTGATGATTAAGCAGCTCTGTGCCTCACATTTTTCCTTGCAGCAACATGAACACTTTCTGTATATTCAATGTTCAATCAGCCAGGAGAGAGATCCTCAAGTATCCACCACCTACACACACACACACACACACACACACACCCTTACAGAGAGAGAGGGAAGAAGAGGCAATGTGTGCATTTGCCTTGGATGGATATAGGTGGTGTGAGGGGGTATGTTCAAGAGGCCAAGAGGGACCCACTGGCTGCTGATCTCTGTAATTTAGACCAGCACCTATAACCAGAGATCAGTTTCCAAGTCACTTCATACACTATAATTCTACAGAGACAAACTATTATTCAAAAGAGAAATGAATATAAGGACATTTTAGATCTATAACACCTCAGAACATTTGTCCCTGAGAGAGATTTTGTAAAAGAACTATTGAAGAAGTTACCATAGCAAGTAGAAAAATGAAGCCAGGAGGAATTGTTACAATTCAGGGGTAATGGTAAGTTACCCAATTTTGTTATAAAGTTTAAACAAGCAATATTATTAAAACATCTAACATACCTGTGTATGTGGAGGAGGGAGGAAGTACCTGAGCTGGGTCTGGGGCAAAGAGTAGAAAATAAAGGATGTAAATCCATCTTAGTTAATGTCTGTTAGGGTATATAGATGTTTAATAACTTTAATTTTTTAAGTATAAGGACTTTTTAAAGTATAAGTTTTATTTCTGCTGAAATGAAAAAAGGGTACATTAGAAGAATAAAAATAGAAGTATCATTTTCAATGGGGCACCTGGTGGCTCAGTGGGTTGTGTATCCTACTTTGGCTCAGGTCATGATCTGGTGGTTGTGAGTTCAAGCCCCACATGGAGTTCATTGCTGTCAGCACAAAGCTTCCCAACCTCTGTGTCCCTCCCTCTCTGCCACTCCCGTGCACATGCACTCTCTCTCTCTTTCTCAAAAATAAATAAACATTATAAAAAGAAAGCACACAAAAATAGAAATAAAAGCAAACATAATGCATCTAACAAAATCCAGGAATGAAGGCAATAGAAACAAAAAGATATGCGGAATAGAAAACACAGAGCAAGAGAGCAGGATTTCAGTAAACACAGTAAATATAAATGTGCTTAGCTCATCTTTTAGATGTTTTCAAATTTGGTAAAACAAACCAATCATCTAACCATATTCTATTTTTAAATGACACAGTTTTGGGGCACCTGGGTGGTTCAGTGGGTTAAGCATCTAACTCTTGATTTCAGCTCAGGTCATGATCTCAAAGTGGTGAGATTGAGCCCCTTGGTATCTGGCTCCACGCTGGGTGTGGAGCCTGTTTAAGGTTCTCTCTCCTTCTGCCCCTCCCCCACTCGTGCTCTCGCTCTCAAAAAAAAAAAAAAAATGACACAGCTTTTAAAAAGAGGACACAAGAAAGTTGAAAATAAAGGCAAATGCTGGCAAAATAAAGCTGAGTTGGCAATAGCACACAAAAGAGAATTCAAAGCAAAAACTTTAAAAGAGACAGCTTTCAAGCAGGTTGACAACCTACTGATAAATCAATAATCCAATAAAAAGATGTAAAAATCATACATTTTAAACATCTAAGAACATAACTTCAAAACTTATAAAAGAAGTGATATTCCCAAGGAGAAATGGATAAACCCTAAGTTCACAGTAGGAGATTATACTACGTCTCAGTTAGAAACTAACTGATAAAATACAAAAGAGTATTAGTAAAGAATATTTTAATGCAACACTTAAGTTTGATCTGGAACACACACACTTTGCATAAAAGATAACACATTGCTTTTTAACACATTTACACACACACACAAAGTAATCTGTATCAAGTTATAAACAAAATTTCAACAAGTTTCCAAAACTTGGCATCTCACAAGGGTTATTCACTGCCTATGTTAGAAAAAAAAAGTCAACACAAAAAATAGGAAGAAAAATCCATACACCTTAAAATTAAAACCCACATTCCCAGTCATTGTACTATATGGGAAATTAAAAGTGCAAATTACAAACTAGTTATCACAGATATGCCCAAGGAGACATGTACAAAGATGTTAGTTAACCATTATTTTAAACAACAAATAAAATTTTAGAGAAAAGTCTGTTCTTCAATAGGATAAATAAAATTGCTGAAAATATGAGACATTTATTCCATGGAATACTAGTTATATCTATAGACATTACCATGAATATATTTCCAACACCTATCACTGAAAAAAGTAGGCTGCAAAATAATGTGTAACATATAATACCATACACCTACAAATAAGAGAACTATACACACTATACAATCTATATGGAGAGTTCACATGCACACACACACACACACACACACACACACAGAAAAACATGAAAATAAGCACACCTTAAAAGAGGAATAAGGAAAAAAACCCACAGATTCATGGTCAAAGAGGACCTCAGCATTTTCTATAACATTTTATTTGTATAAGGAAAACATATGCATGCATCACTTGGCTTGAAACAGAGTATCAATTATTTTAAAACTTACTGAACTTTGAGCAATTATAGATAGTATGTAGAAAAGACTAGAAGAGAGAGACAGAGACAGAGACAAAGACCTGGTGAGGAGTGGGTAACCACACCCCTTCAAATAGGCTGAGAGATGAGGCATCTCTGAGGAGTTGACATTTGAGCAGAACCCTGAATTAAATGAGGAAGTTGGCCATGAGAAAAAGAGAAGTGTGTGTTAGGCAGAAGGAATGACAGACACAATGTCCCTGAGGCCAGCTCCATTTGTCAGAGGAAAGACAAAGAAATGAGTGGAAAGGTAAACAGAGCTACATTATTTTAAGACTTTGCAGCCATGGAGAGGAGTATGAATTTCAGAGTCATGGAAATTAACTGGAGGATTCTGAGCAGGAAGGGGGCGTGTTTACATTTTGGTTTTCCTTAATTAAACTTTTTATTTTGAAATAATTGTGGACTCACGTGCTACAGTAAAAAATAATACAGAGAGAGCCCATGTACCATCTACCCAACTTTCCCAATGGCAACATTTTGCAAAACTATAGTCTAATATCACAACCAGGATTTGGACATTGATGCAGTCAAGGTGCAGAATATTTCCATCACCACAAGGATCCCTCATGTTGCCATTTTAGAGCCACGCACATTCTCTCCTTATAACCCAGCAACTGTTTATCTCATCTCCATTTTTATAATTTTGTCATATCAATAATGTTACAGAAATGAAATCATACAGTATGTAACATTTTTATATTGGCTTTCTATCATTCAGTATAATGGTTTAGAGATTCATACTTGTTGAGTTTATCAATAGTTTGTTTCTTTTAATTGCTGAGTAGTATTTCATGGCACTAAGGATATTTGGGTTTTACTATTAAGAATAAAACTTCTATAAAATTCATGTACAGGTTTTTGTGTGAACATAAGTTTTTATTTCTTCAGGACAAATGCCCAAGAATGCAATTGTTGGGTTATACAGTAGTTGCATGTTTAGTTTTTTTAAGAATTTGCCAAACTTATTTTCTAGAGTGACTCTTCCATCTTACATCCCCACCAGCAATGTATTGTAATATAATTTCTCCACATTTGTGCCTGCATTTTGTGTTGTTACTGCTTTTATTTTATCAAACTTTAGACATTCTGATAGGTATGCAGTGATATCTTGTGATTTTAATTTGTATTTCCCTCATAGCTAATGATAATGACATCTTCTCATGCGATTATTTGCCATTTTAATGTTCTCCTTTTATGGAATAGTCTTTTAATGGCAATTTTAAGAACTCTTTGCCTAGCCCTAGTTATCAAAAATTTCCTCCTATGTTTTTCTTAAGAGTTTTATAGTCTTCATTTTCAACTTAAGTCTGTGATCCATTCTGAGTTAATTTTTATATAAGATAAGAAGGTGTAAGATATATATCAAGGTTATTTTTTAAAATTATTTAGGGGTGCCTCTTTCTCTCTCTCTCTCAAAATAAAGAAATACACATTAAAAAATTATTTATGGATATCTAGTTGCTCCAGTACCATTTGTTGAAAACACTAACCTTCCTCCATTAAAGTTCTTCTGCAACTTTTGTCAAAAATCAGTTGGATGTACATTTGTGGACCTATTTGTGGATTCTCTATTCTGTTCCATCAAACCATGTTTCTATCCCTCCACCAATATCACAGTCAGGATTCTGATAACACTAATATTAGATTTATTTTCTTATAGCTCCACAGATCCCTGAGGCTCTGATAATTTTTTTCAGCCTATTTTTTCATTTTTTTTCAGATTGGGTAATTTCTATTGTTCTATCTTGAAGTTCACTAACTCTTTGTCTTTTCCCACCATTTTGCTGTTGAGCCAATCTATTAAGTTTGTTTTGCTTTTGCTGTTGTTGTTGGTTTGATTTGGTTACTATATTTAAGTTCTAAAATTTCCACGTGGTTCTTTGTATCTTGTATATGTTTTCTGAGACTTTTTTTTTTTTGAGCATGTTATTAACTGCTCACTGAAGCATTTTCATGATGGCTGCTTTAAACTTTTTTTTTCATATAATTATAAAACCTCCGTCTGCTGGTATTTAGCATCTATTAATTATCTTCCTTCTTTCCATTTGAAATCTTCCTTGTTTCTGGAATAATGAGTGATTTTTTATTGAAATCTAGACATTGTGGATATTATAAGATGCTTTATCTTGTGTAAGACTTCTGCTTTAACTAGCTTTCTCTGAAACAACTCAAGCAGGGGAAAGAGAGGCAATGACTTGTTACTACCAAATAGAGGTAAAACTTATATCCAAAGTGGGAGCTATTTGTTCCTGTTGAACAAGGGTTGGAGCTCCACTGGACAACAGGACAACAGGACAACACTGATAACTCCCTAGCTGGAAGAGGTATTATTTTTGTTTTTGTTACTGTTGATATTGTTATCACTCTCAACCTGGTCTCTACTGGCACTGACACTGTTTCCTAAATCTCAGAGCATCCATGAAGGTCACTTCATGGTTTAGAAAGATCACTTTGTGGCTTAGAAAATTCTGAGCCACAGAAAACCTTCTGAAGTCCAAGGAAAAAATCTCTCCCTGTACCCATGGAGTAATTCCATGCTTGATTTTGACATGCCCCCTAAAATGACCTGAAAATCAAAGGGTGTTCAGCTCACTGCCAGGCAAGCACTTTCCTGAGGCAGGTCTTAAAATATGCTAATAGGAATGTAAAAACACTAAATTTATCTTACATCCATAAGACTCATACTGGAATATTCATCTTCAGCTGTGGATTCTTATCTCAATGTTTAATTTAATGAAACTGAAGGCGTCTGAATAAAAAGTTGCAAAATTTATAATAAACAACTGCCTTGTCAAGACAATTTATTACTGGTGCACTACATGCCTGAGGACTTAATTTTATGCAGTTGAGATGAAAACATCTAGAACTGTCTTTCGTATCTGGAAGGACTATCTACTCTGTATTTGCTCCTTTCCTGAGATGACTGCCTGAACCCTTTGTTCCCTGAACTGCTGTGAGAATTGGTAAGGAGCTGGCTGGCACCTTCTTATCGCTAAGATCACACCTCTAGACTTTACTTTTTAAAGACCTTAAAAGTCTGGTAGGTAAGGTAAGGAAAATCGATGTATCTGAAGAGGTCTCCTCATTCTTCAATGGACAAGGAGTTCTAGGAGAGATAGGTAGACTATGAGACTATCCTTATCTATCGCTCAGACCTAACTGCTGAGGACATTTATCCCAGCAATACATCTTTCCTTGTTCACCCACTTGACTCCTAGACTTAAGGTTCAAGTAGCTAAAATTTCACTTCAAAAGGTGATGAAGATAGAGCCCAAATCTCATCACCTTTGGAATATAATTAAGATATGTTTGTTTGTTTGTTTGTTTTAACATAATAGGTACCACGCTGTACCAGGGACACAGGACATTGCTCTTGTTTCCCCCCACTCACTCTCTACAAGGTGAGGAGTCTCTGAAGCCATAGGGCTAGGCCCAACCACATCCATGCCTCCACTGTTGGGTCATTCTCTGTGTACCTAGAATCCTACTATATACTCCCCAAATGGCCCAAACTTCATTCAGGACTTGAACAAGTCACTTCCCAGGGTCTGTACTCCCAAGAGCGTATAAACTGGTGTGAACAACCTTGACCTGAGACATGGTCAAGGATGACATTTTGTAGAAGATGTAGATGGAAGAGTCCAATCAGTCCAATCATTCAAATTTAAACTTAGTCTTCCAGAAGAGATAATCATAAAAGTATATTTGTCAAAGAAGAAGGATACTTTTTAGCAGTTCATTGGCTTAATTTGTAACTTTTAAATATTTAGACATATGGCAAATGGGTCTCTATTTGTATACGTCTTCCTGGGGTCTTGTAAAAATGAGAGTTAAAGCCTAGGCTAAATCCATGTGTCATAAGAGTAAAAGTCTACAATTATTTGCTAATTATGAATCAGAGGATCCGGTTCCAAAGGGAATGCCAGAATACAGAATTCCAACTGTGTATTCCAATTGTTTAAAACCCTGGAACATAGGACAGTTAAGAAAAGAAGAAAGGGAAGGAGTTCTATAAAACCTGGGGATCATAAAATACCTCATGACTGTGGGAGTAGATTCTCCAAGGAGATTTCCTCCCCCCCCCCCAAATGACTCAAGTGTCCCCATCCATATTCTCATCATATCTTGTAGTATTATGGCAGTCTACTGGAATTATTTGTCTGCATTCCCTATTGGCTGAGTTCTACAAGGGAGAAATTATTAATCTCTTTCACTGCTATATCCCTAAGAATCCAGTATAATGTATAGTAGGTGTTCAATTAACATATTTTGAATAACCAAATAATAAAAATTGTGCTATCCTGAGATATAACAAAAAATGGAGAACTAGCATTTCCAAATCTTGATATGCTGGGCATTTGGAGGAAAGCTCTACTCAAAAATTGGAAATAGCAGGTTATAACTACTAGGAAAATATAAATTTGATTAATCAAAGAAATAAACTCTAGATCAAGAAGTCACAATATTCTGATAACTAGACAGAAATTTCCTTCTGAAAAAGCTTTATGAGTTCTCAAAGAATAAGTCCAGAGTCTTGATCTCTGTATCCCTGGAATTTAATGCAATGTCTGGAATACAGCAGGTACTCAAAAAGAGTTTGTTGAATGACTAAAGACATTGCCCAAGAAAAAAATTTCCTAAACTCTATTTCAATGTTATATTACCGTTGTTCAGAATATACTGAGTAATAATTATTGAAATTCAATCAGAAGATACATTTCAATTGTGTAATTGTTATTTTTAAATGTACTGGATCATAAGCCCCATGACTGCAACTCATGTAGATAAGGAATATGGATACAAAGGAAGTATTTGTTTCCTAAATCATTTATATAAAAGATGTCCTTCCAGTTATCCAGGGTTGTATAACAAATTCCTCCAAAACCTTATGGCTAAAAACCACAACAATCATTCAATTACCTTTCATGGTCTCTGTAGGTCAGATATTCAACCAGGGCACAGTGGGAACAACTTGTGTCTTCTTTATGATGTTATTTTGAAGACTGGAAGTGACCAGATGGCTGGAGGCTAAAATCACCTAAATACTTATCCATTTACCCATCTGGAGGTTGTTGCTACTGACTGGGGCCTCAGCTGTGGGTTTATTTGGGGCTATCTGCCAAAATGCTTACCAATAATCTCTTATGGTTTCCCTGTGTCTTCAGAACATAATGGGTGGTTTCTAAGAATATGCTTCCCAAGAAGAACTGGCAGAAGCTCTACCACCATTTGTTACCTAGACTCAGGAGTCTTACAGCTTCACTGCCACCATAGCCACAGGTCCACACAAACTCTCAGAAGAGCATTAACACCACATTGCATGCAAAGCATAAAGGACAGGAGATTTTACTGTTGTGGTCAACATGGCAAATACAATCTGCTATAGTCAATTCTCAGGCCATAATAATTTATAATCTTTCAAAGATACAAAATACCTCCATTTCTACCATCAAGACTGTCAAGTCTCATTCTAATACAGCAACAGCTCAAAGTCTGTAAGAATGTATAAATCAAGTGGATGAGGTTCCTTCTTGAGATTTCTTCAGTACAGTTCCTTAAGCACTCGCTAAACCTAAAACATATGACCTAAGACAAGTTACACAATAATAATAGATTACCAGAGCATCTTATAGTATCTTTCCTATAAATGGCTTAGGCAGCAATAGTGGAACAGTCACAAGACAGACACTCTAAACTCCCCTTCAAAAAGGGAGAAAATGGGAGGCATACCGCAGTCACCAGTTAATTGCAATTTTGAAACCCATCCCAATACAGACTGTCAGTTCTTTGATTAAAACATGGTATTGCTCCCCAGAAATGATCCCCTATGACTCTTGGTTCCACTTTCTGAATTATCTTTCATTGTATGCATTTGTCATCCAACATTTGCAGCTATGTAGTTTTCTCAAGATGTGTTTTGTTAGGAGAAGTTGGGGGAAAAGAGACCAAAAGCCTTAAAGAAAAACAAAAAACAAAACAACAACAAAAAACTTCTTTCTCTCCCTTTTAGTTCAAGTTGGTGGTGCTTCCATGAAAACAATTCTCTTAAAAATTCTGTGGGATTTTCTTTGAATCTTTTTAGTGTTCATGTCATCAGGCAGAAGCCATAAGCACAAATCTCTTTTAGATGAGCTATTCTGTATCTTGGCTTCCATAAAATGTTGCTGTGGTTCAACACATGTGAGAATCTTAGAAGCCATATCAGTTAACAGAGATCTAGGAGGCTCATCTGTAGTTTCTTAGACAGATTTAGTCACTCTTTAAAAGAGTCTGTGAGGCACCACCTCAGATCTTCCTGACGTCTTTAAAAAATATTATATAAGTCATACTCTTGGCTGTTTCTTCTGACCACGTTTTCCTGACAATAAACCAGATTTGACCTATACTAAGAAGACTTTTCTTAATTTTATTTATTTATTTACTTACTTACTTATTTTTAGTTTTTTTTTTATTGTTGAGAGAGAGAGACAGAGTGTGAGTGGGGGAGAGGCAGAGAGAGAGGGAGACACAGAAACAAAGCAGGCTCCATGCTCTGAGCTGTCAGCACAGAGCCCAATGCAGGGCTCAAACTCACAAGCTGTGAGATAATGACCTGAGCTGAAGTCGGACGCTTAACCAACTGAGCCACCCAGGTGCCCCTGGACTTTTCTTAATTTTAGAATCATTTGCCATTTGTAGAGGTGGGAATAAAAAACCGTTTTATCTTTATGCACAAGTTTTGGCTTTTTTATACTTAACAGACTGTTCTTTAGCACATTCCCCTGCTCTCATATTTTATCACGGGTGCCAAAAAGTTCAGTGGCACTTTCAATATTTCTTCTGGAAAGGTCTTTAATTCAATCATTGAATATATTAGATACAAATACTACTGCCTCTATATTGCAGATGAAAGTGTCACCAAACTTTTCATCGCTGCATAATCATTGTTGCTCTACTTCTACTCTTCAATAACATTTCCTTACTTTCCTTTAAGCCCTCACTGATAGCTTCCTTGTAGCCCTGTAGGTGTCTACTGAACTCATTTCTTTAGGCTTTTCCTAACTTTTCCCCAAGGCCTTTTAGGATTTCACTAACAGTCTTCTCAATGTCCTTCCAGCTCCCACCTACAATCCAAAGCCAAAATCCCAGCACCCAAATCTGTGTGTTTTAACTGTTTACTCTCCAGCACCCAAATCTGTTCTGGTTTTCTGTTGCTGGGCAACAAATCACTCCAACATCTAACAGTTATTTTATTATGTCTCACAGTTTCTGCACATCAGAAATTTGGATAAGGGACAGAGCAGATGACTTGCCTCTGCTTCGCAATGTTCAGAGTCTTAGCTGGAAAGACTCAAAGGATACAGGTGACTTGAAGACAGATGCTGGCTATCAGCTGAGACCCTGGCTAAGGTTACCGGTCAAAATACCCACATATATCCTCCTTGTATGGTCTTTCCATCTTCTTACAGCATGGTAATTATGTTCAAGGAGTGAGTTGCCTTGCCTTTTATGGCTTAGCTTTGGAAAGTCACAGTGTGACTTCTGCCTTAATCACAGGCATGCCCAAACTCAAGGAACGGTAAAACAGACAACCCTCCCCACTTTTCCCAAACATTCTATGGAAGAAATATCTATAACACATTATAAGAAGTGTAGGTGGAATGGGAGAACTTGTTGCAACCATCTGGGGAAAACACAAGTTGCCACACATATTACTAAAAGAAAACTGAAATGTCCCTACTTATATGCCTCTAAAATTCAAGGTATAATAATATCTCAAGTTTTGTACCTTAAGAATCTATATTTGATATGCAGTTATTTTTATCTAATTTTAATGCTATAAAGAGGAATTAGGGCTCCTTTACCAAACACCCCTACTTAATAAACAAATATAATAAGGCAGGGATAATTTCAATAACTTGTTTTAGTTCCAATTCAGTCTTTTAATTTCCAGTAGAGTTCTCTTCCCATTATATATTCTTCTACATTAAGATGCTTCAAATGCTATCACATCTCATCACTCATGGTATCTGTAATAATACTCAAGTCATTAACAGCATTTCCACTCTTTCTGAGAAGCTTTAGAAATAAGGATTATGACTTCTTTTTTTTTTAATAAACTAATTTCATATAGCTACATACAAAAGTTATAGGAAACTAATATTATAATAAGCATGCAACTCAAGCAAGATCTTCAGGTGTGTTAAGCTGACATCTCCACTTAGAATTACAGGGGAATGCACAGCGAAAACATAATTACTCCAAATTTGTTTTTAGATATTTATTGACCTTAAAAGTTCAGAGTCTATAACGTTCCTCTATGCAGAGCTAATCACTGACACTTCATAACTTGAATGCTGACAAATTTCCACTCAGTTGCTGTCAAAGGTTGAATAATTATATTTAAGGCATTTTCTTTTGGAATGTTTCATATACCTTGGAGAGGAGTGTTGGAGTCTAATTTTAAAGGTGTTCATTTGTGAACAGAATATTTTTAAAGGTCTAATTTCTAAAAATAGTGATATATGAATATTGAATGAAGATAAAACCTATTAACATGTAAGTTAAAGTTTAGTCTTTAGAAAACAATACATTACTTCTCACTCAGAACTGTGCATTTAACGGGCCTGAGGTCATACTATGATCTACAAGTAAATATTTTCTATTTAACAATTGACAAAAAATAAATAAAAATTAAGTAGCTAACTGCAATAACTGCATACATACTGTTGTTTACCCGTAAGTATTAGACAACTAACCTATTTTGAGAAAACACAATAAAAATATTTTATTTATATTATTTACTTAAAAATAAAAGATGCAAAATAAATCAGTCTAAACCATTAAATAACACAATTATTGTAATTAAACATTAGTCATCCAGTGTACTCATCCAGTCAGTATCCACAACAGAATAATTTTTTTGACCCTAAACCAAATTAAAAGAAATTATTTACTTCATGGAGAAAGAACTATCTTATAAATATATCTATGAACTATTCACAAAAATTGACAGAAGCCAAAAAGAAAGACTTCTTTATTTAAAAATGAAGAAATCATACAGCAAATGAGTTGATTACTCTGAAAGAAAGGGAAGGCCAATTATAGAAGTTTAATCAATATATTTACAAGAATATGGAATTAAAATCACAACATAAAAAATTTATAAGTATTGTGACAAAGCACTATTGTGCTTATGTAAAGGACTATGCAAATTAATAAATAAAAATTAAAGCCCTTCTATCTGTTCTGGGAAAATAAAATAGGTGAAGAAGTACAGTAGTCCCCTCTTATCTATGGTTTCATTTTCTGCAGTTTCAGTTCCCCCCAGAGAACAGCAGTCCAGATGCCAATGATCCTCCTTCTTACCTGTCATCAGGTCAGTAGTAGGCTTTATCATTTCATTCACCTCACTTCACCTCAATACATTGCAATATTATCATCTCACCTCATCACAGGAAGAAGGGTGATTACAGAATAGTAAGATATTTTGAGATAAATACCACATTCACTTAACTTTTATAATAGTATTTTGTTATAATTGTTCCACTTTATTATTAGTTATTGGTGTTAATCTCTTAGTGTGCCTCGTGTAGAGTTTATCATACATATGTATATATAGGAAAAATCATAGTATTAGTATATATTTAGGATTTGTTGCTTTCCATGATTTCAGGCATGCACGGGGGTCTTAGAATATATCCCCTGCAGATTAGGGGGAAATACTGTAGTTGGAAAAAATAACAAAAATAAATGCATAATATAAATATTTGAACAAATGTTCAGCATCACTAATAAACATTTCTTTGCAAGTAAAATCAATGTAATCCAATTGTAACTCATAAAATTAGCAATGATGAAAACCAATAAGTATATCCAGTTTTAGAAATGGTACATTGAATTAAGGCACTCCCAACCACAACTGATAATATTCTCAATTGATGTGATTTTATGAAAAACAATTCAGTTATTAGTTGCTTGAAAAGCATCCAAAACTTTTGACCAAGTAATTCTACTTTTGAATGTCTGTTTTATGAACTTGAAATTTAAAAAAAGATTAAAATGTATGGCAATGGCATTTATTATTGCATTGTTTATTACCAATAACACATAGACACACTATAAATATTCAACTTTAGTAAATGATTAAATGCTATTCTGATATATTTATATAAATAATAAACAAAGGGTTTTTTAAATATTTTGTACAGCTACATGTGAAATAGTATTAGTATGAAATAATACACAAATATTCATTATATTCTCAACTACATAAAATATTCATCAAAGAAGACTGAGACACCATATTCCAAAAAGTTGAGAGAAATTCTGACTTTATAGAATAGAATGAAAAATTTAATTTTTTTTTGCTTTCTATGTTTTTAAAACAAATCTGTATCACTTACTACCAGAAGGAAGAACAAGTAGAGAAAATATATGAAACATTTAGAAAGAAAAAATAAAAAAGAAACATTAGCATCTGGCAAGCATTAGTAAAACAGGTAAAAGTAATTTTATTTTTTTAAACTTCTTTAACATATATTTATTTTTGAGAGACAGAGCACAATAGAGGGTGGGACAGAGTGAGAGGGAGAATCCAAGGCAGGCTCTAGGCTCTGAGCTGTCAGCCCAGAGCTTGACACGGGATTTGAACCCATGAACCTTGAGATCATGACCTGAGCCGAAGTTGGATGTTTAGCCAACTGAGCCACCCAAGCACCCCAGGTAAAAGTAATTTTAAAGTTTAGATGAAAAATTCTACTCATTCTCTTTCACGTAAGAATTCAATAACTGCTTTTCTCTTAAAATTCTCAACAAAACATTTTATTCTGAAAATCTGAGTCATTCTTTTTAAGACATTATGATGATTATATATCTACTTACCTCCCTTTCATCCTTGCCTACCAGGAAATGCAGGGCCAGGTGTCATTCTGAGAAAAATAATCACATAATTCTATTTTCTTAGTACAGTTATCTACCTGGCTGGTGGTCTATTGCTGTTTTTGCTTATATTTTCATCTTTCTAAACATGTTTCATTATAGATTTGTTATAACAGATGGTGCCATCATTTTTTTTAATGTGTATAATGCAGAATATGTGAAAACAATCCGAAAGAGTTGGCAGAAAAGTTGGAGAAAAGTTGAATAATTAACCCAGGACAAAAGTTTTCAAATTACTGAAGGCTTGAAAGTAAAGCCAAAATTAATTAATGTTTTTTTTTTATCTTAAATTTTGGACTCTAGATAAATCCTGGGCTTTTTAAGCATAAAGGTTATAAGGCTGACTACAAAGGGGGGCCAGAGAAACCATTTTCTCTGTAAGACAAATTGAGCTAATTGCTGGCACAGAGGGCTTGTCAACAGCACTATCAGTTGAAAAGCTTCTGATTACATCGTTTGTCTATGTATACTACTCCTCTGTGGCAGCTCTCTCGTGAGTAAGGAAATTCTGTTCTTTTGTACTAATCCTTCTCTAGTGGAAAAAGCTTTCTGACAAGTAAATAAGTGAGCCACTGAAGTACAGAACAGAGTGTCTGTGTTTCACCACCTTCCCTGGTCATGCTATGGGCCTGATATTTTCTGTGTAAGAGGATGACTTAACGGACATCAAGGCTTGGTTTCCATCAATTCTCTTTAGGAAATGACTCTTCAGGAAATTTTCTTCAGACTATGGTATCATTGTCTGTGACCAAAATACGCTGGCATTTTTCTAACATAAGTTGATTGATCCCTTCTAAATGGCAGCACACTTTGAATATTCTTGTATTTCTGTGCTGCAAACATTGTCACATAGCTTCCTTGTCTTTAAAAGTATATCCATAAATTCAGTCCTTAAAAATGCTTTTAAAAAATCTTCTGAAAGTGAATTAAGTATTTGTTTATATTGCTCTCTACAGATGATATTAATGTTTTAGGAAAGTATAGATTTATCCCATGATTTAACTGAAATACAAATTCTGGAAAATGTCAATGTGGCCTGGAAGATTAACATCAATCTTGTGAAACAAAGTCCTCAAGGGACAAAGAGAGAGGGTTAGCCAGTAGATGGAATGTAGAGTGCTTTTGCCCATCTATGCATACCATAAAAATTTTGGTGCTTTATTAGTGATGATTCAGTTAAATGTTTGTAGCTGTTTTTCCAAAAATGAATACTGGTCAGGCTGCTCTGAAGGGACTTAGGTTACTAATATCTAGAGCTTGGAATTTAGTAAAAATATATTGATATGAGATGTTCATTTTACCTTTTTAAATATTTTATATATGTTAATTTAAATAACTTCAAACACATATAATACATATTCTCCTTATGCAAAATTAAGAAATTGTAAGATTGGGGCACCTAGGTGGCTCAGTCAGTTAAGCATCCGACTCTCGATTTCGGCGTACAACATGCTCTCACGGTTCTTGAGTTCGAGCCCTGTGTGGAGCCTGCTTGGTATTCTTTCTCTCCCCTCTTCTCTCTGCCCCTCCCCAGCATGCATGAATGTATGAATGCTCTCTCTTTCAAAATAAATAAACTTAAAAAAAATGTTGATAACCAACTTAAAAACCCGGTTCCTCCCCAGAGGTACCTTGTATCAGCCGAGTTTGCATCCTTCCTTCTTTTTTTTATGGATTTGTGTGTGTGTATATACACAAATTTATAATATAACCATTATATATAAAATGCATATATAGGTATATATGTAAAATACTATATATTTTCATATGTATGTAAAGTATACAGTGTTTTATATATATATTATATAGAAAATATACATAAAGACAAATGCATAAACATTATAACAGCAACATAAGAATATATCTGTTCCCACAGAGAACAAGCTTTTTTTGGCTATTTTTCTTTCATCTTACATGAATTACTTATATAAATTATTTCCTTCATTTTTTCCCGTAAGGTTATTTCTTTCCTTATTGATTTGTGAGCTTCTGTAGTTTCTGAAAATAATTTCTTGTCTATGTTGCAAATATTTTTATTTCAAATTTTAAGGTGTCTTGCTGTAAATTTTAATTGTAATACCAATCTTTAATTTTTCCTTCATAACTTTTTCTTATTTCACTTATTTTAGAAGGGTTTCCCCAGCATAAAGATCAAATATACATTCTTTATATTGTCTTCTAATAGTTTTATAATTTACTCTTACATGAATACCTTTAATATTAATACTTACTATTAATATTGAATTCCCCAGTTTGTTAAGTTGATGCACAGGAAAGTAATTACTTTTGCATGTTGATATTTTATCTAACCACACTGTTGAATAGGTTTATGAGTTCTGACAGCTTGTCAGCTGGTCCTCTGGAATGTATATGTGACAGTCACCTTCTGCAAGTTGTCCAGTTACATCGTTATTGCTACTGTTGTTGTTTCATTGACTGGGCGTCTGGTGTCCTGGTAAATGGTAATGGCAATAATGGTCCTTCTTTGTGTCCCTCTGTTCAGTAGGAAAACTTCATATATCATTAACATAATATTTATTTTTGTAGATTTTAGAAAGAACCTTCATCTAGATAATGGTAACAACCTCTATATGCCCTGTTTGTAAGGAATGACACTTAAGTTTTATTTAAAAGGTTTTTGCACCATTACCATGTCACTATTGTGCAGTGCATTGACAAATTTTTGTGTTTTTGAACCACTGTCATATTTCTGGGATAAACCCTGGGTGCTCATAACATATTTTAATTTCGATGCATTCATTCTTTGATATTTTTTTAATAAATGCTTTAAGAATTTTGCATCTATGTTTGTAAGTTTTTTGTGTGTGAATCTACGTATAGTTCTCTCTTTATCAAGTTTTTAAATATTTGGATTCTACCTTCCTTGCCTTTTATTGAGACAATCAACTTTTCTTTGTTTCATTTTACTAACAGTTGAAAGTTACATCTATTTCTGTTCTGGTAGTAACTTTAATTTTGAAACTACTTTATAATTAATTATAATTATATTGTTTCTAATAATGGTGGCATTAAACTGTACATATTATAGCTTCTCTAAAAGTCAAAATTTGTAGCAAGGTGATGTTTTAATTCATTATCTCATTTGCTGTCTTGATACCACCTGGAAATTTTTAATTATAAACAGCTAATTTTAGAAAAATTAATTATAGTCAATACTTATTAGAATTTACAATAATTCTGACTAATTAAGTTGCTTACCACTCCTTTTGGGATCCTTCCTTTTCCTCTTGGATTCACATCCTAGAATTAGAGAACATCCAACTCTAATTCAACCTCTAACTGTAAGTGATTTATTTTCTGAATCATTCTATGGGGAAAAGAACCCTAGTTTACTCACACAATTGAACACTCAGATATAGAATTATAAATTGAAAGTTATTTACTTTAAAATGAATTTTTATTGTCCTCTTGCATGTAGTTAATCTAGTGAATTTTGAACTGAATGTAATTTCAATCTGACTATCATTTCCCAGTAAATAATCTCTTCTAGTCTCCTTCTCTGGAAGCTTTTAGGGTTTTGTCTTTCTCCTTGGTGTTCTAAGTTTCATCAGGATGGGTTCCTCTAAATTCTGCTGAGGGTTTGCAGGAGGTATGTGCTTTTACTCTGAAGAGACAACTTTTTTCAATTCTAAAAATTTTTTAAATTTTTTTAATGTTTACTTGTTTTTGAGAGAGAGAGAGAAAGAGAGAGAGAGAGAGCACAAGCAGGGGAGGGGAAGAGAAAGAGGAAGACATAGGATCGAAACAGGCTCCAGACTGTCAGCACAGAACTGAACATGGGGCTTGAACACACAAACTGGGAGATCATGACCTGAGCCAAAGTCAGATGCTTAAACAACTGAGCCACTCAGGTGCCCCTAAGAGTTTTTTTTTTTTTTTTACTGATTCTTTCATTTAATATTACTTTTTACCCCTCTTCTCTTCTGAATCTTCTATTATATGAAGTCTCCTGAGACATGAGATTACTTTACCTTTCACACTTTTCACCTCTTTCATTTGATCTGAATTGTGCACTAATTCCTCACTTCATTTTTTTAGTGCATAAATTTACCCTTCAGCTTCAGGGACAATTCTCCTCTACTTAACTCATCTATTGTGCTATTAAGTGACTGACCAATGTTTATTACCCATGTAATGTAATTAATAAATGTTTAGGTAGCAATATCCTCATGCACTTCTTTGTGATAAAATATACTCTAAAATGAAATTGTTTTCTGCTTATTCTAACCACTGTTTCTTTAAGTACTTCTGTTCATCCCCTTTGATGTATCTCTTTCATGGCGATGAATTTCCCTGAATACTTGGTGAATTTTTATTTTGTGCTCCTTTTTAAACGGGAGATTCTCCATTAGAATGTCTTCTGTAGAATTCATTTCATTGTTTTTCTTTGCTTTATTGCAATCCTGCTTTTGCCCTAACAATGAATTTAATGTTAATTGACAGAACAGCTAATAGAAAGATAAACTCTATTCTGGCACCATTAGCCTTCTGGAGAATCTGGGTGCACTTTTAGCCTTTAAATGAAATAATCAGGTTGAATAGAATATTTGCTTTGCCTGGAAGACAAAAACAAATACTTTCTTAGAGAACTTTGGGTAGAATATTACCACCACTAGATTCTAGTATGAAAACAACAGCTTTAATAGCTAAAAAATAATCCTTTTATAAAAAGAAAAATGGTAGGGATATTTTGCTTTAGAATGATGACTTTCATTTCAAGAGTTTTCTTTAAGCCACTCCATTAAAAGGAGTTTGGTAGAAAAGATTTAGCCCATGGCATTCAGAATCTCAGCTCCTAATAGATTCATGAGTAGAAAAACAATTTCAATGTAAATTATTCTAAAATCAGATGAAATTTAACTTTGCAAGAGACACCAGATCAAGCCACTTAATCTCTCTGAACTCCTAGTGACTTATTTAGAAACTGAGATTGATCAGAGCAGCACACACACTTCATAGGGTTTTATGACAACTAAGTGGGTAAATATATTTGATTTTATTTTTTATAAACTTTAAAATATTTAATTTTTTAAATGTTCATTTATCTTTCAGAGAGAGAGAGAGAGACAGACAGACAGACAGAGTGCGAGCTGCGGAAGGACAGAGAGAGAGGGAGACACAGAATCTGAAGCAGGCTCCAGGCTCTGAGCTGTCAGCACAGGGCCCAATGCGGCCTCAACCCCAGGAACTACGAGATCATGACCTGAGCCGAGGTCAGATACACAACCTACTGAGCCACCCAGGTGCCCCTAAACTGCAAAATCTTTTAAAAAGTAATTTGCCACATATTCAGGCTCTCACTGTATAACAGACTACAAATGTTATTAATTATTACTTAAGTTAGTTTATAATTTATCAAATGAAATTGTAATTTTTTGCCTTTGTGTATAATCATATATTTCTATCCCATCCCTATTTCATAGAGAAATAGATAGGTACATAATATTCCCTTGATGTCCTTAATATCCTAGTCTGAAGGTTCAATGGTAAGTCATGTGTCCCCATCACATTCAAACATAAGACTCTCTTGGATTGCTTGTTATGTGAATAACAATTTCTAGATCATCTAGAGATTCAGATGCAGGAGGGGTAAAGAATAATATGTTTTTAAAAAGCACCCAAAGTAAAATCTTTCATCAGGAATATTTGGAAAACACTAGCTTAGAGTAATGAGTTGTAATGGTTTTCCAGCAAGAGTCATAAATTCATCTAGAACTACAAAAGGTAAAAACTTATAATCCAGTAATAAACTATCCACCATTTGTTTAAAGTCACCCGTTTACTCTCCTCCCAGTGAAAGATAATTTAGGTGCTTAGAATGTACCATTTTCAGGTCTTCCCTACTTACAGTATCCCATGCAGATGAGTATAAATCTTATTTTCTAAGACTTCCAAATAAGAAATATTTCCCTCCTTTGTCTTGATCCATTCCATTTTTTTTTTCCACTGTCCAAAAGCTGTTTTTTACATCTGGCTTAAATATTTAATGCATATAACTTTACTGAAATAGATTAGCATTACCACCAGAATGCAAAGAATTTTATCTTAAATCTTAAGTAAACTCACACAATGTCTCCAAATCTATAAGCCACTCTTCACTACCCAGAAGCCCACTTCTTGCTAAGAGAAGCCAAAAAGTTCAAAGAAAAGGAAAGAAAGGAAACCTGTAACCTGTATCCACCTAAACATCTCTGAGGAATGTGCTGCCAGTAATACATGTGTGGGGCAGGTAGGGTATGTTTCCCAAGAAACAAATGATTAGCATGAATGTACTGTGCTTAGACCTTTAAGAAAACAGGATAGCCAAGAAGGTCTAGAAAAATCATGCAGCTGTTTCATGTTTTTATTTATAATTTTATAGACTGTGAACTGTGCCAAAAAATGTCAGTAGAAGGTACTCATTCATCTGCATGATTGTCTTAAACTCCTGTTGGCAGCAGTGATCACTAATGAATATGCAGAACATTTTTAAGGTTCAACAGCTTCTAGATAGGCTAGTGACAAACAACCTTGACTGTATTTGCTCTCAAGGCCCTATTTAGAGAGCTAAAACCAGTAACATGGTGCCAATCTTGCTGGCACAGGAGAAAAACTGCCTTGATTGTGTTCTTGTCTGCTAAAAAGTCTATTCGGTGGTATTCAGCTCCTTTCTCAATAGCAGCCTCTTGAACGACTTGGCGTGAACCAGCCATTCTAAAGAATGCCTGTTTAAATCTTAGACTGATAAACAGAGGAATGTATACTGATTTGCTATTAAAACGTGCAGAATAGAAGGCAACATGAAAATTGAAAATATTCATGAGTATGCCCACAGAAAATTTCATTGTGTGATGTTGGTTACTGCACTTTGGGTCTGTATTTTAGTTGGAGAGATTTTTTATACAGTTAGATATGTAAACTCACCATCCACACACCGAAAGATCCATGATTATGTCAGCATCATTTGTTTTTTAAGACTTGTAGATTATGACATATCATACACATAATATGAATAGTGCAAAAATAAAGGGGTACCTGGGTGGCTCAGCTGGTTAAGCTTCTGGCTCTTGATTTCGGTTCTGGTTGTGATCTCAACCACACCGAGTTGGGTGAGTTCAAGCTTCGAGTAGAGGAAGCTCTCTCCCTCACTCTCTGTCCCTCCCCTGCTCACGTAAGTGCACTCTCTCTCAAAATAAATATTTTTTTTTAAAAAAGAATAGTGCAAAAATATAAATGCACAGTTCAATGAAAGCCAACTGCTAGGTAACTATCACTAGGTCAACTAAGAGTCTTCCAAACCCTGCAGAAGCCTCCATCCCGTCCACTTTCCTTTCCAAATTCCTCAAAGGAAACCACTCTCCTGCCTTCTAACAGTACAGCTTAGCTTTGACTATTCTGTAAAACTTTGTTCCGATTAAATTTCACAGTGTATATACCCTTTTGTATCTGACTTCCCCACCCCCAACTATTATAATTGTGAAATCCATCCATGTTGCTGGGTGTCATGGCAGCTCTTCCATTTCCATTCCCATAGAGTATTTCATTGTAGGACTATAACACATGTATTTATCTATAATACTGCTTGGTGGACATTTATATTTTTATCCAGTTTAGGATTTTAACGAATAATGATACTATGAATATTCACTTACATTTCTATTGGTGTACACACATACATTTTTCTGTTGGATATACCTAGAAGTGAAATTGCTGGGTCCTAAGATGTGCAAAAGGTCAGCTTTAAGAGAGAATGCTAAGTATTTTTCCAAAGTGACCACACCAATCTGTAGCCCTAGGTAGAAGGATTCCTATTTCTCCACACTCTCGGCAAACCCTAGTAATGTTGTCTTTTAAAATTTCAGTCATTCTGATGAGTGTGTAGTGGTACATAACTTGCCTTTTCCTCATCACCAATGCTGAGTTCCTTTTTATATGTTCATTTAGTCATCTGGATGTGTGTGTGTGTGTGTGTGTGTGTGAGAGAGAGAGAGAAAGAGAGAGAGAGAGAGAGAGAGAGACAGACAGAGAGAGCTTACCATTCATTTTTTTTAACTTTATAGTTTATTGTCAGATTGGTTTCCATATAACACCCAGTGCTCTTCCTCACAAGTGCCAAATATTTTGCTTATTTTTATATTGGATTGTCTTTTTCTTATTTATTTGGAGATTTTTAAACATTCTTAGTATGCCTTGTTTTTTAGCTATATATATTTAAGGTATCTTCTTTCACTCTGTGGCTTACCTTTTTACTTTCTTAATGGTATATTTTGATTAACACGTTCTTAATGTTAACATAGTCCAGTTTATTCATCTTCCCCTAATGGTTACTGGTGTATGTGTCTTCTTTTAAAGATACCTTTCCCCACTCCAGGCCCATGAATTGTTCGCCTATATCAATTTTTAGAAACTTTATTGATTTGCCTCTCAATTTATGTATAATGTAAGATGGGTCATTTCTTTTCTTATCTCTCCTTTCCTTCCTTTTTTCCTTCTCTCTTTCCTTCCTATTTCTTTCTTTTTTAACAAATAGAATTCATTTGAACTGGTACCATCTATTGAAAAGATGGCTCTTTCTCATTGCAATCTGCAGTGTCCCTTTCTCTTAAATCAAGTGTCCTTCCAAACATAATCCCAGTTTTGGGATCTCAATTTTGTTCTACGTGTCCACTTGCCTATCCTTCTGCCAATGCCACATTATCTTATTAGTATAGTTTATAATACATCTTAACATCTGGTAGAGCAAGTCTTGCCACTTGCTTTCACCAAAAGTGTTTGGCTGAGGCTGGGTGGCTCAGTCGGTTAAGTGTCCAATTTTGGCTCAAGTCATGATCTCATGGTTCGTGGGTTCAAGCCCTCACATCAGGCTCTCTGCTGTCAGCACAGAGCCCACTTCAGATCTTCTGTCCCCCTCTCTCTCTGCCCCTCCCCCACTCATGCTCTCTCCCCCCCCCCCAAAAATAAATAAACATTAAAAAGTTTTTGGCTTATACTAGCACTTTGTATTCTTATACAACCTGTATGATAAGTTTGTCATTTCTAAAGAAATCTGTTGTTTCATTAGAACTGAACTAGATCTAAAACCACGGTTGCAAAATAAACTTTAAAATATTGAAACAAAAGATATATGAACATGGTCTATTCCTCCATTTCCCTGTTTCTTTAATTTCTCCCAATGCATTCTATTGCAGAGCTCTGTGGTGTTCTATGTAACGATCTTTTCCATTTAAAAATTATTCCTGGGGCACCTGGGTGGCTCAATCGGTTAAGTGTCCAACTTCACTTCAGCTCAGGTCATGATCTCATGGTCTGTGGGTTTGAACCCTGCATTGGGCTCTGTGCTGATAGCTCAGAGCCTAAAATTTGCTTCAGATTCTGAATTCCTCCATATGTCTGCACCTCCCCCACTCACACTCTCTCTCTCCCAAAGATAAACATATAAAGAAATATTCCTATGTAATTTGATGTTTTTTAGATGCTAATGTAAGTGGTAAATATTTTACTGTAATGTTTTCTACATGTATGTTACTTGTATATATTAAGTTTTTCTCTTAAACTTATATCTGGAGACTTTGTTATATGCATTAATAAATTCTAGTTATTTATCTTATAGATTTTCTTTTTTTAAGTTTATTTATTTATTTTCAGAGACAGAGAGCATGAACTTGTGTGAGCAGGGGAGGGGCAGAAAGACGGCGAGAGAGAGAATCCCAAGCAGGCTCTGTGCTGTGAGCACAGACTTGATGGGGGGGCTTGATCCCAGAACCATGTGATCTATACCTGAGCTGAAATCAAGAGTTGGAAGCTCAATCAACTGAACCATCCAGGCACCCCAATCTTATGTGTTTTCTATATAACTAATATTTGGAAATAATGAAAGTTTAACATTTTCTTTTCATACACATATTTTATCTATTTTTATATTTTTGTGTTATTTCTCTAACAAAGACCTTCAGTAAGAGAACAGACATCTTTGTGCTCTTAGTGTTCCAAAAGGAAAATTTCTCAAAATTTTACAGTTACGTTCATGATCGCCGTAGAGTTTTTTAAATATATCTAATAAATGTACTTTAATCAAGTGTTTTTTAGAATATATTGAGATGATTATTAAATTATTTACTATTTTGTTATTATAGTAAATTATATTAGTTCCTTTTTCACTAATGTATTTTTTAACAGATTTATTGGATATAATGTGCATACCATAAAATTCATCCATTTAAAGTGTACACTTCAGTGGTCTTTAGGACAGTGATAGAACTGTGCTACCATTGCCATAATATAATTTTAAATTTTTTATCAGCCCAGGAAGAAATCTGATACCCATCGCATTCACTCACCACTCTTACTTGCCTAGCCCTGGTCACCCACTTAATCTACTTTCTGTCTTGATAGTTTCCTAGTCTGGAAATTTCATACAAATGGAATCATACAATATGTGGTTTTCTTGAAACCGGCTTCTTCAACTTAGCAAAATATATTGTATGATCACTCGCAGTGTAGCATGTACCCACACTTTCTTCTTTATTGTTACTGAATATGACTTCATTTTATGCACATATACTACATTTTGTTTATACATTTGTCAGCTGGTGGGCATTTCATTTATCTTCACATTTTGGCTGGGGGCATGCTGGGAAGCTCTATTGGATGGGAATATTATTTAACACCTACATATTATTAATCCAACACACTAAACAATTTTCACATTGGATTGTTTAGTTTGAATATAATTGATTTTATTTCTACCATATATTTCTGAGTGTTCTGGGTTTTCTCTTTCTTGCTCTTCCTTTTCTAGTTTTCCTGCTCTCTGTTGGATGGACCAGGTTTGTTTGTTCTTTCTTTTTGTTTACTCCTTTACTGTAATCTATCTGTGGGTTCTATATTATAGTCCTGTGTGTGTGTGAAGTGTTACCCTTAAATTTATAAGCCAAACACTCAAGTGTTTTCCAATAAATTCTGCAACATTTCTACCTTCCTCCCAACCCTGACAACATTCTTAGCATCTTTAAACTGTCTACTAACAGATGCATCCTCTTACTTTAGTTGAATTTAATTTACTATCTTTTTAAAAACATTCAAGAATTATTACTTTCTCAATTTCACTACCAGACTATACCTTCATATATAATTCATATATACTTTTTTTTGCTTTTTATATAAAGACAATACTCTTGAATTTAAAAAAATAAATCAAACAACTGTCACCTTCACCTATACACTCCTTCAAGAATATGTAGCAGTCATGAAACCGAGTAAAAAACAACTGTTTAATATTGAGCAGAATTCCCATTATTATCAAAATCTGAGCATATTAAAGCTTGAAGATAAATGCTTCATTAGATATTTGAGGGCATGCAGAGGAGCGGGAAAGATGGCAGAGAA
>CM053573.1:50480803-50523781 GCA_028646485.1 Cryptoprocta ferox
TCTAAGAGATACTTACACATAAGGTAATTTTCCTAACAATGCTGTGAAACAGGTACTGTTGTCATATTACTATTCCCATTGTACAGGTGAGGAAACTAGCACAGAAAACTAAGTAAATTGCCCACAGTCACCTACGTTGTAAGTGTCACAGCTGGAAATTGAACTGAGGCAACATGTCTCCAAAATCCATGCTAAGTACGATCTGGTACATTACCAAAGGGATGATTCACAAAATAGTCTGGGCCTCTAGAACCATTAATAGCACATGTTTGAAATAGAAATCTATGAATTAGTGTTAGTATTTTTCATAATGGCTTTTAATGGCTAATTGAAATAGAAAGCAGATATCAGTGTTTTCTGTCTGTAAGAAGCATGCTAATTTTAAAACCCAGATATGGATCCTTTCAATTGTTTTTAGAAATTCCTTTGTTTGGCCTTTCAAACACTTAATTCAAATTTAATGCTAAATTTAACATTAAATTTAGAAATTCCTTCTTTTAGCCCTTTAAATGTTACATTATCTTAAACCTTCATAGTCAAGAAGACATAAAAATAAATGCTTTTGAATTGGCAAGCTTAACTGTGACAAAAGGTACTACTAATAAAACTCTGGGTCTATGTACACACCACTACAACCCGACTACCTAAATATTGTAATGATTCCCTCTGAAGGGAAATAACTAGTATTTCCAGTCAAGCACTCACATGCACCATACTGAGAAAATGGTTCTATGTTGTAAATTAGCCATGAAACTGGCAGTGATAAGTAGGAGACCCAAGTATTCAAATAACCCTGGCTCTAGTTAGTTTGACAACCTCACTCTTGCCATGCTTAATATTAAATTCAACTCAGACTCAGCCACCAATTTGGAGAACTCCAACTCCATGATCTCCCCCAATTATCTCTGTTCCCCAGGGTCTGTTCAGCTCTCTGGTAGTAATCAGTCCTATAGTTTGAGGTCCATGGAGCCCAGGGAGATTATGTACTGTCAAAGAAGATAAGAATTCTGAGAAAACACACACTTGAGTTCCCCAAGGTAAAATGACAGTAAGGGACAAGGGGAGAAGGTTTAGATGTGTGGCACTATCTTCATCTGAGAGGCTGTGTTCCTTTCCATACACTTTTTTATTCCCCAGCCTTCCAATTTAAAACAAATAGCACCATTTCCAGCCAGTGTGCTTGAAGGAAAACTAATGCAATGATTGTAGAATAATTTACAAAAATATATATTGCTCTAAAATATTCAATGACATCTATTTCCTTTTTGCAGAATAATAAGTCCCTATTGCACATGTAATAGGATATCTCAGATAAATTTTGTTGTGTATTTGGCATAATTTTGAATATTCATACTGCCCAACAAGCCATTTATCAGAGCTTTCACAAAAACATTTTTAATCTTCTACAGAACAGCATAAATCTCAAGTCTTTTATATGAATTCACTAAAGTTATATTCAAATAGAGTAATTATCCTTAAGTGTATATGCTTAAAATATGTATAGGATATTTATGTATTAAAACTGGTAGGTTCTGATTGCCTTTATCTTGATGGTGAGTTATGAATCTTCTACATTTAAGAGAAAATGTATTTTCAAGCCCCAAAGCTAGAAATCTTTTTAAAACATATTGAAAATAAAGTCATATTTCCCTGGTCTATTTCAGTATACAGTACTTTGTAAAATAAATACTCCAAAGTGGTTTGACTTCATAACAGTAATTGCTTAAAAACTGCCCCAAGGTTAGGCCTGGCATCGCAGATTTTGTCTGGTGGCCAATTATTATGGTTCTGTTAATGCTCTAAAACACTGGCTATAATGGAAATGCCAACTTCTCTGCAGTCCATATGAATGAAATATTGCAAATTAAAGTATGCCACTGATGTGTAACTTCTCCTATGAAATACAATGATTGCTATTTGCCAATATATTTTCAAAATATACAGGAGTAACAAGAGTTGGTACGAATACTTAGGGACCATAACTAAAACTATTGTTGAATTCCTTCTCATGAAATATTTTATTATATTGTTGCATTTGCTGACTAGTTCACTGTGATTGCATCCTTAAGTAAGACAGCCTTTCCTAATTCAGTGGCACACCATTCACTATAATTATTTATTAGGTGCTTGTGTACACTTACTCTGTGATTCTTGGCAGACATTTTGAACTATAATTTATAAAGGAAGTAGAATTTGAAACAGAGAGAGTTTCATCCAATGGAAACAAAAAAGGAGTTACAAGAGTACCATGTCACAAGCCTATTTACCCACTTCAAATTCTGAACAGTGATAAAAGCATGTATTACTGGCTGCCCCAGCAATCCTTTCCACAGTCAATGATAAAAGAAATAGGAAGATTACTGAGGAACAATGTCCCATGCAATATAAGCTTATCTCTTCTGCTCTCTCTATTCTGTCTATTCCAGGAGTGACAAGGTCAAACCAGATATATATCTAGAAAGCATCCAAGTAATACCAATAAGTCAGAGGAGCTCTTTCATTTATACTATGTTGTAATCAAAATGCATAGAATTTAAAAATTCTAAGGTTATATCATATACTATTGCATGTGCTACAAACTATCACTTGCACAAAGAGAAAGCATTAACCTGTATCTTTAACTCTTCTTTGGAAACATCCTTTCTGTATAGAAGTACTTGAAATCAAGTATCATTTCTTATTCTCCCAAAAGACATCAATCAAGAAGGAGTTAGTCATCATCAAATGTATTCTAGTCACTGTGGAAGTTTTAAAAAAGAGTGAAAGATGTGATCTCCACCACTGAAGAATTATATCTAATGGTTTTTAAAAGATAAGAGGAAGTAAAAACAAATTACAGTCTAGTGTGTTTTAGGACACACTGTCTTCAAACTACACTCGCTATGGGAACTCAGCAAGGAATGGAAGTTTGGTCTCAAACTGTCGCTGAGGGAAGAATAGGTTTTCAGTTGACTGATGGAGAAGCAAGAAGATATTTCATGTGGAAGGAAGACTGGAAAATGGTACAAAATAGGAACAAGCATGTAGAAGATAGGGGTTAACCAACATGATTGAAAACACTTCATCGATAAGATGTTTATGACAGTATCTAGTTAATAGGGAGTATTAAATGTCACATGAGAATCTGTGGGGACAAACAAACCACCAAAATGATTGAAGTAGGAAAAGACAAGCTGTAGGTTTTGTCTTAGAAGCTTAATCTAGGAAGTAGGGATAGAATACTAAGAAACTAAAGATTTCACTGGGCACTTTAAGTGTATACAACATACTGGAAGAATGCAAGCTCTAGAGTGATGTGTGTCTAGGTTGGACTCCCAGCAACTCTACTTACTAACCATGTTACCCAGGAGAAATTTCTGAAGCTCTTGTGCTGCAGTTTTCTCATATAGAATGTTGACATAATGAAATACCTAGCTTATTGGGCTATCATGAAAATTAAATGGATTAATACAGGTTAAGAGTTTGGAACCAAAAATAGACTCACATAAATATAGTTAGGTGATTTTTGACAAAGGAACATAAACAATAAAATGTAGCAAAGATCCTTTTTTTCAGCAAATGCTGCTGGAACAACTGGATATCTGCATATAAAAAAAATGAGTCTAGACACCAGATCTTACAACTTTCACAAAGACTAACTTCAAATACATCATAGGCCCAACTGCAAAATGCAAAACTATAAAACTCTTATAAAAAAGCATAGGAAAAAATTTGAATGACCAAGCGTATGGTGTTGTGAAAAACTATTTGTGAAGAAACTAATTGATAAGCCAGACTTTATTAACACTAATATATATATATATATATATATATATATATATTTTTTTTTTTTACTCTAAATAGACAATATAAGAGAATGAGAAGATAAGCCACAGACAGGAAGAAAATATTTGCAAAAGACACATCTGATACAAGACTTCCATCTAAAATATACAAGAAATGCTTAAAATACAATAAGAAAACAAACAATCCAATAAAAAATGCACCAAAGACTGTAAGAGGCATTTAACATTCCAAAAGAGGTGGAATACACAGAAAATACAAACATGGCAAAAAAATTTAAAAAAAAAACATATGAAATGATACTCCACATGATACTCCACACATGCTGCATATATCATCAAGGAAGTGAAAATCAGAACAACAACATGACACTACATATATTAGAATGGCCATAATCTGCAGACTCCCAATACTGAATACTGGTGAGGATATGGAGCAGCAGGAACTCTCGCTATTGATGGGGATGCAAAATGGTATTGCCATTTTGAAAGACAAGTCTACAATTTCTTACAAAACTAAATATATTTCTCTTTTAGGATCCAACAACTACACTCCTTGGTATATACCTGAAGTTGTGGAAAACTACGTCCACACAAAAAGGGGCACCCAAATGTGTCTAGCGTCTTTATTTATAATTATCAAAACTTGGAAGAAATTAAGATGTTCTTCACTAGATAAATGAAAAAACTGTGGGACATCTAAACAAATTATTATTAATTGCTAAAAATAAATGAAATACGAAGACATGAAAAGACACAGAAGAAACTTAAATTCATATTACAAGTGGAAGGAAAAAAACCTTAGAGTGGATCTGGCACATCATAAGCATTCAATAAAAATCACTATTATTATTGTTATTGTGATTATTATTATTATTACCTGTACATGGTGCATATTCATGCATGTACAGTTTTTACCATTAATTCTCTCATTTTGTAAAAATTATCTTGAGGGCAAAGGATTGTGCATTTTTCAAAACTATATTCACAGAAGTTCTCAAAGTGCTGGGGGGCCTGGGTGGCTCAGTTGGTTAAGCACTGACTTCTGCTCAGGTCATGATCTCACAGTTTGTGGGTTCAAGCTCCGCACTGAGTTCTGTGCTGTCAGCACAGACCCTGGAGCTTGTTGTGGATTCTGTCTCCCTGTCTCTCTGCCCCTCCCCCACTCACGCTCTCTGTGTCTCTCTCTCAAAAATAAATAAGCGTTTTTTTAAAAAATAAAATAAAAGAAGTTCTCAAAGTGCTATTCATAGAATAGGCATGCAATAAATATCTCTTGAAGAAAAAAATCAATGTAAAAAGGGAGAAATAGGCTAATGTTAAATATTAATTGTTAAGCTATTAGGAGAAAAGTTCATGAAGGTATCAAAATTGCATCAACTCTCTTTCAACTCTATTTCAGAACTTAGAGAAATGCAGTGAAGCAATGCCCACGATGTGTTCCAAGGAAATGTATGAAAACTTCCTGAAATTATGCACATGAACAAGCTGACAGCTTAATCACACTAGGTCTCCCCAGACAGATGTAGAATCGCACAGGAAATTTAAGAGGAATCAGGAAAGCTGGAGAAACTGGAAAGAGGACTCTTTAAAGAGAACAGTCTCTTGAATATATATATATATTATGTATATATATATATAATACATATAAGCAGAGACACAGAAATTTGTATGTAGGGAGATGAATAATAGGCACAGTTACTTAGAAAAGAGGAGAGAGGTTTCACCCTCTCCACAGAGGTTAGAAGAATGTGTGTGGGGTGTGTGTATGTGTGTGTGTGTGTTTGTGTGTGTGTGTGTGTGTGTGTGGGGTGTGTGTATGTGTGTGTGTGTTTGTGTGTGTGTGTGTGTGTGTATGCGTGAGAGACCTATATATTTCAGAACAAGTGTGAGCAAATAGCAGAAAGCTATGAGTGCATCTAGATTAACAATCTGACAGTAGGCCCTACAAATGTGGAAAGCAGACCTCATGGGTCAAAACAACAAGGATATAAGAATTGAAAGCAATAGTGCAGATGAGATGGAACCTGCTTCTGAAATGCTCCTTATACTTATAATCTTACTGTTCAAACCTCCAATTACTGGAACAAAATGAAAAGAATTCAAAATATAAGGAATTTGGTAGCATGGCTGATACGGCGATTCACCCTGATATGCTGCTGGGTTAAATTTAGGAGATATTATTTTCTTTCAATTCAACCTCTTGGCATAACTTATGTTCAGAGTTCTTGCAAGATTTGGTGCATGGAAACGAAAGGATGATAAATGAATCTGTATAACATAACTTTCCAATAAAATCACAAACTAAAAACAATTCACTAGAATTTTAATATAGGACCTCTCTGGCAATGTTGATCAGCCCAGAGATTACCTATGTATATAAAGTGACAAATACGTAATGAAACTATGTTGGAGAGATATATCTGAGCTAGCAATCTAATCACTCTATAGGTGGCACAAATTATGATTTCGCAGGTACTGTGTTTGCAGTTGGTACCCTGCAGAGGAAAGAGGCTTGGGCAGTGATAGTCTGGTTGAGAAGGGAGAAGTTGAGCATATCCTTATTTAAATACCCCAATGTCATCTCTGCAATGAGGCTTCCCCAAACACTCCTGTAGAAAATAGGTGCTCAGCATTCACTCTATCACAGAACTTGTCTATGTATTAATTTACAAAGTTTTTTACATGTTTATTTTCTTTTTCACCTAATGGATGTAAGGTTATGAGACAGAAGATAGTAACTATTTTGAGAAGTTATGCAGCATAATGATTAAGAGCATAGAATTAAAGGCTAAGCTCTAGAATTTATCCTTGGGCACATTGTTTAAACTCTATCTCAGAGTTACTAATAGGATTAATACACTTAAAATATTTAATAATAAAATACATATAACAGATACTAATCACTATATAAATGTTAGCTGTTACTATTAATTGTCACCATTCTCTTAATGCCAAGAACATCATACAAATGGATATTCAAACACAGAAATACACTTCTACACTCTGCACATCCTATTCCTACTGAAATGTGAAGTATTCATAATCAGGTGTTCTCCTTTAAATAACTGAAACTATTTAAAGCACCTGAATATGACATATATGCATTCAATATGAAGTGCTATAATGAAGCCCAATACTACCTTTGGCACCATGGAGACCCCTGTTTCAGTCAAATTCAATGCTTCCCAAACAATGGTCCTCAGAGTACTTTTAGCATCTCCAAGTCCATAGTGTACCAAGTATAGCTGATTGACTAAATTCTGCCTTGCATTTATTTGACTATTTTTCAGATATATGTAGTTGTGATTAATGAAACACAAATGCATTTACAGTTACTACTGACTTCAATAATCATTGTTCTGTTAGTTTCTCATTATTTTGTAGTTCATTGTTTTGTGGTGCCTTTTGTAAGGAACGTAAATCAGTTCCTTAGTAACTGATTTAAAAAAAACAAAACTAGTGTCTTTTGGGATCCTGAAAAGTTTGACATTTGAAAGGGAATCTTATACTTGGAAAGGTTGAGAATCAGGGGTCTAGGTCATGCTGCATCACTAAAATGCCAACCTGCCCTCTCCAACCTCTGGGGCAAGTAGCAAAGGGCACTGGAGTCAAGGATATACAAAGACTAGAAGTGCTCCTGCAAAGCCTTCTCTTCTAAAGGGCTCTGGGCATCATTGCCTGAGTTTGTCTACATTTGTGAATTCTGTTTCAGCAAAAAGGTCAGTCCTTTGGTCAGAAATGGTTTATACTGTTATGGAAGAAGACTGCCTTCTTTTTTAATATAGATAGAGATTGAGAGAAGATAGTTTACCATTAAATTTGTACAGTTACAGTATTTCATAATTTCAGTAGTGGCTTTCTAAATATTTACTTTCATTGAGAGGCTCTTCAAGTAGGTGTAAAATAATAGCAACTTCACCCACTTATCATCCACGTCACTATAGCCACATTCCAACATCCATGCAACAAATACAGACACCTGTACTCTACGAGAGATCCTGGAGGTGAAATGGTAAATATGGGACACATACTAAAGTCACTGTGGAACTTCTGTATCAGAGGAAGGTTGTGTTGCCCTACTATACTTCAGTTTTCTGGACATTTCCAAATAAAGAATAACATCCAGAAAGCATAAGCTCTGTGTTATCCTCTTTTTGTCTATGAGCATAATAATAAAAGACAATGTAGCAGCCCTTCAGTTATCTGCACCAGGATCAGTGATGGAGATACAATGTGAGCAGGAACAAAGTTATGGATTCATGAAATTCCATTTAATTTTTCTCCTCCTGAAAGTACAAGAATACCATACTTCCAAATTGCCCTTGTTATTGACTTAGGGCTATGTAATTAGTCTGTCTAGTTGGAATGTGACTAGAATTTACCTGTAGTCTGACGAAGCGTGGGTATATGTCCCCTGCCCACTCTCTTTTCTTGAAACCATTTAAGATCCTGCCATATTAAGTCATTGTTATTTTATGTCCCAGTTTTTTAAACAGTATATACTTACTTGACCTAACTAATACACACTATGTTCTAAAAAAGTCACTTTTTGGGGCACCTGGGTGGCTCAGTCAGTTAAGTGTCTGACTCTTGATTTCGGCTCAGGTCATGATCCCACAGTTGGTGGGATAAAGCCCCACATTGGGCTCTGTCCTGATGACATAGAACCTGGTTGAGATTTTCTCTCTCCCTCACCTTTGCCCCTCACCCCTCTCAAATTAAGTTTAAAAATTTTTTAAAAATCTTAAACAAGTTAATTTTCCAGATAAACTGAAGATTAGTCACTAAAAGTGCATTGACCTTGGAGTCTGATAAACCTGGTTTTAAATACCAAGCTCATATCTTGTGATTGAGATCTTTGGAAAGGTAAATGACTTTTGAGTCTCAGTCTTCTTTTTTCTATAAAATGTATAGCCTCTCACATGCTATGCAGGATTAAGACACAAATTATGTTAGGTAACTAAGTAAATAAATGTGTGTGTGTGTATGTGCACACACACACATGCACACCTTTACACTCCTCCAGGTACATATAGCAGTTCAGTGAATTTGTATTTCTTTTTTTTTTAATGTGTATTTATTTTTGAGAGAGAGCACATGAGCAGGGGAGGAGAGTAGGGGACAGAGGATCTGAAGAGGGCTCTGCGCTTATAGCAAAGAGCCTGACCCAGGCCGCTAACTCACAAACCGTGAGATCATGCTTGACCTGAGTCAAAGTCAGACACTGAACCAACTGAGCCACCCAGATGCCCCTGAATTTGTATTTCTAATACCTATTTATACTAAATATAATTTGACCAGAAATGGATTACATGCTTAGAATAATAGTTTCCAGAATTAAAGGGACCTAAAATAATACCTAATCCAGACCCTTATTTTACGGATGGGCAAAGTGAGGCAGATAGAAGTGAATGGCAGTGTCTAGAATGACAGGCTCTTCTTTCCACCATACCATCTGCTATTGAATTAGATAAAATTAAAAAGTGTTTTAAAATTTAATAATATACTCTCCTTTATGTTATAAACCATGGCACCAAAATGTGGAATTTAAAGAGTTATTCAACTGCAAGTTTTATATTAAAATAGCACCTCAGTCTTGCCCAACTGCACTGAAATTAGGGGCACAGATGTTTCAAGCAGTGTCAAGGATGGTGACAATAAAGCAGTGTTCTTTCATCTATGTAAAGCCAACTGGCTTGTGTATCAACTGCCTACGACTGTGGCTTCATTTGTGAATACTCAAGTAAATTTATCTGTGTGAGTAATGCAGCATAGAGGTTAAGAGCACCAGTGCAGAGAGACTTTCCTCTGAATTCCAGTTTCACACTTTCAATTCTAGGGCACAAGGTAGTTCCACCCCTGGTTAGCTCTCGGGCCCTCACTCTCAGTTTCCTCCTCTATGGAACTAGGACAAGAGTATTTGCTACATAGAATTTCTCTGAGTAGAGAGTTAATGTTTGTAAAATCATTTAGCACAGTGTCTGACAACTGGTAGGCACCCACTAACGATAATTATCATGATGTGCAGAAAATCCATTCCTCTCACTATAATCATACAATGGATATATCTGGGTATAAATATTCATGTCCACATATATATTATGAATGAAAACATGTTACATCAGTTAAATAATTTATTTTTGTACCTCTTTGGAAATGTTGTTGTAATTGAGTTACAACATAGAATTTCACAGTTGTAAAACACGAATGAGATCTGATATTATGGAATATAGACTGAAAGATTAAAATTTGTATAAACCAAATTTTCAAGATATTTACCATGTTAATACAGCCTCTTAAAGCAAAACATTCAATAGCAAAATTTTTCTCTGCCTTCTTAAGTAAAATATAGTCAATTTTCACATTTTATTAATTACTTACAATTATTATTATAACATCCATCAACTATACATCCCATCATGTTCCTGATGTGGGATACAGAAAGTGAGTAGTATGAATGCAAAGCATACTTAGACACTTGCTTTCTGTATAAAGTATATGATTAGCTTGCTTTTTGCTCATTTGCATTTTTCTTATGAAATTGAAGTGAGTAATGTTGAGCTGTCTATCCTTCAGGGCAATAGAACAACCACTAACTTTTTGAAGAATAAATTAATAAATTAAAGACTGAAGTAATCAGCCCTGAACTGTTTTACTTGCCCTCCAGAAAATTATCTCCTTTGCTTGTGCTTCCAGGATCTTTTGAATTGTCAGCACCATTCAAAACATTTCTTATGATTTCACCACGGATGTCATTTCTTATCATCTCTATTGCTTCTCATGCTGCCCTCTCCATGCCTGAACCAAATGAACAAACTCGACTGTATAATTTTGAATTAGGGTCTAGAATAAATCTCAGGCCTGTAACAGGTATGAGTTCCAAAATGCTTTTTTGCCTACTGAGCTTATTTCTTTCTCTACCCCAACCTTCTAAGTGACTTCCATGGGAATGGGAAACTGTCTCCAGCCCTGACTTACACCCCAGTTTTCTGATTAGGATTGTATCTGGCTCCTCAGCCTGGACAATCACAACATAGTTCTAAAACAAGCCTGATTCCCCTAGGAGTTGGACCCTCCATCCATCTGCCAACAGTGGGCTGGAGTCCTGCTTTAACCCAGACGGACTCCCACACTCCAGAAACCACATGATTCCAGTCCACCTGTCTCCGACAGCACTTCTGTGAGGAAACTCAGGCCACAGGGCTGCCACCATCTGATCTGAAACTTGGGGTAGTAATTCAAGCCCAGATGGAGAACAATTTGCTACATCAACTTGGATCCTGAGTCGGATTCCTGCCACCATCCATGTAGACAAACCCTCCAGCTGAGTAGGCTTCCCTAGTCTGGCACTGCCTGCTCCTAACATATTTTTTTCTTGCTGCAGGCCAGACAACTGAAGACTAATCATGTCACGTGATCTGCCCCACTAACTTTATTATGATAAATAATAAATTTATCATAATTTGGCAGCCTAATGCTCTCTTCTTTCTTTCTGGCATCTCTCATTGATACACTGTCAGTGAAAAGTGCCCTCAGATGTACTCGGTATTATTCTAGGATACTTGGGGCTCATTTCTAATGCGTCGTCTCCAATATAATATGAGATAATCTATAGTGACGATACTGAGTTAAACAATAACATTTTTACAGTTTATCCTGTATAAAGTCTGTTTGTGACACATTGCACTAGTTTACTTGGGCTTCCATAACAAAATACCACAGATGAGTGGCTTAAGCAACAGGATGTATTTTCTCACAGTTCTGGAGGCTGGATGTCTAAGATCAAGGTGTTGACAGGTTTGGATTTTCCTGGGGCTCTCTCCTTGGCCTGCACATGGCTGCCTTCTTGCAGGGATGTGCAGGCACATCCCTGATGTCTCTTGGTGTGTCCAAACCTCCTCTTATAAGGACACCAGTGAGACTGAATTAGGGCCCACTCTAATGGTCTTATTTTAAATTAACTGCCTTGTTAAAGCCGTATCTCCAAATACAGTCTCATTCTGAGGTTCTGGAGGTTTGGGCTTCAATGTATGGATTTGGGGGAAAGGAGGAACAATTCAGCCCATAACACACGTGGAATAATACCTTCTTCACAAGGTGTCCTCAGGATACTGCCTAGAAGAGTAAATCATTGATAGCAGACCTCTGTTAGAGTTTAAGTGGCTGAAAAACCATTTCATACTTTTAATCTTAACCTCACTGGAAATTGGTGAAATAATATTGACAGGCAAAATGAGTGAAATTTTACATCACATCAAATCTGACTTCCTGAAATGGACTGGACAATAGTGAAAACAGTTATAGTACCTCAATAAACCTACAGTTTCTAAATTATCTTTAAATGATGCTTATGAAAGGAATATCTTGATCTCTCTGTGCACTCGTATGTTTTGTTTATACTACAATGAATTATATTCCTTTAAGTGTTTTAAGAAACATTTCAAATTGCCAGATGTTTTTATGCTATGCTGGCCTGGAGTATGGACAAACAGAACACAACTCCCAGCAGTGTGTTCACTAACTACTGGGGGAAATTTTGCCAAGATCTGAGAAAACATGATTCATTTTTCACTGATAAAATGATCAGGAAATAAACAGTATTCAAGAATGAATTCTGTGAAATGACCCATTTTTATTCTGTGTTTCTAATGGGTTGATTTTTCTCCCCACTAGCTATGCCATCTAGCAATGCCAAAGGTTCCCATTGCTGAATTTAATCATTTCAACTAGAGCAGAGGCTAGTCTTGGATATGGAAGATTTTTACAATCCAGCCCTGCTCAGCTGTTGCCGCTGCTGAGCAGGCTGTCATGGGGCCCACCTGGCACAGAGCCCTCTGGGGACCAAGAAAGTGGGGAGCCCCAAGGCTGCTTCTTCTCTCCCACCATGTTCCTCAAGCTTGCTCTGTCTTCCTCACCCCACTCCTGGTCTCTCCCATCCCCATTGCTCCTCTGTTTCAGCTCTTCCCATGCTCATGATGCAATGTATGTTTTCATAATAGAACTCTGCATACTGGTGGGAGTATGTCTGTAGGACAAATTCTTTGCACTAACTGGAGGGGGCTGTTAAGTACTTTTTCCATGAGTAAAGAAGAAGTGATAGGGAGACACTAAGAAAACACTTACCTTTCCCCTCACTGTTGACAAGCACAGATTTCTATTGAATTCTATGTTAAAAGTATTTGTAGCTGTTGGCAGACTGAAAAGCAGAAGAGAGCCCAGAGAGGAATTAAAAAAAAGAAAGAAAGAAAGAAAATAGAGAAAAGAGGGAGAGATACCTGGAAGTTTTTCAGGCAGATGAGAGGAACAGTTGGTAGGGAGGAAAAGATTTAAACTATGCCCAAGCACAATGGTGTTCACTTCCAAAATTAAAATTGTCTGCTGACTGTGGCTGAAAACCCACAACTCTTTTTTTTTAATCTTATTTTCACTATCATAGTCTTCTCAAGCTGACATAATTACCTTTTGGGGTTTCATCAGCACTTGGCAAAATTACAGCATCTCCATTTCAAAAAACGTTCTAATTCCAGAAAGGAATCTAAAGCCTCTTATTTTTTAACACATGGCAGGTGGTTAGCTGTTAAGAACTAACTTCTTACCTAAAGAGTGACATAATTAAGTCCAAGTATGTTGCATTCTCATGGCTGGATGTCCTGTTTACTAATTAAAAAAAAAAATCAGGCTTCACTTAATAATGAACTAACATTTTAAATTATTATTTATTCATAATTTTAGCCTCTTGCCAAATCTACTTAAGGTTTCTTTTCACAAAATAGCCGTCTGTTGCTCTCACTAGATTTCGCCCTGTAGCAGGTCACAGTCCATGTGAGAAAAGACAAAGGTAAAATACCAAAATAGATATGCTGTATCTTTCTTGAAAGTGGTTTATGATTTCATGTTGACATACAGAACTAAAGATTGTGGCTGACTATCTTGTGGGAAGTGTAAAGCTGAGTGAAGCAGGAGGCTCCTTGATCTCAGTGACACTGGTGGGTGGAGAATGGCTCACCATGTCCTCAGAGGAACAGGTGTCCTCAGATCGTAGATTCACAAGTTTAACTTTATCGACTCAGCGAGGGAGATCAGGCATTGGCAAAGGAGACAAACGTAACCAAATTCTGAATAGATTGATTTATAAACCTGGTGCCAACTGGTTAATTTACAATGAGAAACATGCTTTTGGATGAAAGAATTATCTTCTCCAGAATGAAGATAATTTTAAAAAAATAATTGCTTACCAAAATACAACTACCTGAGCATGAACTCAACAAATGAGGTTCATGCAATAAAAACAATAACACCTGTTCATTGTACTGTTTATTATACTCTACACCAGTGGTGGCAAGTTTCTTCCTTTAAAGGTCCACGAAGTAAATATTTCCAGCAAGGCGAGCACAGACTCTGCCACAGCTATTCAACTCTGCCTTTGCAGCGTGAGATGGCCATGGAGAAGGGAGGAAGCAAATGGGCAAGATGGCTTCCCAGCAACACTTCGTGCACAAAACAGCAGCAGGCTGGGCGTGGCCCCGCTCTCCACTACAAGTCAGGTGCACGCTCATCTATGAGAGTCATCATGACTCCCTGAAGTCAGTGTTACCCATTTTAGGGGTGAAGAAACTGAGGTTCACAGAAATTAATGGACTTCTTGGAGGTGACCCAGGTGAATAATGCTAATGAATTTGTCAAACTAGGACTTCCTTTTAAAAGTCTGATTCTACTACATCAAAGCTGGGAAGGCTGGAGGTTAGTTCACTGAGGCAACAGTAAAGTCTTGTTAATTGTTCTTAATTCAAGATATTTTTTCTAATCTCAAGGTTGTGTCAGTTGAGATTATTATCATTTTCCCCAAAGAAAGGAAGAGAAATGCCAACATTTTAATTCCCCAACTATTATTTTTCCAAACTTTATGTATTCATACTAACAGCAGGGTTGCAACATTGACTCACAATATGATTCAGCCACACAAATACAATTCTCTTAAACTGCATTTATCTTTTTTACAACCTCTAACTATGCTGGGTGGAAAGGTATTTTTTTCAACTAGCCAGTTAAAATATGCCTACCTCTTCTGGTTTCAACAATCCCTATTCAGTCTTTTCAAAGTTAAACTCTCTATTGGGGCTTTTTAAATTTATTTTTACTTTTTTTAACTTTTTCACATAGTTCAGTCTTTTTAGGTAGATGTTCAGTCTTTCAGATTTCACCCTTTACTCTTCTCAAGTTTATATGAGTGCGTAAGGAAAACTGACCTTGTCCTCATAGACATGGACACAGGAGAGAATAATGAAGAGATGGATTATTCCTAAGATCCATGAGGTATCCCCTGGATCTCTATGGTCTCTTGTGTAGAATATATGGACCAGTCTGCTTCCAAGGTTGGTGATTGCTGATGAACAGCTGGACCCACCAGGCTTTTGGGGTGATAGGCTGGCACCTCTGCTAGAACCTTTAGCACCACTGTTTACATCCATTTTCAAAGTCCTCACCTATAGCAGCCACTTTGTCTTGACCTCAGACCCCTGCCATCTCAACATTTTTTCATCATGGCACTGGGATCCCAGAATTCCCTGCAAACCATCTATCTAGCTGCCTTATGACAAGGACACACATAACCACCACATGCTGTGTTGGAAATATCTGAGCACTAGACTCCCTGCTGAGGCTTGGAGACTTCCATCCAGTACACCCAGGGAAGTGTGACCAACCTGGACGAACTTAGCCTTCTCACATCCATGTGAATATATCCAACATCAGTTTCCTTCTTTCAAATGTAGGCAGATAATAACAGCTGATTAGGCTGATAAACTGAACCTTTCCTCCGGTCCTTCTCCTGCCATACTCTCCCTTCCAACTACCAAGACTGAAAGCAGCAGTTTACCCATCCTCCCCATCCCTGCTTGATAAGGACCCCCTGAAAGTGGAATTCTACAAACAATTTTATAAGCCTCACTTGCCTTTTGAGGACATAATAAAAAATTAAAAATAAATTGAAAAAAAACCCCGGAAAATCCTCTTGTTTTAACAAAGCCTGGCTTTCTAGACTATTGTCTTCTGTAAACTTCTACTTGTATCAGAGGCTAAATATTAACTCACTTTCTTTTTGATTTCCCCTTCTGGCATTCTTAATCCCCCCCATAGTAGATATATTCCTAAAACTGAATAGGAAATTAAATGTAAATACAACCACACATGTACGCACATGCATTTAAAAAATATAAATTCTATTACACACTCACCATTACAGTACCTCTCACTAGACTCATGTTATTTTCATAATATTAAATTCTCATATTCCTAAAACATTTTTTAATGTTCATATTTTAAGTTGTTTGCTTCCTGATGACCTCCCCCCACAAGAATAAATTTGCAAGTCATTTCCAAAAAGAGAGTTGCATTGCAGAAAATAAGTCTTTTCCTAATTCATGGATTCTTTCAACAGCACTAACAGAGAACTTAATATTTTCACCTCTTCAACAGATTATGTTTGAATTCTAGCCTTTACACCATGGACTTCTGCAAATAGATTGGGGGGCAGGGTAGCATGAATGGAAACTATTATGTAAGATGGGCAAGGTATCATAGTAAGAAGTGCCTTGGAATCTTTACATGCCCATGCCCTAGATTAGAAATCAGGCCACTGAATTAACACATGGCACTTCTCTAAAACCTAAAAACATCAAAATTTCAGGTCTGTGAGTGACAATAGGTCATCCTATCTCCTTAACTTTCTATAGTCAAAACCAAACTAATTTCCTCCTGCTATGGGCATCATAACAACTATCTACTTTGATCCATTCTATCCTTTGATTTTAATATGCAAAAAGTTTATTTTGTAATTTTAAATTTCAAAGCTGTTTTCTGAAAGCATGTTAGTTTATCCTATTACCACTTTATTAAATTAATAAATCAAATAGAATCTCCACATATAAATGAGAAATCACACACGCTTTATGATATATCCAGAATGCTACAAAGAACTGGAATTAGAATCCAGTTTTCTAAGTTTTGGACCAGCTCACTGACATCATCTCAAAATCATTCATCTTCTTACATTTCTTCCAAAAGTTTTTGGTTTATCACATAAAAAATTACTACAAAAAGCTATTCAGTCTGCTCTTATTTTTCTCTTTCCAAATCCAATTTCAAATGCTAATTGCAGTGATAAAACTGCTACCTGATAGGTATTTTATAATTTTATTGTGAAGTTTTCTTTGGGAAGTCATGTGACTGGGTTACATTCAAATCTGTGTTAAGAGTCAAGTGGTAATGAGAAGTTAGGCTTAGTTATATTTCTATAATAATATAAATTATTATAATAATAGAAATATTACATTAAAGTTTTCTCTATAGCTCATTTTTCTGACCCTTTGCTCATTTTTGTGATACTTGAGCCTTTCCAACATTCCTATTCATTAGATGAACTGAACAGTCTGATAATGTTTTAAATATTGCTTCATATTTTGCCCAAATATGCCAACTAATCCAATTTTCTTTTTCCATTATTATTCTCTTCTGTTTGCTCTTGTTAGACTGTCCAATAATTTCTATACTAAACTCAATAGATTTATTTAAATATAAACTTTATTATAAACTCTCATCTCACAACATGTTAACTCCTGAGTTTACATCTGTACTATATATTGAAAATACGGCCAACTATTTTTAAGTTCTGGAAGCAAAAGATACCAGCATTACATTTAAGCTATCAATTATAAAGTTGTTTCTGGCTTATTCAAATTATGGTATGTGGAGAATTCATGTTGCAACACACAATTGACTCTATATGTAGTGACATATCAAATATACTGTTTTTAAGACAATTAAGTGTCCCCTGGTCATGAGGGAAACAAATATATTGTTACCAAGTGTTACTGGGTAGCAAGACTGCCTCTTTAAAAGTCAAGAAGAACATTAATTTCTTGGGAGTGAACAGAATTACACAAAAAGAAATTCTATTTCTGGGAAAGCCTAACCACTTTTAGACCCTGCTCTTCTTGAGACACTGAAAACCCTGATCTGAACCTTATTCCATTCCATATACTTTTTCAAGGATTTGAACTTTCTAGTTGAGGTGGGACCTGCCTTTTTCCCCTTTTCTTCTAAGAGTTCTTTTGTACTTTACACAGCAGTGCATCCTTTCTGTCTATTATCTTAGACTAGCCAAGTAGATAAAACTCTCATTTTCTTAATGAACAATGATTAAGATTTACTGAAATTACATGAATGTCTGTATTCACTTTTTCTACGAAAGGAGAAATACAGCCCATCTTTTCTACCACTAAACTACCAATATTTAGGCACAGCATCTGGCTATGTGATATCTACATGCATGTTTGTTACATGCTTCACATAGTGATGCTAGTCACATGCAAAAAAAGCTCCTAGAATTTTTTAAAGAATAATTTTATGGATTCATGTATACGTATATATGTGCTATGTTTCTTTTAATAAAACAAGATGTTTTTATTCATATCATTCTCAACATTCTCATTTAAAAATCTCTCCTATCTCTCCTGTGGCGATATGATTTTATGAGCAGCAAAGAAGGTCCTTCTGTTTTTCACATTTGCTCACTGATTCAAACACCCCCCGACCCCTGCCCAGTTTCCGTTTTTCTCAGCAACAAATTGGTAAGCAAATAAGAAACAACCTCTTCCTAGTAGTATAAGGATTGAGGTGATGAGGATTAAATGCAGCAATACATACAAAGTGTTGCCTCAGAGTAGGTTTATTCAAAATGCCTACCAGGCATTCCCAATGCTCAGTAAACATCAGATGCCTTTCTTCTACTTCTCTTTTTGTTCCAGCTACAAAAGGAAATGCCATCTATTCTACAACTACCCCATTAAGGTAAAATGAGATTCTCTGTTTAAACAAAGCCCTTTTCTACCCTATAAAGTAACCAAAGTTACAGGGTTGTGTTAAACACAAGCAGCAGTTGTAGAGGTGATGGAGAGCTGAAGTCGGTTCAATAAATCATGAAAGAATACAAAGTTTAACAAAGAAGAGTTTAATTGGAAACTGTAGTACCTCCATCTGCTCTAACATCTTTTATTGAGTCCCAATTATTATTGCCTAAAGCAGATAAGCTTTAGACTAATCTGAATGAAGTGAGGTGTGACATTAATTGTTACATTTGAACTCTTACCAGATTAGAATTTGTGAAGCTACACACATGCTTTCAGATTCCTTTTTTTTCTATTTTCTGGAGATTATTCTATCTAGGATGTTTTAATGTGCTATTAAAGAATAAATTTTGCTCAGAATAAGATGTTCCCTGGGACTTTATTTCATGTGAGAGAAAGGGATACAACTCTAGCAGTCTAGTGCATAGCCAGAAGCAGTTCTTGTTTGCCTTCCCATGTGCAGGGCCAAGCCAATCTACACATAAATTACAGACCTAAAAATTACTGTCTTTGCCATGAAGAAGAAGAAGAAGAAGAAGAAGAAGAAGAAGAAGAAGAAGAAGAAGAAAAATATCTTTGGAAGAACTTATCTCTAAGTACAAAAGTAAATTCAGGGACAGGAAAAAAATTAACCAATATTTAGAAAGTTAAGAGACCAGGCACAAATTCTACCAGTAGGAACTATTGTTCATATATAACAGATACATAGGCTCATGGAGGTTAAATGGAAGTCACACAGCTAGCAAGTGAATGAACAGAGATTCAAACTCGTTTTTTTTTCTTTTACTTTCAAACACAGTTCATTCTACTGCTCCTCCATGTTTTATGAGCAACAGGCTCAATGCACTGTTGCTAGGATCAAGGTAATAATGTAGATGAGATGTGCTTTGAAAGCTGAAGGATGGAGGTGTCTACCAGGCATATGGACACTTACTGATTCAGGTTCTTGATCAGTAAAATGGAAAGTTATGAAAATAAAATCAGAAGAAGTTTTAAGAACATTTTAGAAAGTTAAAATGCTGTAATGTATTTTGATTCCATTTATTTTTATTTATAGTAAAGAAGCAAAGAATCAGAGAGTCACATGCCTACAAACTTTCCTTCCTTCCATCTTTATCCTCCCTCCTTAATTGCCCTCTCCTTCTATAACGTATTCTCATGTATGCAAACTTGAAGAGAGTGAAGTCCCTAAAACAAATTTTTAAGAAAATAAAAAGAGAAGGTGAAGAGTAGAGTGTTTACTTCTGGGAGAAATGAACTTGTATTTCATATCTTAGCGCAGTGCTCTCAGAATTCCTTCATAGTTACAATAACATCATTACTTATTTGATTTATAAGCTCATTAAGGGCAGAGATGGTATCTTATGGTTCTTTGTATTCCCAGCATCTAGTACAGTATAGGAAACTTAGTAAACGTTTACTCTTGATAGAGAATACATGTGTATACATATCGTGAATTCCTTCTCTATAAGAATTTTGTGTTGTACCCATCTTGAGATAACTGAGACAACTATGGTGAGTTTCAAAAAGATTAGGAGTTTCAAATTTTAAAAGCAGAAACCAAAAGAATTATAAATTCTAATTAAGGAGCCAATAGTTAGAGAGAAACCAGATAATCATGGTGTCAACAAAAACAAAGGATTTTTTTTTAATTTTAGGAGAACAGTGTCAAATTCTACAATGAGGTCAAATATCATATATAGAAAGAGTACCCAATAGCTTAAGTAACAAAAAGAACACTGGTAAGCTTCTCAAAAGTAGTACATTGATTCAGTCTTCTAAGATGGCTATAGTTTCATTCATTGAAATAAGTTCTAAAATGTCTAAATCATCTCACATCTGGATCACATAAAAAAACAAGTCACCATACTGAATGAATGCATTCATACAAACTGAGCACTCACTAGCACTGTGCTGGCCACTGGGGATAAAAAGTGGATAAGTATCATGGATTTTCAGGGCACCATTCATCTAGTTTAGCACTCTATTTTTTTAATGTTTATTTTTATTTTTGAGAGAGAGACAGAGGATGAGCAGGAGAGGTGCATAGAGAGGGAGCCACAGAATCTAAAGCAGGTTCCACTCTGAACTGTCAACACAAAGCCCCATGTGGGGCACCAACTTACAAGCCCTGAGATTATGACCTGAGCTGAAGTTGGACACTCAATGGACTGAGTCAAACAGGTTCCCCAACCACTCTATTCTTTTTTACTAGTGAGAGAGACAGAGAGAGAGAGAGAGAGCAAGTGGCAGAGGGGCCAGGAGAGAGGAGAGTGGGGGTGGGGGTGGGGAGGGAAAGACTGAGAATCTTAAACAGGTTCCATACTCAACCCAATGCGGGGCTGGATCCCATAACTCTGGGATCATGACCTGAGCCAAAATCAAGAGTCAAACATTCAACCAAGCTCAAACATTTATGAGATTTAAGGGGAATTAACTCAATCTAATTAAAGCTGTGGCCCAGCTTCAATTCAACACACTATACCAAAGACTGAGTGGCCAGTCCCTTATCCTAATAACATACAGAAGAAAGGGATTCTGTTCTCTGGATGACATAATAATCTGATACTTCAAACTGTAATGCTTTATACACGATACCTAGAATGAAATGATTTAAAAATAAAAGGTAGGAAATTCAAGTAGAAGTAACAAAAAAATGATGGTCAAATAGAACATACATACTACAATATAGATTTATACCAAAGTCATATTGATGTAAAATGTAAATGGAAAAAACATTCCAATTAATAGTCAGGCATTGTAAAACTGGATTAAAATATCAAGAAGAAACTGAATTCTGCTTACAAGAGACATGCTTTAAATTTATAGATACAAACAGATTAAAAAGAAGGGAAAAGATAGCAAACAATAGTAAAAAGAAAACTGAAGTAGCCATAATAACATACTAAATGGATATCAACACAAGAGATACTACCATAGAAAAAAATTGGTCATTTTGTAACAATAAAAGTCCATTTACCAAGAAAAAAGTAAATCCTAAAGATGTATACACCTAATAGCACAACTTCTAAATATGTGAAGCATCAATTGATAGTATAAAGACATACTCTTGCTGGTGGACAGAGCAAGGGTTCCATTGAACCATAAGTTACAGCTGCTGCTAGGCACTTTGCATTCCTTATGTCCAAGGACCGGCAGACAAGAAGAGGAGTTACCATATCATTTAGGGTTTTTAACCCAAGTAATAGGAGGAGTAAAAATGGTTCTGAACAATGGGGAGATGAAAGAATACACATGGAACCCAGGTGATTCCCTTGGATGCCAACTGGTACCCTTTTGCCCACTGTAGCTCTAAACAGACATTTATAGCAACCCAGGCCTGAAAATGACTATCAGCAGTTCAGATCTGAAAGGATCTTTTGGGTCACACCATCAGGTAAGCTACTGAGATCTAACAAGTAAGAACAGAGGGTGAAGGGAAATTGGAATGGAGAGTGGAGATGGGAAAGGATGAGTACAGTTCTGGCTCCAATAACAACTGAAGCTATTAGGGCTACCATTTATTCCACTGACCTCTTTTCTTCCAAGTTTCCCCTCAGGAAGACCCATAGGCTTAATAGGAATCTTGGAGAATCTGATCTCTGAATTTCTGTAGAGAAGGAGATCTGTGTGATGAGACGTATAGTCTGTAGCAGCCATGAAAATGCACCTCTTAAATCTCCTAATATAGGGATTGCAACTGACTGACAGCCACAGCTATGACATTTTGAATATATCACTGCATCTTAAGCATGAATATATTATTGCATGATTCAGTGCAGTAAAGATGCTTAGGCCAATTTCTATGAGATTTGGGGGTCCACTAACTACTTTGGCATGAATACTCTCCATTGGCCTTATCTAAACACTCATAAAACTGCACTGTACCTAGGACCTTTCTTTCTTCCTTTCCTCTTTCCTTCTATCCTTCATAGAGGTCAGGCATGAATCACAATCAGATGCTTTTCCAGCCTCCTCCAGCTCCCTCAGCATTTTTCCTCACAAGGGGATCCTCCAGTAAATCTTTTATATATGTCATCTTCTCATCTGTTTCTCAAAGAAGTGAGGTCAGTGCTTAATGTGTAAAATAATGTTCATAAATTTTTTCAACTAAATTAAGCATAATTTTGAAAATGTTTTTACCAATAGTAACTATATTTTCCAATGTCAACTAAACCATAATTTTCAAAATCTTGGAGTACTGTAATAACTTTGACTAATAATAAATTTACCTAATAAATGGGTAATTACTGGATATCTAGACTTCTAGAAAGGATTAATTACTGGAAGATTGATAACAGCATAATTTTATATTTATACACATATGTTTGGGTCTAGTTCATAAATATGTTCATTTCTGGCACTTAAACAGGATTTAAAGGATATGAGTAGCTGTAGAAAGGGTTTCTTTTTTTTTTTATTATGCATGAGCTTTGGTGTTGCTAAAATTTTACTATATCACAGAAGAATTATCTACCCTCCAGTTTCTCTGAAAGTCTAAGGTAATATCAAAAATATTAAATACCTAATTTTTAAGTGCCAAATATTTCTACTAGAACTACAAAATACAGCTGCAAGTATTTTAAGGACCACCTAAATAAACCAAGATATACCATGTTCATGGATCAGAAGATTAAATATTTATAGATGCAATTTTCTTAAAGTTGATCTATAAAATCTTAAGAGAAAAATGTACTTGCACCATTTTAATTACTGATTCAAATAAAAAATTACACCTGTATAGCCATTTTATCTTCAGGTTATTTCTGCTTTGCTTTAGCAACAGCTGGTGGCACTGTTGTAAGCTACAGTCCAAAATTTTCATCTTCATCAAAGAAATACATTGTTAGAGCCTCAAGGAAAACTCTGTACTAGGTACTCTGTACTACTGATACTTTGTCTGTATTATTTTATGCAATGTTCAGTCAGGTACAGCTACAAGAAGAGACATAGAAGACCAGAGAGGGAAAAAAAACGTTTATTATATTTACAAGTCAGGAGATACAGCAATCTCTGCCAGGCTACATGAGAAAAACACCATTCTGGTCAGGAGGCAGAAGACAGAAGAAAGGGAAAAGCATTAGCCAGAGTCTTTACCAGAGTTTCCATGGGAACGGTAAGGCAGTATATAGTGACCAGTTAAGGACTGACTGGTTTGAGTAATTTGGGTGGTTTTTTGTCTAGAGAGTGGTCTCTAGCTGCCTGGTACCACACCTGGTATGATTAAGGCAGAGTAATATTATCTCCTCAGGTACATTTGTCAGATAGAAGATGCATGATTCTAGATTGGTTAGTTTGCATAAAAGCACCATCTGTGTTGAGACCTTTGCAGTCTCTAAGAATTGTCTAGCCTAGGGAGGAGCAGTCTTTCCCAGACAGAGAGTTTTTTTTTAAGATATTAAAATATCATTATGTATATATTTATACATATTTATATAAAATTATGTAAAATATAATATATAGTTATATACGATTTATAACATAATAATTATGTAGTATATAATGCATATGCTACTATTTTAATATGTATATACAATACTTCAAAATATAGATTCTGAATTCAGACTTGCAAAGCTGACACCACTTACACTACATTTAGACAATAACAGAGGACTGAGTTGGACCTCAAGAACTCTTTTCCTGTCAAGAGGCAGATAACTGACTTGAGATTGGATAGAACAAGAATTCATTTTACAGAGATGAATAAATTGAATAGGGGAATTTAAATGTGAATATTTAAAATATTTTTGGTACAATTTTTAGTGTTTTATTTTTATGGATATATCAGAAAAGTTTTCTCTTCTTAAGATACATCTAACTTCCAATTTAATATTTTTTATAAACTAAAATAAACACATATTTAAATAAAAACATATTTAAATGGCTTTTGATAGTCAATGACCCCCAAGAATGCAGACACTTTTATTGATTTGTCTTATACTTCACAGAAATATTATTTGTAAAAGTTCAATAAGTTATTTCACAAAAAAATAATTAGACAAATCAATTGTACAACCAAGGACATATTAGCATTATTTCCTTTTAGTTAGGAATGACAAACCCTGTGGTAAGGTGGAAGTACTGACTTCATATGTAGTCAATAATCCTTACAAAGCCCTTCCAAGAGAACTGGCCTTGTACCTGGATCTCAAAGGGGTAAGAAGGTCACTTCCTAGCAGACCACGAAATATAGCAAAGTTTGAGAATTCCTGGCAGAAGTAATTCACCTAATTTAGAAATAATGCAGGTGAAATCTGATGGAAGGAATTTCTTGGATTTGACTTTCTATCCTCAAGATGGAAAAGAAAATCTTAAAGGATTTAAAAATTTCAACCTAAGAATCTTTTATGAGAATCTTTATATTTCAGGCAGAAGTAAATTCTTTTTGTTTTTAATGTTTATTTAGTTTTGAAGGAGAGAGAGACAGAGCATGAGAGGGGGAGGGGCAGAGAGAGAGAGGGAGACACAGAATCCACAGCAGGCTCCAGGCTCCCAGCTGTCAGCACAGAGCCAGATGCGGGGCTCAAACCCACAAACTGTGAGATTATGACCTGAGCCGAAGTCGGATGCTCAACCAATTGAGCCACCCAGTTGCCCCAGAAGTAAATTCTTTAAATCTAGTAGATGCTCTGTATTGAATGGCTCTAGATTTTCAGGGAAAAAAAAATGAATGAGACATATGTAATTAATTAATACTATTCCTGCAACTAAGTAAGAAATCAAACCAAATCTAATGAGACCAGATGTGTGTGTGTGTGTGTGTGTGTGTGTGTGTGTGTGATCCAGAATAAGCTTTTGAGATTATTTATAGTCACCAAGGAGTAGATGGAGAAATACAGTCAAGATAAAAAAAGTCCAAGATTTGGAAATAGACAAGAGAGCGCATCCGTTCAGTGAAGTGCTGGGCATTGCTTTGTGCACTTTCTAATTATCGGATTCTACAGGGGCATGCACCTTTCATTAACTTTCTTTTGACTGGGCAATTTTATAACTTGAGTGTGGTAGTGATTAAATTGTAGAAACCTGATAGCCATGAAAAGGATTCCTAGCAATAAAATGATCCCTGTTCATAACAGGGCAAATCAATTTTTTTCAGTAGAGAATATAAATCTTTATAACTCAAATTATCAGATGCACCAGTTAAAATTCTTACTAGTTACTTCATCAATATGTAAAATAAAATCCTTAACATATATGTATTTAAAATATGCTTTAAAATATATAGGCAATACAAAGATTAGAAGAAAATATTTGTAATATACCTAACAAAGGACATATATGTAGAATATAAAAAGCGCTCCTAAAAATCAATAAGAAAAACACCAACCAAGTGGAAAATAGAAGCCAATTAATTTGAAAAGCCTTCTCAGCAAAGTCTTTTTGAGACCAATCTCCAGGCCAATAAGCATATTAAAAAATACTAACCATCAGATAAGGAATTATATATTCAAAAAATTACTAAGAAGACTGACAAAACCAAACATTCACAAGAATGTACGATGAATAAGACTCTCAAAATTTGTGGATGGGAGTACAAAATGGTATAACTGCTTTGGAAAACTTTTTGACAGTTTTTTATAAAACACACACCTTACCCATGCGCTAGCAATTCCTAGGCATTTGTCCAAGAAGAATAAAAGCATATGCCCATGAAATGACTTTCGCATAAGTTTACATAGCAGCTTTATTCATACTGGCCCAAACTGGAAAGAACCCAAATACCTATGATAACAAATGATAGCGAAATGATAATGAAAAAAACAAAATGTTATGTTCCTAGTCCTCAGCAATTAGAAATAAATAAATAACTGAGCTGGATGGCTCAGCTGGTAGAGCATGTGACTCTTACTCTCAGGGTTGTGAGTTCAAGCCCCACTCTGGGGGTAGATTTTACTTTAAAAAACAAACATACCTACATGCAAAAACTGAGATATTCAAAAGCACCAATGAAACTCTCATACTACTTTGAGTAAAAGAAGTGAAACACAAAAGTACTTACTGCTTAATTCCATTTATATGATGGTCATAGAAATTATAGTAATGGCTGTCTCTGGGGAAGGGGGAGAATTTATTGGAGAGCAAGAAGGCAAAACTTTCTGGGAAAATAAAAATAGTTTTTATTTTGATCGGGAGATCAAAATATAAATTACATCAGTGTAAACATTTATCAGAAATGTTCAAATTATTTTCTATCCTTATACCAAAGTCATACTCTCTTGATAATTTGATAAGCTTTGTGATGAACACTACTGGGTGGCAATGTAAGTCTTTAACTATTTTCTTCTTCTTCCAGATCATCTTATCTGTTAGCTATTTTATGTTCTTTGTATAAGAATTCAAACATGACAAAAAATTGTAAGGATTTTGATCCATATTGTCTTCAACTTACAAATCAATTTAGGGAAAATTGATACCTTAATGATACAGTCTTCTGATGTCTGAACACAGTATATTACTCTATTTATTATGGTCTTTTAAAATCTTTTCTTAAAATGTTTTGTATGTTCAGGGGAAAGGTCTGGTACATGTTTTATTGCATTTATTTTATATTTCATATTATTTTAAACATTTTTTCTAGTATATAGAAATGCAAATAATTTTATATTTACCTTTTATTCAGAAAAACTGCCAAACTGACTTATTAATTATAGTATCTTCTTAGTGAATTCTTTTGGAATTTCCTATATACATAAATTGTGCCAAATAATAGCTGTTTTAATCTATATTTTTTATATTCGCTAAATATTATTATGTAAATATTAATTTCTTCATTTTGCACTATTGTATTTACCAGTATAATGTTGAAAAGAAGCAATAATAGCTATTCTTGTCTCATTTCAGACTTTAAGAAACAAATTATTTAATATTTTACTAAGTACTCTATAAACCTATCAAGTATTTTATTTAAATGTCTTGTAGATATTCTTTTCAGAGTGAGAAAGTTCCCTTCTATTTCTAGCTTACTGAAACTTTCTTTCATGAACGCATGTTTAATTTTATTATATCTTTCTGGTTTTCTAAAGAGATAATCAAGGATTTTTCCTTGCTTTGGATAATTTGGTCAATGCAGTGACTGAGGTTTTCAAATGTTAAACTCACAATGCTTCCTAAGAATAAACCACACTTAATGTTAGCATTTTCTATGTATTACTGAATTCGATTTGTTGGGTTTTTTTAAATTGTGGTAAAAAAATACTCTTCAAATTTTTAATTGTACAGTGCAATGTTGTTAACTATAAGCACAATGTTGTACAGCAGATCTCTAGAACTTTTTCATCTTGCATGATTGGAACTCAATACCCACTGAACAGAAACTCTCCATTTCCTGCCCCCACCACACCTTGCCTATGTCCCTGGAAAACACCATTCTGCTGTCTGTTCATATGACTTTGACTCTAGATACATCACATAAGGAGAATCATTAAGTATTTGTTCTTATGTTACTGGCTTATTTCACTCAGCATAATACCCTCAAGACTCACCAAAATTGTAGCACATGACAGGATTTCTTTCTTTTTATGGCTGAAAAAAAATATTCCATTGTATGTATATACTACATTTTCTTTACTTATTCATCCATTCATGAACAGTTACATCATTTCCACCTTTTGACTACTGTGAACAATGCTGCAATGAACATGAGAGTGAAAATATCTTCAAATCCTGATTTCAATTATTTTGGATAAATACTCAGAAGTGGGATAGCTGGATAATATGGTAGTTTTATTTTTAGTTTTTTTAGGAGGCTCCATATTGTTTTCCATAATGGCTATACCAATCTGCATTCCCACCAACAATGTACAAGGGTCCCTTTTCTCCACATTCTCACCAACACTTCTTACCTCTTGTCTTTGATAATAGCCATTCTAATAGATGTGAGGTAATATTTTGTTGTGGTTTTGTATACATTTTCCTGGTGATTAGTTATGTTGAGTACTTTTTCATGTACTTGTCTATGTGTATGTTTTCTTTGGAGAAATGTCTATTCAAGTCTTTTGCACACTTTCTAATCAGATTTTCATTTTTGGGTTTTGTTTTGTTTTTTCCTATTGAACTGAAGGAGTACTTAGATATTTTTGGATATTAATCCCTTATCAGATTTATAGTTTACAGATACTTTCTCCCATTCCATAGGTTGCCTTTTTCCCTCTGCTGATTGTTTCCTTCTCTGTGCATAAGATTTTTGGTTTGATTTAGTCTCATTTATTTACTTTTGCTTTTGTTGCCTTAGCTTTACCAAACCAATATTATGAAGATTTTCCCCTATATTTTCTTTTACAAGTTTTATGGCTTCAAGTTTTACACTTAAGTCTTCAATCCATTTTGAGTTGATTTTTGCATAGAGTGTAAAAAACAAACAACAATAACACCAAAACAAAAAGGTCCAATTCCATTCTTTTCCATGTGGATTAGTTTCCCCACTGTGTGGTCTTGGCACCTTGTCAAAGACCATTTATGAATAAGTTTATTTCTGAATTCTTTATTCTGTTCTATTGGCTTTATGCTAATATACTGTTTGGGTTACAGTATTTATGCTAATATACTATTGCTATTTATGCTAATATACTGTTTGGGTTACAGTAGCATTATAATATGTTTTAAAGTCATGAAATATGAGACCTCCTGCTTTGTTCTTTTTTATCAGCATCATTTTGGCTATATGGGTCCTTTATTGTTCCATATAAATTTGGGGGTTGTTTTTTCTATTGCTTCAGAAAACACTATTGGGATTTTCATAGGGATTCAATGAAATTATAGATCATTTTGGGAAGCATGGACATTTTAACAATATCAGGTCGTCCAATCCATGAACAGAATAAAAATGTCTTTCCATCTATTTGTATCTTTAATTTCTTTCATCACTATTTTTCAGTTTTCAGTGCACAAATCTTTAATCAGCACAAATAAGTTTATTTGTAAGTATTTTATTCTTTTTGATACTATTATAAATTGGATTTTATTATTTCCTTCTTGCATTTCAGTTTCTCATCATTGAATATGATGTTAGCTGTGGGCTTTTCAATATGTGACCTTAATTATGATGAGATATTTTCTTCTATTCCTACTTTGTTGAGGGCTTCTATTCTGAAAGGGTATTGAATTTTGTCATATGCTTTTTCTGCACCTATTGAGATGATCATGTGACTTTTATTCTTCCTTCAGTTAATGTGATGTAGCACATTGATTTTCTTACACTGAACCATCCTTATAACCCAGTGTAACCCCACTTGGTCATAGTGTATGATCCTTTTAGTGTGCTGTTGAATTCTATTTACTAATATTTTGTTGAGGATTTTGCAGATATATTCACCAGGGATGTTTGCCTGTAGTTTTCTTTACTTGTAGTGTCTTTGTCTGGATGGATGAAACAATAATAAAATTGAGAATTTTTCTTCCTCTTCTATTTTTTGGAAGAGTTTGAGAAGCATTGGCCTTAATTATTTTTTACATCTTTGATAGGATTCACTTGTGAGGTATCTGGTCCTGGCTTTTCTTTGTTAGAAAGTTTTTGTCTACCTATCTTACTAGTTATAGGTCTGTTCAGATTTTCTATTTCTTCATGTTTCAGTCATGGTAGGGTTATATGTTCCTAATAATTTAAGCATTTCTCTTAGGTTATCTAATTTATTGGCTTATAATTGTTCCTAAGAGTCTCTTTTGTTTTTTTTTTTATTTCTTAAGTTATCAATTGTAATGTCTCATCTTTCATTTCTAATTTTATTCATTTGAGTATATTCTCTTTTTTTCTTTTTAGTCTAGCTAAAGATTTCTCAATTTTGTATATCTTTTCAAGAAACCAACTCTTAGTTTGTTTGTTTTTTTATTTCCATGACTTATTTTATAACTACAAGTTTGTAACTGTTGACCCCCTTTGCCCATTTCACCAACCCCATCCCTATCTCTCTGGCAACGATGAATCCGTTTGGTGTACCTATGAGCTTCTTTGTTGTTTTATTTTGTTTTCCTTTTTAGATTCCATGTATAAGCAAGATCACATGGCATTTGTCTTTCCCTGTCTGAGTTCACTTAGCAAAATGCTATAAGGTCCATCCATGTTATTGTAAATGGCAAGATTCCATTTTTTATGAATGAATAGTGTCTCATTGTATATATATATACCACATTTTCTTTATCCATTCATCCACTAATGGACATTTAGATTGTTTCCATAACTTGTCTATTGTAAATATGCTGTATTGAACATAAGGGATAATATATCTTTCCAAATTAATATCTTTCTTTTCTTTGTTTTTTTTTTTAATTTTTTAATGTTTGTTTATTATTGAGACAGAAACAGAGCATGGGTAGGGCAGGGGCAGAGAGAGAGGGAGACACAGAATCTGAAGCAGGCTCCAGGCTCTGAGCTGTCAGCACAGAGCCCGACACAGGGCTCGAACCCACAAACTGTGAGATCATGACCTGAGCCAAAGTCGGACGCTTAACCGACTGAGCCATCCAGGCGCCCCTATTTTTCTTTTCTTTGGATGAATACCCAAAAGTGAAACTGCTAAATCATATGATAGTTCTATTTTTAATTTTTTAAAATTCCAGGATAATTAACATACACTGTTATATTGGTTTCATGTGTACAATATAGTGATTTGACAATTTTATACATTACTCAGTGTTCATCACGATGTATACTCTTAATCCCCTTCACCTATTTCACCCATCCCACGACCCTCCTCCCTTCTGGTAACCACCACTTTCTTCTCTATATTTCAGAGTCTGTGTTTTGTGGAGTTTTTGTCTCTTTTTTTGTTGTTATTTCTTAAATTCCACATATGATTGAAATCATGTGGTATTTGTCTTTCTCTGCCTACCGTATTTCACTTAGCATTATATCTTCTCGGCCCATGCATATTGTTGCAAATGGCAAGATTTCATTCTTTTATGGCTGAGTAATCTTCCACTGTATGTGTGTGTGTGTGTGTGTGTCTGTCTGTCTGTCTGTCTGTCTGCGAAAGTCATCTATAGAACTGCATCAGAAAACTGGGCCCTGGAGGAAGGCATGGATCCTGAGGCTCTGATGGTAGAGGACTAGAGGATGATCTACTTCTACCAGCTGTGGTATGGTTAGTATCAAAAGGATGATGGTATGTGCCTTCTTCCTGAGGCCTTTGCGTTCAACACTAAGCTGTCCAGTCCTGTGAAACACCCATTAAAGAAGCCTGTGGACAAAGATCTATATCCTGAACACCACTGGAAATACTCTGATTACATCAAAGGCAGCAACCTGGATGACCCTGAGGCATACCAATTGTCCAAGTAAAATAAATCTTCTGTATCAAGAAGAGCAATGGCAGTCCCAATGAAACTGACATCAAGATTAGAATCAACAAATTCTACAGGCCAGAGAATACACACAAGTCTATCCTGGCATATTACCATGCAAATATCAATCTGCTTTAATGGAGCAATGAAGAAGTAATGACAGATATTATGGTGGTGGATATAATATTCTTGGTTTTTTTCATTATTTTGAATACGTCAACCCATTGTCTTCTGGCCTGCAAGGCTTCTGTTGAGAAATCTGCTAATTGGATATATCATCTACTCTCTTTTGGCCTGCAAGTTTTGCTGAGAAAGCCGTTGATAGTCTTATAGGAGTTCTCTTGTATGTGATGAGTAGCTTTTCTCTTGTTTACAAAATTTTCTCTTTGATTGTGTTGATAATCAAGTGTCTCACTGTGGATTTCTGTGAGTTCATCCTAGCTGGGTTATGTTGGGCTAATTAAATCCATATAGCCACTTTTTTTCTCCAGATTTGAGAAGTGTTTGGCCATTATTTCTTTAAATTAGCTTTCTCCCTCTTTCTCTCTCTCCTCTCCCTCTGGATCTCTCATAATGCATATGTTGATTCATTTAATGGTGTACTATATGTCACTTCTTGTGTACTATATGTGTACTTCTTCAGTCATTATCACTTTTCTTTTTGTTCCTCTGACTAGATACTTTCAAATGACCTATATTCAAGTTTTCAGATTCTTTCTTCTGCTTGGTAACTCTGAGGTTGAACCCCTCTGTTAATTGTATTCTTCAGCTCCAAATATTTTTTTTATAATTTCTTTGTCTGTTTATATTCTCATCTTGTGAATGGATTGTTATCTTGAGCTTATAAAGCATCTTTACAAAAATTATTTTGAATCCTTTGTCAGGTCATTAATTTACCTCTATTCCATTAGGACTAGTTTCTAGAATTTTACTTTGTTCCTTTGATTGAGGAACATGTTTCCCTTTTGTGTGTCTCATAGCTTTGTGTTAATATCCAAACATATGGGGGAAAAAACAGCCCTGTCCCTGTCTTTATAAACTGGCTTTGTGCAGGCAGAGACCCTTACTAATCTGTCCAACTACAGATTCTGGGGACCTCTGAACCTTTTGGGGAAGCAATTTCTCTGGCCTATACATGAAATTTCTCAATTAGAGAAACTTGCTGGTTTCTTTTTCAGGAGCTCATAATTGCTTCCTTCCTCAAGTATGTGTCTATGGCACTGCCAGCTCTCTGGCTTTTTAGCAGCATGATGAAGACACTAGGCACCCAAAGTATGCTGGCTTCCTATTAGTACTCTGAGTCAGACAAGACAGATATCATCCCTTGGGAAGCCCTCTGAAGAGCTACAACATTGGTACACATGCTCCACTCTTCTCTTTCCCCCCAAGGTAGAAGCAGTGAGCCAGAACATTCTCCCCTGGAACTGATCTGTGCTGTCTTGGGGAAGGGGTTGACATGGGTAAAATGAAATTGCTCTTGTCTGTTTCAATTCAACTGTTCTCTGCTTTGTGCTCACCTGGGGTACTGTAACTTCTTAACTGCATTCTGAAAATCTCAAGAAGGTATTTTGGTTTGTATTTTTGCCAAATCAGTGTTTCTAAGGGGGGAATGAGAGCACAGACCTCCTGTTCTGTCATCTTGCTAACATCTGCTCATATTTTGTTTTGCATATTCAAGAGTGTGCGTAAAATTCAAACATTTTAAAACATTCAAACCCTAAAAAAACTTACCACTCAGATTCTTACACTGAATCACTAAATTTTCATTAAAAAACAATTTGGATAAAGTAGGAATGGTTTGAAAAAAAAATAAAAACAAAAGTGAACAATAAATTGCCAAATTTCAGGGTCAATTTGAACAAGCACTGACTCCAAAAAAACAAACCAAAACCTGTGACATAAAAACTAGATAAAATAAATAGTGGAAGTAGTTTTATTACATAAAATTGTGGAGTGGAAGGGGTAATAGAAATTAAAACTTCCTGAGCTGTATTATACTGATAAAAGATAGAAACACTGATTAAATTAAACTGCCATTTTAGGTCCCAATATCCTTGTAATGATTCAAATATCTTCCTCAGGTCATAATCTCAATAAAAAGGATATCTATTCATTCCCCTTTTGTCTACCCTCTACTCAGAGGTAGACTTAGTAATAAGTCACCAACTACTATTCTATAACTATTGTAACAGGCAGATTTACTACCAGTAAATATGCTTCAATGATTACCTTCCTCTTTAGAGACCTCTGAGCACCTCACTGATTCTTTCTACCAGAAGTTAAATGTTTCCTGCTCATTCAACCTTATCTCTTCTCTTTAACTTGAATCAAGATTTGGTCTCTTTATTTCTAATCAAAGCATCAGTATAATCAGTGATGTGTATCTGAAACACTTGGAAAGGGCTTTACAAAAATATATATAGTACTGGATTCAACATTCACATTCCAAGAGGTACTTATGCAATAGGACTTAGATGATTCCTAGGCAGGAAAATTTCTCTCTTCCCACGTCACTCTGATGCACAGCCCATGATCTTCAAATGTAATCTATTTGAATTTTTTCAGAACATCAGGCAGCAAAATATCATTTTATATCAATGCTCTAGCATGTGCTGAATTTACTCTGAAAAGTAACTTCCTACAGTAAAATGTTATAGATGCTTAGCCTATTCGGTGGTAACATTATTTTTTTCTTATTTTTCAGCAATATATTTTCTTATAGGATATTGACAAAAATTAATACAGTTGTTCCTGATTCCTTTTTATTTTTTCTTTTTTATTCTAATGTGTATATGTGTGTATACTTTTGCTAAAAGTCAAAATATTTACTTTATACACCAGTTTATTTTTGTCTTTCCTCATGTAACATTATATTGTAGCCTGTCACCAACATCTTTGCAAAAATCTCCCAAGACTCAAATGTTTGTTTTATATTTCATCATATAGACATACCATAATTTATCTACCAATTCTACATTGTTGAACATTTAATCTTTTTCAATGTTTTTACTAAGATAAAGAATGATGTGAAGTTCTTCAGGATAAATCTTTGCACTCTTCCTTAATTATTTAGAGAGATTCTCAGGAATATAATTAGTAGGGGTGAATATTTTAAAGCTCTTCATTCCACATATGTTGTATGAAGGTCTATTATTTATATGAATCTATATTTATATATGGTGGTTCACACTACTATAGAAACTCTATGCTTTTATAGATGATTGTGAAATATGTAGTCTAAGCCTAGACCATTTTACTCTTCATAGAGGAGAATGGGCTCCCAGGGACATAAGAGACTTGAACTTTTTTCCTTCCTTACAACTTACTTGCTCTGTGGCCTATAGCAATTCACTGAACTATTTTGTTGAAAAACTGCCTCAAGGTTCTACAGACTAAGGACAAATGAGAGAGTAACACTCACATTCTCTTGAAGATTGGACTGGGTGCCATAAAATTCAAGCAGACAAGATGAAGAGTTGAATTTAGCACACAAGCGCAAACAAGACCCTATATTGCTTTAGGGGTGAAAATGTAAAGAATTACATTTAACATATCTGTAGAAGTTTCCAGAGATTGAAATAACTTGTCACCTTTCATAAATAGGCATTTATCTTTCTGTTTATAAACACCTACAGTTTCTCACTTAGCAAAGCAAATTCACGTTATAAAGTTAATGCTGATCCATAATTATTTCTTAACCACTTTTTACTTAAGATTTCAAGTTATTGATTTTCCCCTATTCTTTTCTCAAATGCTCATTTCGAATTAATAAAGGAAATAGTTTAGTTGCTTTCAAAACACCAATACAAAGTCTCGAACTGATGCCGATTTGGTAGGACAGAGGAGCCTATTTGAAATGAAACATCTGTTGAGGTTTTAAACTTTGTAAAATCATTTGATAATTTATAGGAATAATTCATTCTAAAAATGTTTCTGGGCATTTTGTAAGTGTCTGGCACTGTGTCAGACAATAAAGATTCAGAAAACAATAAGACAAATGATCTCTCTTCAAAGGGTTCATAGCATAGTGAGAGAAATAAACATGTATACAAATAATTACAGTGCCATGGATAAGTGCTACTAGACTTAAGGAGCAAATAAACACAAATTGATTCTATGGTTAAATAGAGAAAAACTTCTCAGCAAAAGTAACTTTTGAACAGACAGAAAAAAGAATAAGCCTTCACAGAAGTAAAAAAGAAGAACATTAAAAGCATGAAGAACAGCATGTTGCACTAAGAGAACACAGAAATGAGGTACCTGGGTCTCTCAGTCAGTTAAGCATCCAACATTGGCTTAGGTCAGAATCTCACGGTTCATGAGATTGAGGCCCTCATCTGGCTCTGTGCTGACAGATCCAGAGCCTGGAGTCTGCTTCAGATTCTGTGTCTCCCTCTCTCTCTCTGCCCCTCCCCCACTTATGCTCTGTCTCTCTCTGTCTCTCAAAAATGAATAAATGTTAAAACTTTTTTTAAAAAATAAATAAAAGAACACAGAATTATAGAACTTGGACTATACTATGAATGGTCAGAAAGCCTCACATTATGTAAGAATCCTCTATTAAAACACATTCATTCTCTCTACATTTACCATCAGGTATTTCTTTTCCTTCTGCTGTAATCCTAAACTACTAGAAATTGTTTTATTTTGTGCTTTTGTACAGATATTTTACATAACTCTCCAAAATAAAATTGATTTTTAAGTGAAATTTTAACAAAAACATGACCAAAGAAATCACTCAGTGATGCTGCTAAAACCAGATGGGCAGTGAACCTTCAGAATTTGAGATGTTTTCCACCAAGGCTAAATAACTGAGCAGAACTTCAAGAAGCTGATGGTATATAAAAGACACTGTTCACCCATAGCTCAGCCCCACAGCTAGGAACAGCATTTTCACGCGAACTGAGCAGCGTATAGAAGAGCCTGGAATCTTCCCAGGTCTCAGTTGAGTTTGTGATCAGGACTTTGATCTCTTCAGAATGAGGGATGATGCAAATACAAACTATTTATTACTAACTTTTCAGAGAGAAATTATCTCAGAAAAATTTAAGAGCTAAACAGTAAAATTTCAACCTAGCCAAACAACACTCTTTATTTTATGTCTAACAGCCTGCCAGATAAAATAAAACAAAAAGTTATAAGCAATTAACATTTCTCATACTTATGCGGTGTTTCTGTACAAATGCCTATTAAATATTAAGATAGATAATGTTTGGCGGTATGCCAGGGCTCTGTGATACACGCAGCATACCAGCTGCCACCATTTGTCTGCATCAGCAGAGGCTACAATTCCAAGATAATCAAGTTCTTCTCCCTCTCTGTGTGTGCATCTGCTTTTTTTTCTCTTTATCCTCCTCCCAAATGAAAATCAAATTCAACGATTTAATATTTACATTTTTTAAAATAACTACATAAAGGCAACGTTGGAACTGCACACACACTCCTTTTCCTAATAATTTCTAGAATGAAGCATTAAGTAAGAAAAGGAAAATTTTTTTACCTATTCAGTAGAAGCAAAGAGAAGACTCCTCTGCCAGATATGGAACTACAGAAAGCTCTGTGGAAGGTTAGAAGGAGGGTACACCTTCCCACAGTAATCTATCCATACTCTCCTAGACTAGCTTTCCTCCTAGAAGGCAATAAGTAGCAAGTTATTTGGAATTCCCAGATTGATGAAAATATCTGATACTTAGCAACTAGTCATGTCCTATATTTCATACTTTGGTACAATTATTCCTCCTAACAATCCTGGAAGTAGGAAACACTGTAACCATTTTACACATGAGGAAACTGAATATCAGGAAAATTAGTAAAATACATTGCTAGTAACTGATTCAGTCTCTAAAGAACATAAAAAGTATACAATACTTTCCTTGTACTGGGCCACCTCACGAGAATCAATACAATCTTTGCACCACCATCCACCCTTACTTTTTTCTCAGACTTCTATCCAGATGAAACTCACTACATGTAGATAACTGATATCTGTTCCATAAAGATGTAAAAAGCCAGTTTATTCTCTTATTCCCTTCTCTTCATCCAGGTCATAAAAAGTCTATTCCAAATGAGTTGCATTTTTTATTAAGGTTCCTGTCCAAATCACTTCAAAGCTGGGGATAGACTGAGTTTGGAAAGGCCTGAATTACAATCTTTCACAGGTCATTCTAATTCAGAGGGTCTCTGAGAAATATGTCCAATCACCTGTGTATTTAAGCTCAACTGACACTTGCCTGGTATCTCTGGAATCTTTATCCAATGGTTTATTATCATGAAAAACATATGTTAATAGTGCATTCCAATCTTCTTCCACATATGAGGCATTCCAATGAGCCTCACCCTTTCAAATGAACCAGCTCATTCTAACCAGACCTTCGTGATTGGTCTGGAAGGTGCAAACATATAGGCACATTATATGGCATTTAGTTGTTTTGTTTAATTTTTTATTTTTGAGAGAGAGAGAGAAAGAGAGACAGAGACAGAGAGGAGAAAAAGGGGCAGAGAGAGGGAGACAAAGGAGGTGAAGCAGGTTCCGCCTTGTCAGTGCAGAGCCTGATGTGGCCTTGAACCCACAAACCCTGAGATCAATCATGACGACCTGAGCTGAAGTTGGACGCTCAACCTACTGAGCCACCCAGGTGCCCCTTGTTTGTTTAATATAAAATGAAGAATGTTAGGTTAAAAATCTTCATACTTGTTTTTCTTATATAATAATAGTAATAATAGTTATTACTAATTGAGCCTTTATGTGTCAGAAATTGCTCTTTTTTTAAAGAATAATCTCATTTAATTTTTTCACAATTCTATAAAGGTAGGTGCTATTTTCAACCACATTTGTTCAAATGAAGAAAAGGAAACAAGACTGCTTGAGTAATTTCTCTGAGAGCACAAAGTCAGAGTTGAAACCTAATCCCAAGGAATCTGGCTCCAAATGCCAATTCTTTAACCCTGCCTTCTGCCACCTGCACAAGGTGAACTTCATATGAGGAACCACAGATTGGAATTTGGGCCTTTCCTAACCCAATCCCACTCTAAGTCTCTAAGTACCTTTAAAGGATGGTATCAGGTCTGCCTCCCGCAAGTACTAGAATCATTTGAATGCAAATATTTAAAGATACAGTATTAGCTTCAAAGTATTTAAGATGATCAAAAGAAAATACAGTATTTCCAATTCAGCAAATATTTCTACATCCCTACTCCACAGGTCCAAGGACCTCTGTGGTCCAAGAAATATTTCCTTTTTGGAATCTTTATGCTTCCACAGTACCTTGGATACAGGGCAGAGTTTGAGATTCACTTATTTTTCTATCTCATATACTACCCTGGCAACATCAGGTATTTATAAAGTGTCGGTTGTGTGAATAAACAAATGTCATTACCCTCAAAGAGTTTACACTATAGTATTAAGCATAATAACAGGCATTCTATTTCAAAATTAAACCCGATTAAAATCACAGTAAGGTTACATCCTAGTCCTGCTAAAATGCTATCATTGAAGAGATAAGGAATAACACAGTGCTGATGTCTATACCCTCATATTCATAGTAGCATTAGTTACAATAGCCAAGACAGAGAAACAACTTGAGTATTCATCAATGAATGAAAGGGTGAAATGTCATGTATGCGCACGCACACACACACACACACACACACACACAGGCACACACACCTGAATATTAATCAGCCATTACAAAAGAAGAAAATCCTGCCATTAGCAACTATGGATGGACTATGGGGGCATTTTTCCTAAGTGACATAAGTCAGAGAAATACAAATACTGTTTGATCTCACTTATATGTGGAATATTAGAAAGAAAGGAAGGAAGGAAGGAAGGAAGGAAGGAAGGAAGGAAGGAAGGAAGGAAGAAAGAAAGAAAGAAAGAAAGAAAGAAAAGGAAAAACCAAAGAACCTGTAGAAAAGAAGATCAGATTTATAGTTAACACAGGTGAAGAGTGGAGGTAGAGAGAATTGGAAATTGCATGAATGTGGTCATAAGATACAAACTTCCAGTTATAAGGTAACAAGTACTACGGATATAACATGTACAATATGATGATCATAGTTAACACTGCTGTATGGTATATATGAAAGCTGTTAAGAGAAAAAATCTTAAGACTTCTCATCACAAGGAAAAAAAATTTTTTCTTTTTTTGGCATCTCTGTGAGAATGCCAAAAGAGGATATTACTAAACTCCTTGTTGTGACCATTTCACAATATATGTACATCAAATCATTATTCTGTATACCTTAAACTTATACAGTGTTGTAAGTCAATTATATATCAATAATACTGAAAAAGCCTATTAAAATGTAATTTAACACATTGATGTTTCAAGGGTTATAACTGATAGGTTTCTGAAACCTTGCTGCAATTCCCATTCTTTCATGGCAAAAACATTTCACGTTCCAGATTTTCAATTCAAATGGTTTTACTGTGACATTTCACAAGAGAAGGGCAAAGTATTTCTATTGGTAGTTTGAGTCCTATGAATTTGGAATATATATAAGGGTTTTTTTTGAACCTGCAAAATATATATTTTTATATATTTATATACATATTTATACATATTTTTATATATTTATATTTTTTATATCCATATAAATTAAGAATTAGGCTACATTGCTAAAATTTCTCTGAATGCACAAAGAATATTTTCATAACCAAAACACATTTGAATATAAGTAAGCCTACTGTGTCTTTCTAAATAGTATTTGAAATTTATACTCTTAAAAAGTTAGGTCAAATATCATATGACTTTACTCATATGAGGACTTTAAGACAGAATAGATGAACATAAGAGAAGGGAAGCAAAAATAATATAAAAACAGGGAGGTGGGACAAAACATAAGAGACTCTTAAATATGGAGAACAAACAGAAGGTTACTGGAGGGGTTGGGGGAGGAGGGATGGGCTAAATGGGTAAGGGGAATTAAGGAATCTACTCCGGAAATCATTGTTTCACAATATGCTAACTAACTTGGATGTACATTAAAAAAATAAATTAAAAAAAACAGGTCAATTTTCAGTAGTACCTTTCCAAGAAAATCCTGCCAAACAGGATTTAGGCAATGAGTACTGTAATCAGAATGAGCTCCTTCTGTGCTTTGGCCAGCCTTTCCCATGATTTCCTACAAACCCGCAAACATCTCAGAAATTAAGATTAAATCCGGAAGAGCTGACACACATATGTACAGCTACGATATGCCAGGAAATAGCAGTACTGTTTAAATGGATACTTTATTCAGAAGAGCTGCTTCTGGCTTCTGAATTCTAGCATCCAATGTAGAATTTGATCACACACAATACTTGGTCTCACAGTTGTGTTTGATTTCTGAGCTCCAGCAGCTTTGCAGGTAGACGGTTTCTTTTCTGCACTCTTGAGAACAGTTGGGAGTTTTAAGGTAATACAAAAATAATTCAAGGAGCAGGAGAAACAATTTTTAAGATAATGGACTGAGATTCATCAGAACAGGTAATCTTGGGCTTTTGTGTACTTACCTAGCTGTGAGGTCCTCAGCTAATCTCTCCTTTCTATGTCAGAGTTTGCTTCCCCATAAACAAAGAGGGTTCTAGGATTTATTCATTCATTCCAGGCATTTACTGAGCACTGACCATGTGTAAAACATTATGCTAAACTCCACAGATGATATAAGTAGGCTTCATATTGCTAACTAGTAGAAACACCATTCTTTTAGAAACTGAGTTAGAATTGAGATAGAAATTACTTCCAGAGACCCAGAAATTCCTAAATCTATCCTGTCAATCACCCATTATTTTCAAGCCTTCCCAAGGGAATTAGACTCACCAGGAATAACAAGACGTAAAGTATAGTTCTGTTAATAAATCAGTAATGATAATAACAACTACAATTTTGGATCACTTACATATGTCAGAACTCATTCTAAGCATTTTGCATACACTAGCTTATTTGATTCTCAAAGCAAACCTGTAAGAAAGGTTTCCTTATTATCTTCATTTTTCACAAGAAAAAGCAGTCTGAGAAAGTCAAAAAGAAGCTGAGTCAAATAGTTAATAAGTAGCAAACTTCAGGTTTCAACTCAGCAGTTGCATACACAGCCTGTGTCCTTACCATTCTGCTATATTTCTCCTAACAACAAGATAATAACCCAATAATTCAATCCAGAATTTCATCACAAGAGCTCAAGTACAGCAAACAGTTCACTCCTTGACGTTCACCCTAAGAAACTAAACCCTGTGGCTAGGTAGAAGGTAACAACTTTGAAATTGATCTTCCTATCCCCAAGCAAACACCACTCTCTTTAGGGCTACCTAAAGCAATAGGATAGGTATGTTGTGCATATTAAGACCAATGACAATGAAAACAGTGCCGCCCTTCTCCTCCAGTTTCCTTGGGAAGGACTCTCAGTCTGCTGAAACAACTACATCTCTATTCTCTGCCATCAGTCTTCCTGACCTACTGCCTAAGATGGTGATGAACAGAATACTCTGCTCTGCTCTTTGGTTAGGAAATCTTTCCCTTTCTTCCACATGTCTAGAGAGAACCAAAAGCATGCTTGTGTTTTGTACATCTTTGTGAGTTTGTGTTCTCTTTGTAAAATCATACCCATATGAGGAAAAATAAATGTCTCTGAATACTCTTCCTACAACTGGACAGTTCTTAATTCAACTAATTGAAATCTACATGCTGTATGAGGAAATGGAAGCAAAAGAGTCAGCTGGCTTTACAGAATGAGCCTCGGTTCAATTACCCTCTCCCCTATATTTACAGAGGTAGTGAAAATAAAAGAGAGTAAAAGACAAGAAATGGCAAAAACTTGACTGAATCTGCCATTCTGCCCAGCTATATAGAGGAGAACAGAAGTAACTGAGGAATAATACACTGATCTGCCATTTTGTAACATACGACTCACTCTCTCATGGGAGTGGATAGCAGAAATGGAAGCTTACTGGTACGTAGAAAATTGAAGTGTTCCTATCCTCATGTATATGGAGAGAGGATTCTTTCTTTTTCAAACAGATTTCCTTTCTATATCTT
>CM053573.1:50524281-50608723 GCA_028646485.1 Cryptoprocta ferox
AAGTGGATGGACTTTGAGGGTGTCATGCTAAGAGAAATAAGTCAGGCGGAGAAGGACAGATACCATATGTTTTCACTCATAGGTCTAACAGGAGAAACCGAACAGAGGACCATGGGGAGGGGAAGGAGGAAAAAGAGTTAGGGAGAGGGAGGGAGACAAAACACGAGAGACTCTTGAATACTGAAAACAAACTGAGGGTGGAAGGGGAAGGGCGAAAGAAAAGGGGGGTGATGGTCATGGTGGAGGTCACTTGTAGGGAAGAGCACTGGGTGTTATATGGAAACCAACCTGACAATAAACTATAAAGCTAAAAAAATAAAATAAAAATGAAAGCATATATAGTAAACAAAATAAATAAATAAATAAAAATAAAAATAAATAAATCAATAGATATTGATGAGAGAACCTGTTTCAATTCAAATATTTCTGTCACCGATACATTCAAGAGAGCTAATGACAACAAATAAAATAGGTGAATCTGAATATGTTTAACCCTTATTTCATATTTAAGTATGTTCTTCCAGAATTTCACTGTGGATTTGGAGGCTGACTAACTCAATTTGAGGCAGAAACTATATTCGTGATCAGGAGCTACCTTTTCCCCATCCAACAGTAAACCAGATTACCATTGAGGAGAATGCGCACTCATTTAATTTTACATTCTTACTCTGAACTACAGCCTCTATGTCCCAGACTAGAATCTACCAAATTGAACTGACTTCTAGATTTCCTCCAGATCAATTCTCAGTCACCATCTTTAGAGCTATATATGACTCATTCAAATAGATATCACCGAAGCTATTGCACTGCTGCTTTAGAATTCTTTTATACAACAGCTCTCCAGTATTGTAGCCAGACATTTTTTTAAAGATATTAATGATTGTAAATGTGGTTACACGCCAATGTATGTACAATATTGTGCTCAATTAAGATAACCCATAACTGGAAAAAGCTTTTTTTCCCAATACAATTGAATCAGACTTGGACTCATGTTCCAGGTCTGAGACAGCATCATATTTTCCTTTATCAGTTAGAAAGCACATAAAACATTTCAGGGATATTTTCCCAATGTTTCCAAAGGAATAACAGAGATAGCATTGTTGTGTCTACCATAGCACTTAATGTTTCTGGTGAATGAAATATTTATCCAAAGGACAAAACTAAAACCTAAATGATATATAACCCTGATTCCTCTATCTCCTTCATGACTCACATCCAACTGATTAATTCCCTCTTTGCTCTGCACATACTCACCCCCCACAACGCACCCCTCCATCCTCATTGTCATTGCACCTGACTTTCTCATGATTTTGTTCAATCACCCCCAAATAATGTATTGATCACCTCACTGTACTGTACCAAATAACATGCTTGTTACTGGGTTTACAAAAAGTTAAATGAGAAATAGCAGATATTAAGGTACAGATACAAAAACAGATGCATAATCAAACTAAGTACATCATGTTAAATACTCTAGAAAAAAGAAAAATAACCTGCTTTTCTTTGAGAATCAGATGCAGATATATAGTTTTGAAGTGTATGTTAAAGAGAGGAAATGGCATGTGCAAGGTAGTGAGACACTAAAAATCAACAGTCATTGAGAGACAGTCAGATAGCAAAATATCTGTGGAACAGAGGTACATAGTAGTCTCCTTTAAGTGGCTTTCTGCCAGAAATATTTTCTCGTATGCATCTTTCTTTAAAGAGCCACAATTTATTTTTCTAAAATATACATCTGATCCCATAGTGCAAGTCCTAAAAAATGTATACATCCATATTATCCATAGTATAAGACATAAACTCTGTATCCAAGCATTCATAGACCATGCTTGAAATAAGGCAATGGACTTAGCCTACTGGCAGTGGTGGCAGTAGGTAGATTTTGACATAATTTTACAATTATGACATAACTTTTGGCATAATTTTAAAAGCTCTTTTGACATATTTTTTCTGGACTACTAGTCTTATATAATAGTTTTTTCAAATGCTTCAAATTTCCAGAAATGCATCATATTACCATTACAAATTTTATTTTTGACACAAATAGGTTTTATAGGTTATTTCTGAATCATACAATTCCTACTCCCCATGTTTAAAATAAGTATATAATAGAGGGAGAGTTCTGATGTTTTGTTGTTTTAAACCAAGGGTTGACTAGTTCATTTATTCAGCATTGGTTGCTCACTTTCTATAAAAAGCACACTTTGTTAAAAAATAGAGTGAGTAAATAAGTCAAACTATCTGTGGCAGTTTGTTGTTTTTGTTGTTGTTGTTGTTGTTGTTGTTGTTGTTATTTGGTTGATTGGGTTTTTTTTACCTTTGGAACCTCTTCACCCATTCCTCTCACTTCCCATCCCAGGCCTCTTGCAGCTACCATTCTGTTCTGTCTGAGCATGTTTTTTGTTTGTTTGTTTTTTAGATACAATTATTCTAACATTCCCATGGCAAATGGTCACATCAGAATATAAAAACACCTTTATTTGTTACTTCAACTAATCATTCTCAAGTGTCTGTTGTGAACTCAAGCAGTCTTACAGGTGTTTAGAATATATCAATGAACGAAACAAAGATCCATGCCTTGGGGAATTTAAACTTAGTGAAATGAGAGAGGCAATAAAAATAAACTAATAAGAAATGAAATTAATGTGTTTTAATATGATTAGCACAATGAAGAAGCTGAAGACGTAAGAGAATCTCATATGCTGGGTTTTGGAAGTGGGGCAGGTTGACATTTTTAACATGATTATTAGTATGGAATTCATTGAGAAAGTAACATATGAGCAAAGAGTTAAAGGAGCTGAGGGAGTGAATCATAGAGATTATCAGAGGAGGTGTGTTCCTGATAAAAGGCACTGCCAGTCTAAAAGTTTTATCATGAGAAAGGGCATGGCATCTTAAATGCATAACAAGAAGACCTGTATGGCTAGAATAGAGGAAGTGAAAGGAAGAGTAGTATATGGTGAGGACAGAGAGTATATAAGATGAAAAGACAGATTATTTGGAATCCCAGCAATTATTAGAAGGATGACAGCTTGGGTTACCTGGGTGTCTCAGTTAGTTAAGTGGCCGACTTCGGCTCAGGTCATGATCTCACCAGTTTGTGGGTTCCAGCCCTGCATTGAGCTCTTTGCTGTTAGCCTGGAGCCTGCATCAGATTCTGTGTCTCCCTCTCTCTCTCTCTCTCTGCCCCTTCCCCACTCACACTCTGTCTCTCTCAAAAATAAATAAACATTAAAAATTTTAAAAAAAGGGATGGCAGCTTTATTCTAAATGAAATAGGAAACTACTGTAGGATTTTCAGCAAAATGACATGTTCCGATTTACACCTACATTTTTAAGTCAACACCCTCGCTACTGCCTTGAGAAAGAGGAAAGAAGTGAAAAAAAAAAGTTAAGTATCTACTGCATGCCATGTGAAAGATGATGGTGGCTCAGAACAAGATGGCATCACTTTTGATGAGTGAAAATGATGAAAAGGGGTCAGATTCTGAATATAATTTTAAGGAAGAACTAACAGAATGTCAACATTGGATGGAGATTATGAAAGAGAAGAATCAAGCATAACTCCAAGATTTGTTATGCTTTCATTTTTTTTGTTTGTTTTGGCCTAGAAAAAAGTGGAATTGTCATCAAATGTAAGGGAAGACTAGAGGTGTAGCAAACTGTGGGTGTTGATTCATACTAAATGTAAATTATATAAACACCTTAATGAAAAAGTAGACATTTTCATATTTGATACAAAAGTAAGACCCAACTACATGGTGATTTTAAGAAACCTACTTTAAATATAAAGAAACAAACTACTTAAAAGTAAAAGAATAGAGAGATTCCATGCAAACACTAATCAAAAGAAAACAGAAGTGGTTATACTGATATCAGACAAACTATATTCAAAGCTCAGACTATTACTGGAGATAAACAAGATAAACATTTCATAATGTTAATAGGCCAATTCTTCAACAGGACCTAAAGTTGCCAATTTTTGTGTCCTAATAAAAAAGTTTCAAGATGCATAAAGCAAATACTAATAGAACTGTGAGAAAAAAAAACAGACAAATCCACACTTACAGTCAGAAAATTAAATACCCCTCTAATGACTGATAGAACAAAGAGACTCAAGATAGGTAAGATATAATAGATTTGAATAACATTATCAATCAAGTATGCCTAATTTACATTTAGAGAACATTCTACTGTATGACAGTAGAATCCATATCCTTTTCAAGTATACATCATATATTTAACAGGGTAACCCATACTCTGGCCCATAGATCAAGTCTCAATAAATTTAATAGAATTAGATTTATACATATTATGTTCTTTGATCACAGTGGAATTAAATTAAAAATATATAACACAAAGATCTCTAGAAATTTACTAAATACTTGAAAACCTGAATAACACTGTCCTAAAGAACCCAAGGGTAAAAGAAGTAATCAAAAGGGAAATTAGAAAGTATTTTGGAATGAATAAAGGCACAACATATCAAAATTTGTGGAATGCCACTACAGCAGTACTTAGAGGGCCATAAATACCCAAATCAGAAAATAAGAAAGATCTTAAGTCAGTAACCTCAGCTTTCATCTAAGAATCTAGAAAATGAGGAGCCAAATAAACCTAAAACAACCAAAAAAAAGGAAATAAAAATAATCAAAACTTAAATCAATAAAGTAGAAAACAGAAAAACAACAGAGAATATCAATGCAACGAAACTGATTCTAATTCTTTGAAATTAATAAAATTAATAGACCTCTAGTATAGAGGTCTGGGAACGATATCACAGAATAGCATGACTATACTGACCAAGGAAGATTACCAATACCTGAAATGAGCAAAGTGAAAAACTACAAAGTTTACTGTTATTAAGAGCATAGTATGAGAATTATCATGGCAATAAACTCAGCTAATTAGATTAAATGAAAGTTGCTTGAAAGATAAACTACCATATCTCAAGAAGAAATAGATATTCTGAATAGGCATATATCTATTACAGAATTTGCTTTTGAAAACCTTCCCACAAAGAATAATACCAGACCAGATGTCTTTATTGATCTAAGAAATAATGCCACTTTTATATAAATACCCCATAAAATTGAAGGACAGGCAATACTTCACAACTCATTCTATAAGGACATTTTTATATTGATACGAACAGAGAGAAAGACATTACCGGAAAAGAAAATGACAAGCCAGTGTCCCTCACAATAATAGCTATAATAATGCTTAACACATTTTAGCAAATTAAATTCAACAATATATAAAAAGAGTAATATCCTAACCAAGTGAGTTTTATCAGAGGAATGCAAGATTGATTTAACCATTTAAAAGTCAATCAATGTAATCAATCACAGCAACAAATTAAAATAGAAAAATCATATGATTATATCAACAGACACAGAAAAAGCATATGTTATATGTTTGACATATAACATCCATCCTTGATAGAAAGACTTATCAAACTAGGAAGAGAAGGGAACTTTCTCAACTTCATAAAAAGCATCTATAAAATATCTACAGCTAGCAACATATTAAAAGGTAAGAAACAGCTTGCTTTTTTTCCTAAGATCAGTAATGAGACAAGGATGTCTACTCTCATCTCTTCTATTCAACATTATACTAGATGTTATCCAGCACAGTATACCAAGAAAATAAAAGGCATCCATACTAGGGGGAAAAAACAAACAAACTGTAATTACTCACCAATAACATGATCATCTTCTTGAAAAATCCAATGAAATTCTGCAAAACAAGATATTAAATCTAGTGAGTGAGTTGAACGATATCACAGGATTCAAGATCAAGATGCAAAAACCAGTCTTATCCCTAATTCTAGCAATGAACAGCTATTGAAAAATATACCACTTATAACAGAAAACATATGAAATGCTTAGGAATAAATATAACCAAAAAACTGTGAAAAAAATTACAATACATCAGTGAATCTCAAACTAAGTATGTTGAGTTAAAAATAAAGCCAGACAGGGTGCCTGGGTGGCTCAGTCAGTTAGGCATCTGATTTTGGCTCAGGTCATGATCTCATGGTTCATGGGTTGCAGCCCCATGTCGGGCTCTGTGCTGACAGCTCAGAGCCTGGAACCTGCTTCAAATTCTATGTCTCCCTCTCTCTCTCCCCTTTCTCCACTTGTGCTCTGTCTCTCTCTCTCTCAAAAATAAATAAAAACATTAAAATTTCTTTAAAAATATATATATATTAAAAAAATAAAGCCAGAGAAACTAGAGTACATATTGTTATTCCATTAAAATAAAAATAAAGAAAATGAAATATACTCTACAGTGACAAAGTATGATGACAGAGTGGTTGTCTGAAGATAGGTGAGTGGATGGGGAGAGGAGAGGGAAGGATTTCAGTGGAACATGAGGAAACTATGATATGAAGAAACATGAAATATGTTCATTATCTTAAATATGGTGATAGTTTCATGCATGTTTACAGATGCCAGAATTTATATTTTAAGCATCTGCAGTTTACTGAATATCAATTATACCTCACTAAACTTTTTAATTTTTTTAATGTTTTTTATTTATTTTTGAGAGACAGAGAGAGACAGCGCGAGCAGGGGAGGGTCAGAGAGAGGGAGACACACAGAATCTGAAGCAGGCTCTGTCAGCACAGAGCCCAACGCGGGGCATGAACCCACAAACCGTGAGATCATCACCTGAGCCGAAGCCGGACGCTTAACCAACTAATTGATGAAGTGCCACCTTTGAGAAGCTAAGTGGAAAGATAATCAAATAGGAGAGCAAGAATAGAATCTTATATATAAGTAAAAGGACTGGCTTTAGATAGGAGACCAGATACAGGCACAAAAGCAAAAGAATGGAAATGGAAAAACTGATAGGTGAGGAGATGCAGCTGTGGGAGTCCTTAGAAGTTCTCCTTTTGGTGTTTCACTTTTCTTGGTGGAATAGGAAGCAATGTCATTATCTGCGATTATAGATGGAGGACAAGGTTTAGGAGGTTTGAGAAAAAGGGACTAATATGAAAAGAATAGTATAGGAGAGTCCATGCTAGTCTATGAAAATTCAGTATGATTTCCAGGTAGCATTAAAAATCCATCTGACTTTCATGGCCATGAATTTAAAGTAGAACCATTCAGGATGTTTGGGTATTGTTCTCCAGTCAGAAGACAAATGTAAACATGGAGGAGGCAAAGACCTCTTCTTAACTAGGGTAGTGGCTTTTTCCCAAATAAGTCAATAAAACAAGAGAGGGACAAAAGAACTGAGCTGGAGGCCAGAAGCATCTATAATGATTGCTCATAGGATTCAAGGCTGATAAGAGAATGGAATGCATAGAATTAATATATTGGAGGGGCTATAATTATTGGTAATGATATGATCTAGAGTAATAGCATGTGAGTGAGAGCTGAAATAAAGTGAAAAACAAGATTGCTAAAGGACACAATGCTGAAAGTTTTGATCAACAAACTGAAGTTGAACTCAAGTACATTTAAGTTAGGGTGGTATTGTCAAAACAGTTAAAAGATGCTAAAATCTTTGAGAAAGGAAGGGAAATAATTCAGAGATTGAGATAAAATCAGAACAATAGAACATGAGTAATATAATCAAATGACAAAATCATTCTCCAGTTTGAAGAGTATGAGATCTGTGAAAGAGACTATCAATAGCTGAGTGAGCTAAAGGGGAAATAGTGTCTTAATGGGTTAATAGGCTTTTATTAGAAAAAAAATATGATTTAAATGTTTTGGTAAGAGAGTGGTCACATATGAAATATTTGCTGATGCTGGACAATGATTTCTAGAAAGCACAATGAAACAGTTTTTAGGAATTAGAGATAGGTGGGAAGAGGTAACGTAAGATTATGCATAGCCTTACAGAAAATACTGGAGCTGAAGGATAATAGCTAGTCTAGGGCTTCTCTTGTGTCTCACAGATCATAGATAAAGGCATAATATCTGTCCTGGTGGATGCAAGGTAAATTGTGATGATCTGAGTCTAGAGGTAGGAAGGGCTGGGTGTCTGAAACTTTCTCTTAACTCCTCTTTATGGAATCAAGTAAGTCTTTAGATGTACTGCCTGAATTCCAATGCTAAGTAGGGAAAACTATGGTGAGGCATAGTCTTAGTCACAGCACATGGCTTCACCTTTGAGCCAAATTAGAAAAGGGGTGAATTTATGACAATTGTGCTGACTCATTTTTGACTAGTTTTGTAATTCAAAATGTCTAGGGAAGCCAATTAATATGAAAATAATTCTTGTAACCTGTACTCAATCTGTATTTACATCCTATCTCTCACAGCACCCTACAACTCTGACCTTCATCCCATCCCTAGGTAGTTTAGGAAATGGCCAAAAGTGCAAGTGTTGGAGATGGAGTAAGAGTGTCTGTGTATATTATTTCACACTTCTGAAAATAATTTAAAGTAAAATATTTTAGCATTTTAGGCTGCATCAAAATATCATGTGGCTATATAACCTTTTACATCTTAATCTCCTACCCCTCTTGTTCCCACCTTTCTACCTATCTCCCCTGGCTCATGTACACATATCATGAACCATTTATTCATGACTGCTCAAACTTTTCAAAACCACAGTACACTTCCATTGGTCTTTGCCTTTGCTTATGATGCCCTCTCAGCCTGAGATCTCACTGCTGTCCCCTCATCTGCATAATATACTTTTATACAGACCTTGTTTAAATGCCCCACCTCTCCTGGGAAGCCTTCCCTGTGGTCCCACATCAGGTGCTCCATTCCTGGTCTTGTGCTGCCCTCCATATACACCCCTCCATCAGAATATGTAGCATGATAGACTAACTGTTCATGTGCTTGTCTTCCTTCCTAGATAGCGAGTTCCACAAAGTCAGAAAATGCTACTCGACATTTATACTATACTACAAGTCCTCAAGTGCCTTGTTGAATTAAAGTGAATATAAAGTATTACTAAATATTTCAGAATAGGCAGTGTTGAACAAAGCTAGATTCATATCAAGCCCATCCAAGTTCACAAAAATGTGACTCATATTCACTTGTATTAAAAAAACAGGTCATTCACATTTCCAAAAATATTATAAGGAAATAAGGTTTATGAATTTTGTAAATGGAACAGTTCATTTTATTTAACAATGATTAGTTGAGTCACCTCAGCAGTATAGCTGGAGTCAGGAAATTCAAACTAGCTTAATAAATATAGCTGGCTTCAGTAAAGAACTGAAGGATAAAATTATACTCTACTATTAAGCTGCAATAGTACTATACATTTAAATAGCACAGATGAAACAAAAGGTTAATTGGAATTTAAACCAAACCCCATTTTAGTGGACTAAATAAGTCTTTAATCAAAAGGTGAAATTCAGCATTAAACACTAAAATAAGTAAGTATTACCATCAGAGATCCAGGCTTGTAAAAATATGATAAATCAGATTAACTTTATTAGAATACAAGCAATTTTGCAGTACATATAAATACAACTAGTTAAGGCATAGTAACAATCTAGTAAGGCATCATTTACAAAATAATTCAAAATATACTAGCTATAAAGTAAAAGCATAAGTCAGATGCAATTTATCCAGATGGATTAATTAATAATATAATGTTACCCCAATCCAGTTCAAGTAAGTGGAGGTCCTAGGAAGTCACTTCACATTTTAAAACTTGCTTAAAACTGAATTCACGTGTAACACCCTGATATGATCAAATGGCTGTTGAGTGACAATAAATATAGATCTGAAATTTAATTTTTAAGTATGAGATTTTATTTGAAAATTTATATTCAATCATTTATTTTATTGCATTAACATGAAAGTTAGTGCATAAGAGTATCAATAATTTGAGAGTCAGAAAAAAGAATCGCAAGCTGTCAACAGATTTAAGAGCTTATGCCAGTCATATTGACAGAAGCAATTCACAGCCTTCTTTGATGGACACTCACAGAGTGTCCAAAATTGACATGCTAGGTAATTCTATTTCTTCTGAACTTACAGTATATCCCAGAAAATTAGTGTTTTGTATTTCTGGATATCAAGAAGCTGCAACTCTTCTACACTGCTTTCTCCCCCCAAGGCAGGTGACAGAGATGGTGTCTCCATCTTGAGAATGACTTGAGGAGGGGTCGAGGAGATATTAACATCTTTCTTGAGCAGGGAGAAACAAAAAGTTAACTGTCCTTTTCTCTCAGGAAAGAACAGCCTCCAAATTAGGTACTTCGCTGATACTGTATTTCCCACAAACGTAAAATACTCTCTATTCTTTTAATCCATTCAAAAAGTGAAACTCCTTGCCAAGCTGCAAATCATTAGCATTAAGTGACATTTATGAGGTCCTAGATTTGCATAACTCTGTACTGAAAATTAATAATAAAACCTAAGAATGGTGCTCTCCAGAATTACATTCACATATTAATTTTTTAATCATAGAAGGAAATCATATGGAGTCAATAACTGCAATTATCTGAACAGTTGCTGCAATCACCAGCAAAAGCAATAGCCATGGATACACACAGTGTGACCAAAACACCCAAATTTCAGGACCAGGAGTTTTATGTAGAAGAATGAGAAGACCCTTCCTGCCTGTTGTCCATTTGCCTGTAATTTATAAAAGAATGTGGTAACAAAATGAGACTGAATTGAAGAAGCCCAGGGCACGTTAAATTAACACTCAAAAGAAACTGGGTTCTTATAACCTCAAGCCTTCTCTGTACATACCATGGCCTTCTCCTCTTGCCTCTGGCTTCAACATAATACTAATGTTGCTGCCTAGTGATGATTTATACCCCATGTCCTGGTGACCATTGTATTATCAGTGCATATTGTAAAATTTGAGGCTATCACATTAGCAGTGACAAAAAAATGACTGCTGAGTCCAGAATTCTGTCCAAAATAGACACACACACAACTCTTGCCCTATAGTGTAAACAGCCAACCTAGATGTCCTTTAAAGAACTTATTATTGTTATAAAATGCAAGAAGAGTTGCAATCAATGATATTTTTTGACATTTCAGAAAAGCAGCTAAATAGCATTCGCAACCCAGGATGGTGAGTTCCATGATGCCAACAGTGAAACTAATGGAGGCAAAGCGTTCATAGGCCAATCTGCCCAGCTGAAGTGAGACTTGCCATGTAAAGTGAAAGGGGACTGATATTTTCCACGGTTGCCTAGAATCAATTAAGGAGTATAATAAAATGGCAGAGAGACTCCTATCATTCTATTATAGCTTGGCAGATATTTTGACTTCCTACTTCTATCTCCACCTAGGAATTCCTAAACTCTTAGCAATTTATTATCTTGACTACAATCTTCACTCAGACCGCAAAGAATCTTAGGTAGTACATAGTAGATTTGAGCTTCCCTAAATGAAGTTGATTTAACTTGCTTTTAAGCACATATCTAAATATACTTCCAATTGTTTTATTTTTGCTACAGGGACATCCTGAAAATTATAATTATCCATATGGGAACTTCGGAGCAATGGGAGGTTTTCCTGGAGAAAGCAAGTTTCTACCTGACAATGTTATGCATAAATTACCCCAAAATACTCTGTTCTGCCAACTTGAGGAATAATAGGCTTGAATTCAGTTATTCTAACAGTAAACATGTTTCTTTAATTGTTTTCTTAAAGTTCTATTAACAGTTTATTGTAACACGGATTTAACCTCATTTCTATGGATATTTCATAATGGAAATTATGGCTCACGGCTGGGTTTTTTTTTTTCTACTTTGTGGCAATTGGTAAATTGAGTTCAACCTTTTCAACTACCTAGCAATTATTCTGCTGCTGTACTTGATGCAGACAATGGCAGAAAAAGGTGGAAAGAAGCATTAGGAACCATGAATAACAAACAAATCTACTTTTGGATGTCTTTAAATCATTAACCTCCTAATTCAATTTTTTTTTTAAATATCCCTCAAAAGTGTAATGGTACACATTAATCTCAAGAACATGCTGACCTTCTAATAACCAGAATTGAATAAGCAATCTAGTTTAATTCAAAAATCAAACCAAAAAATTCCTGTAGATCCCCTATGAGCAAGGCACTTGGGGGGAAACAGGAGGTTATGTCTCTTAATGAGCTATTGCAAATCACTAGGATACAGAGTTCCAAGTGATTTGATTAGAGTGGAGGGGAAACATTAAAAAAACAAGAGATCATATTTTTTGGAACAACAAGAAAAGCATCATGGAGGATTTCACATTAGGAATAAAATTTGACATAAAGAGTTTATTTCTAGAGATCTATTTAGCTGGTCATTTATTTCTCAAAAAAAATGCAAAGAGAAGGTAATTACCATAAATTAATTAAAGTTCTTATAGCCCATATATTGTTTGGACAAAAAAATAGGCAGAATCATTCAGTTCTGTTTTTTTAATTTTTAAAAAAAATGTTACTTTAGAGAGAGAGAGAAAGAGAGAGAGAGAGACAGAGCATGAGTAGGGGTGGGTCAGAGAGAGAGGGAGACACAGAATCTGAAGCAGGCTCCAGGCTCCAAGCTGTCAGCACAGAGGCCGACGTGGGGCTTGAACTCATGAACCATGAGAAAATGACCTAAGCCAAAGTCAGAAGTTTAACCCACTGGGCCACCCAGGCACCCGCAGAAACATTCAATTTCTTGTGTTTGCTCTTCCTGTTCCTATATTTCTTACTAATAATACCCAGTTCATTGTGTTTTGTTTTTATTTGTTTTGTTTTGTTTAACCTAGCTGAATATAGTAGAATGGCTAAATATATTTTGGTATATTCATACTATAGAATATTACTAGTTAATAAAAGGTAGATTTACATGTGGTTAGATGAATAAATTTCTAAAAGATATGTTGAATGGAAAAGCCGACTCTAAAATGTTGCATATAGTATGGCATTATATGTCAAAAGCACTAAGGAAAACTCATTATACTTTATGTAATTCTATGTAACTAAATTTTAAGCCCCTAATACTCAACTGACTTGAGTCTCTAGGCAATAACTTTGAAAACCTGGGATATACAAACTCAAGGGAGACTTATTCTAAATTTTCAGGACAGGATGCAACCCCAAGAGTGGTATAACCCTGAGAGTCAACGTTTGCAGGAGGCAAGGATTTCAGGATGGGGTATTACTGTTCATTAACTCTACCTGAATACAGTATCCAGATGTGGCCTGAAGGCAGAGGGTGTTCCCTGCTCTGAGCAATCAGCTGGGCTCCTGCCAGGCACTCTAAAGGACACTGGCAGTGTTTACAGAGGAACCCTGAGACCGAATTTCCTGTCTTGAATCCTTTTCCACTTCATTTCCACAATTTGCAAGTATACTGGCCATCATGTGTCCAAAGTATGTTTTATTAAATAAAACCAAAAGTTACTGATATCAAGCAGCAGGGAAGCAGCAGGGAAGGAGAATAATTTAAAATGTGCGGACAGACCAGCAATTACCAAATATATTCTACAGAATACTAGTCCTGTGATTTTTTTTCCTGCTCAGAGGAGGTCCAAGTTTGGAAAAGTGCTGCAGAAAAACCAACACCCTATCTTGGAGAATCACAAATCACATACATATTTAAACATATTAGCAGCTCTGAGAAGTCATACAGTAACAGAATCTGTTGACCATTCATTTCTGTCTAAGCTCTACTACCATCTGCCTCTTTGACATATCCAAAGGCACCTAAGCCTTCATAGGTCAAAAACTGAAGGAAAGTGTTGTAGCCCCAAACCAGATCTTCAGGTGACTCCTAAGGTGTGCAACTCATTCCTCTAGGGTGCAAGTCAGATAGCTTTATATCTCTCTCCCTCTCTCTCTCATCTTATATATAAATCCAGTATCAAATCCTTTTACTTGTACATACAGAAAGCCTCTTGCTTCTGTGAATTTTTCTCAATTTCTGCCATTTCCATTGTAGTACACACATTATCTCTGATTTGTGTATCTACTGCTGTGGTCCTCTACCCAGGTTTCCCATAAGCATTCTCTCCACCTGTATTAGTCAGCTTGGCTGCCATAACAAAATACCACAGGCTAGGTGGCTTAAACAACTGAAGTTTATTTTCTCATGGCTCTGAACCCTAGAAGTCCATGGTCAAGGTGCCAGTAAATTTCATTTCTGGTGAGACCTCTCCCCCTGGCTTGCAAACGGCCACCTTCTTACTATGTCCTCACATGGCCTCTTCTCTGTGCACAGGCTGAGAGAAAGAGAGAGCTGTGATGTCTCTTCCTCTTCTTATAAAGATACCAGTCCTCTCAGATTAAGGCCCCAGCCTTATATCCTCACTTATTATTTATTACCTCTTTTTAGGCCCTAACTCCACATACTGTCACATTAGGGCTTCACCATGTCACCTACTTCTACCCCAATCTTCACACTGCAACCAAAGTGTTACTTTAAACATAAAAATCTGGGGGCACCTGGGTGCCTTAGCCAGTTAAGTGTTCGACTTTGGCTCAGGTCGCAATCTCTCATGGTTCATGAATTTGAGTCCCACATCCGGCTCTCTGCTGTCAGCATGAAGCCTGCTTCAAATTGTCTGTCTCCCTCTGTCTGCCCCTCCCTCACTCATATGCACTCTTTCTCTCTCTCAAAGATAAACATTAAAAATTTTTTTAATAAATAAAAATTTTTAAAAATAAAAATAAAAATCTGATCATACCATTCTCTTTCAAAAATGGTCCTTAAAAAACTCATGGGTGTTTTCCTCATACTGGTATCTGCTTACCTCACCAACCTCCTTATGTATGCTTCCACTACAATGAGTTTAAATTTCTCAAACATGTTTCTGTTAATCACAAGTCCTTTGCACATGCTACTCCATTCCTGTATTGCTGATTTCCCTCTTCTCCTGGTAAAGTTCCTCTAGCCCCCAAATACTCCAAAACTATACAAGACCTCCCAGAACAGCCTACTATAGATATCCTATACTTTGTTTTCATTTCAATTATCTCAGTTAGATATTATATATTTCTGTAATTAGCTGATTAATGTCTTAGTCCATTTGGGTTGCTATAACAAAATAGACTGGTTGGCTTATAAACAATAGAAATTTATTTCTCACAGTTATGGAGACTGGAAGTCCAAGATCAAGCACCAGCATGGTCAGGTAAGGCGCCTCTTCATAGTTTATAGCCAAAGCCTTCTTTCTATGTCTTCACATGGTAGAAGCATCTTTTATATGAACAGTAATATCATTCATAAGGGCTCTACCGTCATGACCTAATCATCTCTTAAGCGACCATCTTCTAATACTATCACATATGGCACCAGGATTTCAACATATAAATTGCGGGGAGGCCACACAAATATTTAGACCATAGCACTTAATGTCTGTTTTCCTTACTAGGACATAAGCAATATGAGGCAGTGATCATGGGCATTTTACCCATCATCATATGAACAACATCTTACATTGTTTTCACCATACAGTAAATGCTGTTTAATGAATCAATAAATGTACCCAGAATTCCTCTAATTTACTTGAAAAAAGATTTAAGGCCTACAAATATTTAACCTTTATTATGCAAAACACACATTAGGAGACATGCCAATAATCTGACCTTCCCTGGGATAAACATATATACTGGCAAATAAATCCATAGGAAAATTCACTCAAATCTAAAATCCAGAAGATCACATATCAATGGATATGAACAAATATCACAATTCTGATTAGGAGAATTGTAGACATATTTGAAATTTTTAGGTGAATTCTGAAAGGATGGACCTCTTTTCCTCTTTCTTTTGCATCAACTGGTGACCCTGTGATTAGAATTAAAGTCCTGTTCCTCAGGTATAGTGACCCATATGTTTGTGGTTCAAATTAATTAGGACATGTTCACTTGACTCTAATAATAAATTATTTTATCATCTGACTGCTATGAGTGTGTACGTGTGTGGTTATGATGAATTAAGATGCATGTGCCTGGCTCTGCATATAGAAACTTCCTTTCATTGCACTAGGGAAATCCTTACAAATTAAAGATTTTCTGGAAATTACAATTTGTGCATAATTTGTGGTTTTTACAAGCTAATGTTAAAGCTCTTGCCAACTCTGAGATATTATAATTCTACTTTTTCATACTTAAGAATTAACACCCCAAAAAGGTAGGTGATATCTTGAGACCCTAGAGTAAAAGCATCAAGGATGTCTTTGGACAAAAAAGGTACTAGAAGATCCATTCATGTAAATGCCAAAAGAATAAAGATGCTCCCATTCATATAGGTAAACTGAGTTGCCTGATGTCTAATTCCATAATACTAATCCAAATCCTATTTTTCAAAATTACCCAGGTCATTTAAAAGGTAGCAGAAATAAATAAAGACTAAAAGTTAATGTAATAGTATGAGTCACTTATACCAATGTACAGTATATATTACTGCCCCATATTGAGTTAGGTGATAGGGAATTCTAGAAATTAAGATCATAAAACCTCATTAATTTGTTTTTCCAAACTAAGAATAATTTATATTCAGTTGATTATAAAGTTTGCTTTTATGTAATCCATCAGAAAAAAAGGCTTGCTAAGCAAATGAATATCCTATACAAGATTACAGAGATAATGTTTATCCTTCTTAAGTCAACTCTTCAAGTACTTAAAATCATTTGCATATAAGCAATTAATATGCTCAATACAAGAGGTGCTTATGTATTCATTAGAGTAATTCCTGTAGGACTACTACTTGGCAAGGCTTCGGTATGATTAAACATAAATTATATTATATATAAATGGTTGAATACAAGCATCAAACATTTAGAAAAGTTCTATTTATTAACCAGTTAATACCAGATTGTTTCATTTCATTATTTCTTTCTAACTTCCCCATGTGTAGATGGATATTTACTAGCCAAATCGGATACAATATTTCCCATACATTTCTGAAAAATAAAGTTTCTTGAAACATCCCTGAATTCAAAACTTTTAGAAATTCTTACTTCCTTTCTTACTTACTCTGAACTAGCCTTCCACAAATTCAACCACTACAGGGGTCTGAGCCAAAGCAGGCACTGCAGAAGCAGTCTGCAGCAAATGGAGCCCCACCCAGGGGCCACCTGTTCAATCAACAGGTCCATGCAGCAAGACGGTGAGATTATAATCCAATGTGGGGCCACCTCAGCAGTGGGAAGACCTTCTAAATAGGATATCCTTGGAAAGTGTCATCTGCCTTCTTCAAAACACTGTTTAAAAAAAAAAAAGACCCTGGATTCTTAGTGTAGGTTAAACTTTAAGGCAAATCCTCAGTGTTCTAATTATAAAAGAGAGTGACAGTCATGAAAAGACATGGCTAGGGTTAAAAACAAATCAGAGAGACTCTAGAAGGAAAAGTAGAAAGTGGTACTAAATCAAACTAAACACATGCCAAAGCAGCTGTTGAGCTTTCTGGTTCCTGCAAAGATGTGCGTTTTGACAAATCAGATGAGGTATCAATTCCACAAAGCCTAATGGGGTCTTACGTATTTAATTATTCAAAGTCATTTCTTCTCTTCTTGAATATTAACTCAGTAAATTTTCTGGGAAAATGAAATGAAAACAACACTTGTATGCTTAGCATCTTCCTTCCTTCCTTCTGTCCTTCCTCCCTTCCTTCCTCCTTTCCTTCCTTTTCTCCTTTCCTTCTTCCCTCCTGTTTGGCCGAGGAGGAGGCGGGTGTGACCTTCAGGCGCCCACACAAGAGCCCCTCACTACCTTAACACTCCCCCACCCAGGGACTTTCAAGGGAACCATTCACCTAACTTTTCCACACTGAACAACGGACACATCCTCACCCGGAACACTTCATACTTCCCCCCAGCCAACGCCATAAAAAACGCGCTACCCCATTTCCAGACGTGACTTCTCTGGCCCCTCTCCATTCGGACCAGTGAACCTTGCCTGGGAGCGCTCCCAATAAAGGCTTTTTTTTTTTTTTTACTTCCATATCTAGCCTCGGTTTCTGCATTGCGTTCACTACATTACATCTCCTTCTTTCCTCCCTTCTTCACTCTCTCCCTCCCTCCTTCCTTCTTGACTTCTTCTCTCCAAGATCTATTATCTCTCCCCCAAATGGAAATTGTGCTGAGTCAGTAACATAATGATGAATGAAAGCCCTACAAAAATTGGTTTTTACATAAGAAAAGGGAATAGACTCAATGAAAATTTTGTGTCATAAATAAAATTTGTGGAAATGACTTGCAAGTTATAAATGCCAGCATTATTATTCTCATCCAGGGGGCATTCAATAAATGCCTGCTGATAAAGAATTCCTAAATGTTCACTAAACTTTTAATGTCTTCCTGCCACTTACCACTGACAGATGCCATAGGGTATTTTGTCTAAAATTTAATAAAGTCAATGCTCATCATAAAATCAATTAAAATGCAAGCTGCCTGCAGGCCAACTTCTTCCCTAGGTGATGAAGGTGTATGTTCTCCTCAGACAAGCATACCTCTGTGTTGATTAAGCAATTCTCATCAGTTGTGTGTAACTCAGGATATAGAACACCAATTAGTTCTTGCAAGCAGGGTCCTATGCCAGCTTTCATACATGCTACTCATCACTTCCCTTTATCCAAAACAACCAGGGTGGTAACGACAATACCGGTGTTTAAAGATAAAAAAAAAAAAAAATGTTTTTTTTATTCTAGAATCATAACCAATGACTGCAAACAAATGACACCTAGGGAAGAACAATAAAATACCTGTGTTCTCGGTCAGAATGCTCACTGCTAATAAACAAACAATGAAAGGACCTTAGGCAACACAAGTGTTCTAATGTGAGTGTAAACCATCACTGCTAGATTACAAACTCCTCAACTAATATTTGCGTAGCACTTGACATTTACAAAACACTTGTATATATATCCTCAGATTTGATATCAAAGGAAACCTATAAAGTTGTATTTTACTGTTGGCAATTTATACAGAAAGAAATAGAAACTGAAAGAGGATATGACTTATTCAAGCCTATGGAGCCAAGCAGAGACAAACTGGGCTCAAAATCAGAACTTCTGACTCCAGATACTCTGCTTTCCCCCATCCATCTGAGCTATCTCTGACAATGCCACAAGATTTGAGAAAATAATTTCAGGTAAAATAATTTCAGTCCCACTAGAAGTTTGGTATTCTTCAGAATGAAGAATTTAGTACTCTTAGAATTCTGGGTTGAAAATTTTGAGTCAGTCCACCTAGCATAAGAATGTCAGTGGCAAAGTCTTTGCTTTGGGTTCAATTCCTCTGCATGGAAATCTAAAAACAAAAATGTTATCTAGAACCCATAATACTTAGGGTCTCTATTTAAAATCCAAAGTGTTATGCTCCTTCAGGCCTGGTTTGAGGGCTGAACTTACAGCAATGCAGAATCTTAGGCTCCATCTCAGGCCTATTACATTAGAATCTGCATTTTCACAAGGTCCCCAGATGGCCCATATGCACATTAAAGTTTGAGAAGCATAGCTCTGGCCTAAATCTCACTGGAATTTATATTCTAGTAGATGCAGGGTCCTGTCAGTATGAAAGTTTGGGACTGTGGGCCAAATATCTCCTACTAATACTACTGCCATTAGATGTACTTCTAGATTCAGCTTCTCGCATTATGCTCACATCTCTGCTAGCCTGTTTCCATCTCAAAGGAATGAAGAGAATGCAGTGGTCAGCCAGAGCATTTTAAAGACAAGCAGAGTTAGGGGCTCCTGGATGGTTCAGTCTGTTAGGTGTCTGACTCTTGATCTCAGCTCAGGTAATAATTCCTTTATTACCAAAAGAGTGCCAAATGCTACATGTTGGTCCCAGCCTTACATAGTCCTGAAAATTAGCATGAGCTAATCTGTGAGTGTTGTGGAATCTGGTCTGAATCATCCTGTGGAAAAACCAAGCGGCACTCAGATCCTGGAAGGGAGGAGGTTTATTTTACACCAGTGGGCTCAGAGGAGATCATTCTCCAGAGGGCTGAGCCCAGAGCATCAGCAGAGGGAGTAATTTATAGCCTGTTACTTCCGCATTCCTCATTAATGTATGAGATAAGCAGTGTGGGAAGAAGAACCCGGAAGAGGGAGCCTTTGATCAGGGACAGGTATTTCCTTATCAGTCCTGTCGGCCATCTTATAACAGATTTTTCCCTATCATGAGCATCAACAAAACATACTACATCTGGAAGTTTCAATACATGCTGATAATTCTACCATGGGAACTTACTTTTAAGATGCTTCATATCTAACTATGATATACTCTTTAGATGATGCATAATATTCTGAAAGAGCAATTTGCTGAAGGAAAAACAAGTGAGTCAGCAGCCTGCATCAGGTTTCAAAAGTAATTCTGGAGATTTGTGCTCAGAATCGTAAGATTATGGAGCTGGGAGTGAAGTAGACATCTCACATTGCAAGAAATCTGAGAACAACCAGGTCAGGCATCAACTCCAGGTACAGTACACCTTTAGGAACTGATAAAATCTGTCTCAACACTCAGCTGAACACTGACCAACCGGAAGGTCCAAAAGGAAGGGTGTTGCAGTTAACTCCCCATGGCTGTGACAACTAGACCTCTACTGATAAACTACCTGGCAGATTAACACATCTTCTTAGCAATCACTGAAACCCATTCTAACTATACTGTTCATCATGTAAACAACATGGCCCAGGGGCACCTGGGTGGCTCAGTGGGTTAAGCATCTGACTCAGGTCATGATCTTACAGTTCGTGAGTTTGAAGCCCATATCGGGCTCTGCACTGACAGCATGGAGCCTGCTTGGGTCCTCTGTCTCCCTCTCTCTCTGACTCTCCCCACTACCCCCCTCCACACACACACAATAAATTTAAAAAACTTAAAAAAATTCTTTAAAAAAACTCAACATGGCCCAAATGAAACAAAACCCTGCTTAAATTATAAAATAAAAAGTGTTTCTAAAAAGCATACATGAAAGGAAAACAAAGTCCTGAGAAGCCCTGATTGATAGTAGGCAATTAATAAACACTTACTTGAAGATTTTGAATAAAAGAATCAATAAGTCAGCAGAGTCATTGATTGTTGCTACTCCCATGCACATTTGTATCTAGAATCCTCTTTGGGGCTCAAATGTTAGGGGTATTTTTGCTTTGCTGTGACTTCCTTTCAGAGCAGTGATGAGGTTCACCAAAGTCAATAACATGAAAAAAATTGTTATTCCTCAAGCATTCATGCTGCAATGGGTAGCATACACAGAATATATGATATATATTTTTTAATTGCAGGCAGTTGTAGTGCACTGAAGTGGAATCTGTAATGCAGAAAATTCAGAAGTAAATTTATAATTGTCACAAAACATCCTATAATGAGGCAAAGCATGAGCCTTAAAAGAAAGAAATAGAGTTTCATCTGTAATTGAAGGAAGGGTTGCAAGCCAGGGCACATAAATGGATCCTCATACAGTACAGAGAGGACTGCTGTTGGCACTTTAGTCTTTGGGGCCACATCAACACACAATATTCAAGTCACCAGCTGTTTTATCACATTAGAAAATATAAGATCCATATCTGTGTATATACAAACATTTCTAAACGTGATGTAAATCTTTCAAAAGCCAACACAAAAAGTCAGGATTGGAAAACCGTTAATATCAAGAAATGTTTTCTGAGAACCTGCTAAGTATAAGGCACTCAGAAATACCAGTGGTAGAAGTAAGATATCTGCATTAGCTGTAAGAGCAACCATATTCATGAGTACTTCTTTATGCTCCATTTAAATCACTTTTGAAATTGCTTTTTGTTGGAGAAAATGATCTCCTCACTACCACTTATGCATTTTTACATGAATCTAACTATATCAGTCACAGGATATTCCTTGTTAAATAAAGAATAATTAGTTCCTTTTCTATAATGGATGCAATAATTCAAAAGAATAGTAGCCATCATCTCTTTGGGGGAAAAAATGACTTAGCAAAAGTAAAGTCTCTCAGAACTTTCAGCATGTGATATTAGGAATGTGGTGGCCTTTGGTAAGAGGTGAGAGTTGAAATGGGAGCAAAGCTCACTTGAATTTACCAGAAAGAAGAAATGAGAGCATAAAGTGTTTCCATATTCCAAAGCGGAACAATTATGAAGGCAATAAATTATGATAAAATGTGTCGCCCTGGTGTAAGCACATAAAAGCATGAAAAATTACCAAATTAGAGCAAGTTTATGATTCACCCTGGATAGTATTCAATGTCTGCAAGTGGTACCTAGTAAATGCAGACTTTTTGAGCTAAAGAAGAAAGTAAATGCCTACCCCAAAGGTTGCACACTGTATATTTATCTCAAGTAGGGTAAATGATCTGATGGCAAAATTACTCCCCAGTGCAGGGTCTCATGTCACAGCAAATATTTATGTAAAGACAATTGATTGCAAATCTGTTAGTAGTACATTCGAGGTATAGAAAATATACAAATCAATACCCCTCTAATTTTTTAAAATGTTCACGTTATAGATGGATCATAAAGGCATGGAAAAGAAGAGAGGAGAGGGGAGGAAAGACAGAAAGGAGGAGGAAAAAGGAGTTTTTTGTGAGTTCTTTGGTGCTCCTTCAATTTCTAAATTAAATTCAAGATAAAAGTTTCCAAAATAAAGAAATGTCAACCCAAATGGTTGTTAACAAAAGTGAAATAGTCTCTATTAGACAGTCACCTTGTTATTTTTTTCTAAGTTAAATTTTACAGCTAAGAAGTGTGACCACAGAGGACATAAACTTGAAATGAAAATAACAGACGTATAAAGGTGAAGCACATTACAGCCAAAGAAGATGACATTGCTGAAGGGAGGAATTTGAAGTGATAAGGAAAAATGAACAGGGGAGGAGAAGAAAAGAATTGGAAGAAATGGAGCAGGAAGAACATTATTTCGTGTAAATTAAAATTAAATGTAAAAGGATGACAGTAGCTCTGATCTCGTCAGGCTGAGGTATTTTGGTGGCAGACAGTAATATGAGAATTATAAGCAATTTGCAAACCACAAGTCTGCAAGCATGCACATTTCTCCTCTCTCATCATTGTTAATCAAGTTTGTTGGTTTTTTTTTTTTCATAGAGAAAAACAAATTCCAAAATATCGGTTTCATGAATCCCTGCCAAAATCAGGAGCAGTTAGGTCCTTGCCAATGACAACAGCCTTCCTGGATGCTGCAGGCAAAATTAAGCAAAGGATGATTGTTTTTGACGGTGTCTCCATTTGATAACAACCTTCCTGGAGCCTGCCTTTCAGACAGAATGTGGATCACCCCCTTCTCCAGGCTGTCTCTGATTTAGCAACTGTTCCCTGTCCCCTCTTCAGGCTTGTCAGTATCACAAACAGTATCACAAAGGACCCCTTCCCACCCAACTCTTCTTCTCTAGGTCCACACCAACAATAGTCTGCCTCCATCTCCTGTCCTCTACTAAGCTAACACATAGTGTGCTATATGCCAGGCATATTTGCATATTAATGCATTAAAAACATGTCATCCTTGGTTGATTAAGCATCTGACTCTTGATTTCAGCTCAGGTCATGATCTCACAGTTTGTGAACTGGAGCCCCTCATTGGGTGGGCTTGAGCCCTGCTTTGAGAGCTCGAGCCCTACTCGGGGCTCTGTACTCTCTCTCTCCCTTTCTCTCTCCCTCTTCTCTGCAACTCATGAGATTCGCTCTCTCTCTCTCTCTCTCTCTCCCCCTCTGCCCCTTGCTCATTTGCTCTCTCTCTCTCTCAAAAATAAAAAAAAAATAAAAATAAAGATTCTCTCTCTTCTTCTCTCTTTGCCCCTCCCTCACTCATGCTTGGGCTCTCTCTTAAAAAAATAAATTACAAATTAAATTTTTAAAAAAAAAAACATACCATCCTTAATATGGTTGGTTGGCACTATTGAAACTTTCACTTTACAGATCTGCAAAAGATTATAATCTATGTAGGGACTTTTCATTCTGTGCAAGGAGAAACAGAAAGCCATTAATAGGGTTTTTATCGCAGAGTGATATGATCAGATTTATATTTCTAAAAAAATCTCTACTTTGTGGAAAATGGATTGGAGGAACAAGAGTAAATGTGGAGAGACAAAGAAAAAGGGCTATGATAATAGAACCATCCAGAAGTAGTGGTGGTTACATGGTTGTGCTGGAGATGATGAGCAATGGTCACATTCAGGGTATATTTGAGAAGATGAGTGACAAGATTTGGTACAGGTGTGAACGCAGGGAATGAACAAAACGCAGAACTTAAGGATGACTCCCATGGTGCATAGTGTCATCTTCTGAAATGGGAAAGACTGGCCAAGCATTCAGTTGTGTGTGTGTGTGTGTGTGTGGCTTTTTTGTTTGTTTGTTTTGTTTTGTTGTTTCTTTATTTTGTTTTTTGAGAGAGAGAGAGAGCATGCAAGCAAGGGAGAGTAAGAGAGAGAGGGGTCAGAGGATCCGAAGCGGGTTCCACACTGACAGCAGCAAGCCTGATGCAGAGTTCGAACTCCCAAACCATAATTTAATCACCTGAGCTGAAGTCTGACACTCAACCAACTGAGCCACACAGGCACCTTTTGAATATGTTATATATACTTGGTCTTGAACTTCCACCTTCATGCATAATCAAAGTATGACTTAATTAGCCCCAAGATGGGAGACAATAATAGAACCCTAAGAAATATTTAGGAATCTGGGAGAAAAGGAGCCCTTCTCTTCCTAGGCAGGGGCTCTAAAGAGGGAACCAGTCCTAGAATTCCCAGGCACTGTGTAGTGCCTGATGAGAAAGCATAAGGCAAACCAACAGGCTGCAAACATCCCCATCCACAGGTGGGATATGTGTGATACTCCTCAGGCACTCCTGGCTGCCCAAGAACAAAGGAAAAGGGAGAAACAAATGGCTAACGGATAGAGATCAAGGTCATACAAGAACTTAGTCTCCATCAGTTTACAAATATCTTATAAATGATATGAAAAAGGCAATCTTATCAATAGCCTAATCTCCAGAAACCTACAGATTCAGTTTCCAGGAGCCCCCACATTACCCTCCTCTCCATAGTGATTTGGTAAACAAAGGCAGAAGGAAATGGCAGATAAAATTAAACTTCCTTGTAACTTGCAGGTCACTGACAACTACTCAACGCCAGCAGAATAAAGCATTCTCCAGGAACTCCCTACTGCTTTAATATTAATGATTTACTAGAAGGAAATGCAATTAACTTGACAATATCAAGGCCTTAGGTATTTTAGGAGTCCTCTTTAGCATATCAAAGTCCCTCTGGAGGCCTCCCATTTGACTTTACCTCCCCAACTTCATAGTATGTAAGGAGCCACTTTTCACAACCCCAGTGCAGCTCTTTCTGCCCACAGGTCCTGTCCCCATGCTTTAATAAAATCACCTTTTTGCACCAAAGATGTCTTCAAGAATTGTTTCTTGGTCTTGGGCTCTGGACCACCCCACCATCACCCCAAAACCTCATCAATGCCAAATCTGAAGAGAGTGGGAGGAGGAAAATTCTGAATTAACTTGGTTTACATCAAAAACAATAAAGATCTGAAAACAATTACAATTAGGTGTTTTATCTTTCAGCGGAATGGAGGTTGATAAATTTTGAAAAACAGTTCTACTTCTTCAAAAACCTAAGTAAACTTGGTAATTTTTGCTGACTACAAAAGTAATGACATATTGGCATTTATCTCTCAGTTACCCTCACAATCTTCTGGGATATTCTTCGAGGTGCTTCACACGGGACATTCAGTCCATAACATCCTCCTTTTTACTCCTTTTTGCCTCTAACTCTTTAAGGTACAATTTAAGTGGTAGCTTAAATATCAGTGACTCATTTGTTCATTTATTCAAAAAAAATATTTATAGAAAGCCAATTATGTGCCAAGAGCTGGTTCTAAATTGCTGGTAAAACAGCAGAAAAGAATACAAATAAGTTCATTGAGCTGTCACTCCAAAGGTAGGGTGGGGTGGCCAGGGGGGTGTGGAATAGATGATAAAAAAGTAAATAAGCATGTGCTATGGTTAGAATAATCCAAGGTTATCTGATAGAGAACAAATGGGGACGTACCATAATTCTTTCTGTAGTCTTAGTAGAAATTAACTTCAAAATTAGAATTGCCATTTATACCAAAGCTAATTATTATACCATTCCACCCTTTGCAACCTGAGGTAGTTTGATTTACATGAGACTATATTATTGTTAACAGTTTTTTAATTGTATCTGTATGTAATCTTGCCACTGCCATAAAACAAATTTAACAGTGTGGTATATGGAGCAGTACAATGAGTTAGAAAGGGTACAGGCTTCAATATACAGAAATCTGTTGCATTCCTATGCCTAATAGTGAAGCAGAAGAAAATGAAATAATAAGAAATCTGTTGCATTCCTACACCTAACAATGAAGCAGAAGAAAATGAAATAATAAAATAATTCCATTTACAATTGCACCAATAACAATAAAATATCGAGGAATAAATTAACCAAAGGGGCGAAAGACCTATACTCTGAACACTACAAAAAATGATGAAAGAAAAATAAGTGTACACAAAGAAATGGAAAGACATTCCATGTTCATGGATTGGAAGAACCAAATAATTGTTAAAATGTCTATACTACCTAAACCAATCTACATTAGTGAAATCTCTATCAAAATACCAACAGCATTTTTCACAAAACTAGAACAATCCTAAAATTTGTTAGAACCACAAAATACCCCAACAAGTCAAATCAATATTGAAAAAGAACAACAAAACTGGGAGCATCACAATTCCAGACTTCAAGTTATATTACAAAGCGGTAGTTTTTCTTTTTTTTTTAAAGTTGATATATTGTGAGAGAGACAGAGACAGTGCAAGTGGGGGAGGGGAAGACAGAGAGGGAGACAGAGAATCCTAGGGCTCGAACCCACAAAACCACAAGATCATGAACTGAGCTGAAAACTAAGAGTCCTATGCTTAACCAACTGAGACAACCAGGCGCCCCCAAAACTGTAGCTTCAAAACAGTATGGGACTGGCATGAAAGCAGACACATAGATTAGTGAAACAGTACAGAAAACAAAGAAACAAACCCACTATTACATGCTCAATTAATCTGCAATAAGGGAGGAAAGAATACGCAATGGGAAATAGTCTCCTCAACAAATGGTGTTGGGAAACCAGACAGCTACATGCAAAAGAATGAAACTGGACCACTTTCTTTTACCATACACATAAATGAACTCAAAATGGATTAAAGGCCTAACTGTGAGACCTGAAACCATAAAAATCCTAGAAGAGTGCACAGGCAGTAATTTGTCTCAAATTGGCCATAGCAACTATTTTTCTAGATATGTCTCCTAAGGCAAGGGAAACAAAAGTAAAAATAAACTATTGAGACTACATCAAAATTAAAAGCTTCTACACAGCAAAGGAAACAATCAATAAAACTTAAAGCAACCTACTGAATGGAATAAGATATTTGCAAATGACATATCCCAATAAAGGGTTAGTATCCAAAATACATAAAGAACTTATATAATTCAACACCCAAAAAGCAAATAATCCAATTAAAAATGGGCCCAACACATGAACAGCCTTTTCTACAAAGAAGACAAACAGATGGTCAACAGACACATGAAAAAATGCTCAATATCACAAATCATCAAGGAAATACAAATCAATACTATAATGAGATATAACCTCACACCTGTCAGAATGGCTAAAATCAAAAACACAAGAAACAATCATATTGGTGAGGCTGTGGAGAAATAGGAACTCTTATGCATTGTTGGTAGTAACATAAACTATTGTAGCCACTGTGGAAAACAGTGTGGAGGTTTCTCAAAAAATTAAAAGTAGAACTAACCTATGATCCAATGATCACACTCCTGGGTATTTACCCAAAGAATACAAAAACATTAATTCAAAGGGCTACATGCACTCCAATGTTTATTGCAGCACTATTTACAATAGCCAAATAATGGAAGCAGCCCAACTGTCAATCAATGGATGAATGGACAAAGAAGTGACATATTTATACGACAGAATATTATTCAGCCATAAAAAAGAATGAAATTTCACCATCTGCAACAACATGGATGGACATAGAGAGTATAATGCTAAGTAAAATAAGTCAGAAAAGACAAATACCCTATGATTTCACTCATATATGCAGTTTTTAAAAATGAGCAAAGAGGAAAAAAAAGAGAAAGAGACCAACCAAGAAACAGACTCTTAACTATAAAGAACAAACTGATGGTTACCAGAAGGTGGGTGTGGGGTGGGGAGGGATTGGTAAAATAGGTTATGGGGATGAAAGAGTATACTTATCATGATAAGCACTAAGTAATGTATAGAATTTTTGAATCACACTATTGTACACTTGAAACTAATACAACACTGTATGTTAACTATCCTAGAATTAAAATTTAAAATGTTAATTAAAAAAACAAAGAAAGGGTACAGGGGTCAAAGTCCAGGAGATGAGGGCTTCAACCCCTCGTCTGTATTTTGCGGGCTGTGTGTCCTTGGGTAAGTCACCTCACTTCATAAACTTCATCTTACCCATCTTCAGTGTGGGGATATGAACACTGAACTCAAAGTTTTGTTATGTTTATCAAAATAATATTAAAATTAAATAATATGTGTTTACTAGGTTTGATTAAAAAGCTTCAGCTCATTGAATAATAAATCTGAAATTATTTTACCATTTTCCCAAGGAATACCTATCAAATGTCCCTTTCCGACCTCTGTTCCACCTGGGCACAAGTTCCTTAAGATCTCTCAGCCCATGCTTATAACATTACTTCAGTTTTGGCTAAGATTATATATATCTTACTCACATTTCTCCTTCTTCTATGAAAACAGGTCACACTACTAACTAAAAGCATCTGGGCTGGGGAGGAAGGAGTGAGGCCACCAGAGATAGCACCCTTTGCCTAAGCTTTAGTGGCAGTGAGAGGTATTGAGCTATCTGATGACCTGAGTGACCACAATACCTGGTGAAAACTCCTCCATTATGTTTCTTCTAATTTGTGAGGTTTCTCTATTAAACACTGACGGCTTGTCAGTTCCACCTTTGAAAGAGATATCCAAGTGTGCGCCCTTTGTAGGTTCTTGGGAAGGTACTTTACCTCACCCTGCATAATCCTTTGGCTGGGAGACCAGGTTGAAGCTAAGTTTATTCCTTCCTGCCTCAATATCAGCCATAATTATTGACATTTTCTCTACACACAGGAAACTCACATATCCCTACTAAACATGGGGAATAGAGTTGAGCTTGTCACTCTACTCACAACTCTGCCGTCTCTCTCCTGCACTTTTAACCAAGCCCAGAACCATCAGGTGGTATGCCAGCTCAGTGGTTCAGAAGCATTCAGGAAGGAGATCATCAGCTGTCGACCTCAAAAAAAGGGAAGTACTCAGGCATTCACTACTAATACCCATGCAACACATCAACATCAAGGCCTCCCGTGTACCCCTCACACTTAAGATTAATGTCAAAAATCCTTATCACAAGAGTCTTCCAGTCACTGAAAATTCTCACCTACACTACCACTTCAGCCATATCCCATGCCCCTCTTTGCTGTCTGTATCCCTGCCTCACTATCTTCTTTACAATCATCAAACATGCCATGCTACTCGTCACCTTGGTGTAAAGACAGATGAAGAGCACTCAAGACAGAGTTCTGAGGAGCACCAATATTTTATGGTGGGTGTAAGGAAAGGAAAGATGGCAAAGGAAACTGGAGAGGTATCCAGGGAGGAAAGAAGAAAACAAGAAAATGTAGTATGGCAGAAGTCAAGTAAGGAGAGTGTTTCTAAGCAAATAAATTAAGTGGTTGACTCTATCAAATGCTGCTAAAATGAAGCTCAAGAAGTGGTCTTTGAATGTGACCAGTTGGAGGAGACCAGTGACCTTGAAATAAATGTTTTAGTAGAGTAGTAAGGATAGAAGCCAGATTGAAGTACCATAAAGGTGAAAGGCAGATAAAGAACCAGATTATCTTTAAGATAATTATACTTAATAGTAGGAAAGGTGTTTATAAGCACTTAAGTTATTTTAATTTAAAGTGGACTTACTCTTTCCCAGGTACTGTGCTAAGCACTTTACAAGCATTTTCTCAAGAAATCCTCACAGGAACGTTATTAGACAAAGTCACTGAGATCTAGAGGGACTAAGTAAATTGGCCAAAGACACAGCTAAGAAGCTGTAGCTGACCGAACAACAACCCTCAAAGGTATCCAGGTCCTAATTTCTGGAAACTATAATGTTACCTTATATGGCAAAAGGGACTTTGTAGGTATAAGGATCTTGAGATGGGAATACCCACCTAAGTTATCAGGCCCTAAATGAGATCAAAATTGTCCCAAGAGAGAGGCAGAAGGAAATTTGATATAGAAGAGAGAAGACAATGTCATAACTTCAGCAGAGGGATTTGAGATGCTTTCCTGCTGGCTTTGAAGGAAGAACCCTCAGGCCAAAGAATGCACAGAATGTAGCTCTAAAACCAGAAAAAGGTAAGGAAATAGATTCTCCTAGCAGCCCTTAATTTCAGCCCAGGAAACTGGTTTCAGACTTCTGATCTACAGAACTAATAAATTCATATTTAGGCCACCAAGTTGTGTGGTAATTTTTTATGGAAGACCTAGGAAACTAATACAGATGTGGTCGTGATTCTTTCTCTAATACAATTCAGCAATAAATTGAAAGATCACACTTATGGAGAACAAAGAGAAGGCAGGAGAGGAAGAAAGAATTAAAAAAAGAAGTGAAGGAAGTGGAGCAGGGGAGGGAAGAAGGGAAGGGGACATGGGGAAAGTTGAGGGGAGAGAAGAGGAGAGAATAAGACCCACATATTCTTGAAGTCCCATCAAAACTTCCCATGGCAACTTCACCTCAGAAACTATTGTCCTAACCTGAGTCATAGTGAGTTGGCCACTTGACCCACAGTTGAGAGTTAGCTCTAGGGCATAATGTCACAACACAGAGTAATCTATAAATCCTATGGCATGACAACTAAAGAGAAAACAGATTGGTGTAATTCTAGTTTAGAGGTCGACTGGCTCAGTAATTGTTGGGGACAGCCAACCATTAAAGATGCAATATTAAATGCTGTGGGATGAAGTTCAAAAAAACTAACTTGATTCCTTTTTGCGTCAGCAACTCAAGAATGGCCTAACTTTGTTTTTAAGATGTGTTTTGTAACTTTTTTCTTTTTTCTTTTAATGTTATTAGTTTATTACTTATTATTGCTTATCATTTGCTATAGTGAAATTATGCTGAGACAGCTTTGCTTAAAGTACTATAATAATTCATCTATTTTCAAAACAGAATTTTATAAATGTATTGTTATTTAGATATGTTATTTAATTTCATGATGAAATAATGCTCTTCTATATATTAATCAATGACCACATATTAAAAAATATACCTGTATCCGATGTTTAACAAAACAGAAGGAAGTTTAGCAGGGAAACAAATGATTTCTGTGTCTAATACTACCATTCAAACAACTTGAAACTCATGGCAACTTCCATCCCTTGGGTTCAAGGATATCTGAGAGTAGGCATGAAGATTAAGTTCTTAACTCTGACTCGCTGTGCCTTCACAGGATTCTCTTCCTAGTTGGGGTCAATGTTGCATCATTTTTTTCCTAAGGAAATTAGAAACTGCATTTTGAAGTTCTCTAAGATTTTAAAGAGATCAGAAGAGCAACATTTGGAGTCCATATATAGATTCTGAATACTCGCAGCACAGTGATTTTCCAAATTTGCTAACAGTCCTCACATTACAGAGCTGAAAACCACATTTTATGGGAGAATTAAGAATTAGTAAGGCTAGAGGGGAAAGTGCATTTGGTAGGAAGAAACGCATTTAATTGAGCCTCTCCCATTTAAAAACAAAAGGGGAAACAGTAACCAAATAACACAACATATGGAGTGTCTGTTTTGGGATGAAAATGCCAGGTAAAGAGGTCTTAAACTGAAATCCACATAAGAGAGAATTATCCTCCCATTCGGAGATTTTTTTCCCCCTGCTCCTGGTTTCTGTCACACGAAGGACCGAGTAACAGCGACATCTAGTGGTTTAACGTGATATAGGACGACAAAACAAATGCTCAGTGAGAGCTGAGAGAAAAACCCTGGAACAAAGCTGCTACATTTAAAGTTTCCTGATTTATGTGGCAACAAAATTGTATTCTAATGGAATCAGTGAGTCTTGTCTCCCAGAGAATAATAGTGTTCTGGGTCAACATTTGGAAAAGTCATTTAGTATTCACTGCTGGAGAATGGGGAAACCCGTAGTCACATCACACCACCTCAGTCTTAGAATTGGAAATGTGGCAATATTGCCGAGATTAAAAAAAAATGCATTATCAAATGGCTACAAGAGGTAATGCTTCTCAGACAGGAGAAAGGCAGCTGAATATGCTTCTGAATGCCAACCCTAAAAACCTATCCAAAGATATTAAATTTCACTTTTTTTTTTTTTTAATTTCTCTGCAGACTACTTTCTCCTGTCAACAGAAGAGGCCATCTTAGGCCACTCTCTGGCAGCTGAAACTCTGGCACTCAGCCCTTTGGGTTAGACCTATGAGTTACACTGCTCTGCCCCTCTTTGCCTCGGGTGCCAGCCCCAGCATCCTTCTGTCTGGTTGCCAGGTCAATAATCTCTCTTGGCATCTGCCATTTTCACCCCTTCCCTCCTCCTCCCCCTCCATCAAGAAATTTAATTCCAAGCTGGCAGGCAGAAGGTCAGAAATCTTTGAAAGCCGCAACTTCCACCGCCCACACGCAGGTCTTGCCTCTGCACATGCTGCCAAATGCCAACTTACTCTCCTTCCTCCTCCACAACATCCTGTATCTCTAGAATGCCCAGGTTGTCACTGACTCGTGCCCTCACATCTGCTTCCTTCCCCTTTCTCGGCAGCAGGCCTGTCTTTTATTAGTAACATCCTGCCACGTCTGTCCCAAAGGCTCAGCACATCTTGTCACCCCGTCCTGGGATCAGCAGCCTCCTCAGAGTTAGCAACTCTGGGACTTGTCTCCTCAGAGGTGTCTGGAGGCCTGGAGTAGGCCCAGAGCATCTGGGGAAAGGAGAGCTGACAGCCCCTGAAACCCACACGACCATATCTTTGAAAAGTGGGCCAGGTTAAGCAAACAACTCCAGGCTAGTGTGACAGAAAAGACAAAGGACAAAGTCACACCCAACCTGAATAGGGGACACTTCTATTTCTTTACACATTTTGAAATGACATATTCAGGGCTACGTTAGAACAGTCTTTTAGGAAAAAAAAATCTTTTCAGTATCTTGCATGATTTTTACCCAATTTGAAAGAATGTTTTGAAACACATGTACTATAACTCCCATAGTTTTAAAAAGGAGACTATGTCAATGTTTAATTTTGAAACTACAAATTTTATATAAGTTATATTCTTAAAAACCAGGATTTTCAACCAACACTTTTGTAACCTCATATAACCACTGTCTTATCTCGATCAATTTTCCCTCCAAAGAGCAAAATCTGAGCTACCCCTCCAAAAAAAGGAACAAGAAAAAATACATAAGTGTTAAAAAAAAAAAGAGAGAGAGACAAAAGGTAATTATTATCTATAATACAAATAACAAATATCCATTAAGGAGGAACTAAAAGAAAAAAAATTACTCCAAAATCTGTGAAACAAGGAAAATGCTTATTAGTAGCAACTCAGAAAAGATGGATAGATCACTAATTAGTAAGAAAAAGTGAAGTTACCAGCATCTTTGAGGTATACTTTAGAGATATTATTACTTCTGTGTTGCCGTTATCATTACGTGGAACCTAGTGTTAGGTAGGACCCATGACAAAATTACTTTAAACTAGGGTATTACAAGGGGATCATTTAGTTCTACCCCATTTTTTAACGTATGCTGAAACAGAATTCCAAAGATTAAGACTTTTTCCCTGATACCAAAGTGGAAAAGAGAACCTAACTTTTTGCTTCCCAATCCAGTATTATATGTAGCATTTTTAAATATTAAAAGGATGTGGTTTTGAAGTAGATTATGTTATGGGCTGAATTCTGTCCCCCAAAATTCTTACGTTGAAGCCCTAAGTCCCAATGTAATGATATTTGGAGATGGGACCTTGTAGGTAATTAGGTTTAGATGAGGTCATGAGGGTGGGGCCTCCATGACAGGATTAGTGTCCTTATAAAAGAGGAAGAGAAACAGACTTATAACTGTAGAGAACAAATGAGGGTTGTTGGAGGGGAGATGAGTGGGAAAATGGGTTAAATGAGTGATGGACATTAACGAGGGCACTTGTGATGAGCACAGTGTTGTATGTAAGTGATGAATCATTAAATTCTACACCTGAAACTAACATTACACTGTATGTTAACTAATTGGAATTTAAATAAAAACTTGAAAAAAGAGGAAGAGAGAGACCAGAGCTCTTTCTCTCTCGTTCTTTTTTCTCTCCTCTCCTCCTCTCCTCTCCTCCTCTCCTCTCCTCTCCTCTCCTCTCCTCTCCTCTCCTCTCCTCTCCTCTCCTCTTCTCTCCTCTCCTCTCTCCCCTCCCATCTCCTCTCCTCTTCTCTCCTCTCCTCTTCCCTCTCTCCCCTCCCTCTCACTCCTCCCTCTACACCACATGAGTGCACCATAAGTGCTATGGAAGGAAGAGGACCCTCACCAAGAACCAAATCTGCCAGCACCGTGATCTGGCACTTCTCAGCTGTGAGAACTGGAAGAAATGTCTGTTGTTTAAACTAATTAGTCTATAGCATTTTGTTATGGCAGGCTAAACTAAGATATAAGAGTTCTGCCTTACACATTTTCCATTTCTAAAGTAAATATAATCATAATCATGGAATTCTGACTACACACCACTAAATGAACTAAATTTCCTAAGATTAGGCATGCGATTGGGAGAGAAGGAAAAACCAGCCCTTTAAAAGCAAGCACTTAAAAAGTGAAGACAGCAGCAAATAATATTCTTTCCTCAGAGTGTGTAAAAGGAAAAACAAAAGAACACAGAAACAGACTGAGATGAAGAATGAAGTCTGTAAAGAGTGACAATGATTACAAATTCAGACATCATATGTTGAGCGTGCAGAGACTGTGTTTGGAACTTGCTTTTCTCTCACCATATTTTATTTCTGTTGCTAAGAAGATACTCAGTTTAAGATGACTAGAACAGTATATCATCCAGGGACTAATGCTAAAGAGAAAGGTGGACAGAATGAACAGACTGCTGCAAGCTAAACAAACAATAGAAGGTTTCTCCATCTTCTACAGGGTCAGTGATGGATTGATGGTGAATGTTTGCCTATGGCTACAGCTCTCAAAAGTATCTTTCTTCATTCTTTTAAAAGTGGTGCATCAAAAGAATTCCCTGACCCCAAAACAAAGAATTCACTGAAAACTGGTTGCAATTTTGGTAGGAAAAGACACCACAATCCAATGTACCTGAGTTGAAACCCACCATTTCCTGGTTATGTGACCTGATGTCAGGCAGTTAACCTTACTAAGCCTCAGTTTCAAGCTTTCATGTGGAAATAATACACGTTTACAGTCCCTTACATGAAATCTTTAGGACTAGATTTTAATTATATAAAGTAATCTAGTGCATACACTGAATCTTATATAACACCTATAATGTCTGGGGTAGCACTCAGTAAGCAAACATATTGATACTCCTTCACACAAAAAAAAAAAATGGACCAATAATCAACTTAATGAGAAAAATAAAATTTATCAAATGACAATTCAAGTCAGGTGTCGTCACCAAAATTACAAAAAATAACATTCCTTTTTTTTTTTTTTTTTTTTTTTTTACAAAAATAACATTCTGATTTAGAGCTTTCTAGATTTTGGAATTGTGGATACAGGATGGGTGACCTATAAATATATTCATCCTAGTGTGATGGCGAGGAAGAAATGGCATACCGAGTATAGAAACTCATATAAGACTATGTAGGATGGATTATAAATGAGAACCCAAGGAATTCCAAGGCACCCAAGTAGAAGCAAAAACAAATTTTCGCTGAGATGAACTCCCTTTCCTCAGATAACTGACATCCAGTTGCTAAGTGACCCGAGAGGCAGAATTATAAAGGTATATAGATCCCATTTCTTTCTTCCACTCAATACTCCTTTCTTCAGACACAGGATCTGCAAGCCCATAGAAGCCAGCTTTTCTGAAGCTTGGGGAAGAGAGGTACACATCAACAGTGTTTCCTTTTTTAACACTGCACCTACCGGCTTTTACCTCACTCCATGCCCTGTGGGTCCCGAAGGAAGAAGAAAGGGCTTTGTACTTTGCTTTATAGTTTTTAAAGCATGCTGCTTACATTGACTTCTTTGATCATTACACCAGCCAATGAGGGGAAAGTCTTAACCAACTGTTTGTGGTTAGTACCAGAATTTAGGATCCTTACATTCTGTGTCCCCTTCAGGTGGATGGCATCATCCCAGGAACTTCTCTACCTCATGGCAGATCCTTCTTGGGGATCTAGGAAGACCCATCTCTTCTTAGTTCAAAGCTCATGTCCATTTTTCGAGGCAACCCACTAGTTTCCTGTTTCTAATCTGAAGAATGCCTCTACTCCTGCCCAGTGACTCATTCAAAAACATCCCCACACACCTCCTCTTCAATCCCCCAGGGATCCACCTTTCTTGAATTCTATTACTATGGGTTTTACAATAGAAAATTGCTTTACAGTTTCAGTGGCAACGGCAGCCACTCAGCTACCACAGTGAGCAAAGATTTGTTCTCTCATGGTTCCTATGCCGCTTAACAGAAGTCACACATACAGACAGATATTAAATCTGTCATTTACATACCCAAAATCACTGCATGGGGGTATAGCTTGATTTGATTCTAAATTCTAATTTTCAAAAGCCCTTGTGACACCTACTAGGACAAGGGCTTGAGAAAGAGAACAATTTTCATAGAAAGGCAACCACCCACACAAATATCATATGGCTTTAGACACTATTTTTTAAACATCTTCTTTAAAAGACTACAGTAAGTCAGGACAAGAGTAATAATTTCAAACGTTCTAGTAACTAATAAAAGGACTGTTACAGCTGCTATGAGTTTTATTTAAATTGAGAATTCAACAATTGTGTGTGTTTGTGTCCCTGTGTATTTGCACATGTGCATGTAAACCTAATGCCTAACACATACTTGAAAGCATTAAAACATACTCTGTTCCTATGTTGTTAGGAGTACTTTTCTAAGATAGTAGTTATCCAAGTATCTCCTACAAGAAAGACTGTTTTAATCTTTTTTTTTTTTTTTTGGTAATTTATAGGCCATTATTCTGATCTGATACCAAGTAGCACTGGTGGGGTCACTGTCCTTGTATGTGTGGTGCATGTAGATTCTTTCTCTCACGTTATATAACATGGTACTGTATGGCTACTGGGCCTCAAAACACCAGGTGGTGAACACTTGGAGAATTCAAGATGCTGTTACCATGGGGACAAGATGCTGGTCCTTCTCAATGCAATCAGCATACTTCCTCTTTCAGAAAACTATTTCCACTGGAAAATAAATTAGCTTAAAAATTGAAGCTTTTAGTTTTAAAAGAATGACTTTTCTTAAAACTCTGTATTTAATAGTGAGAGCAGATATGGACAAGCAAAGGAGAAAATATTTGGAAAAACCTTGTTTTCAAAGACATACTTCTGACTTCTGCTTTTATCACTGGCTAGTATTGGGTGAAGAAAGAATTTCAATACCTCAGCCTGCACTTCTCAAGTGTTTGTCCTATGTGGCAGATTACTAAGTGACCATAAATCATTCTTCTTCCTTTTTCTATATCTGTTTGTACTTGCCTTTACAACTCATGGCATGAAGAGTTAGAATCTACTTACTTACTCCTTGAATATGGGCTGACATGCCTGTCTGGCCAAAATGATGTGGCAGAATTGAGAGCTTATCAGTTCCATGCCTTTGAATCCAGCATCCTGCACCCTCCCACTCTTTCTTGGGATCCTGCCCACCTTCCAAGTACCCTGCAAGAAGATGAGAGACACTTTCCTGAGTCACCTCCACTGTCACCCAGTCTGTAGTCAACAAACCCTCAGAAGCAGAACTGACTAACCAACAGGAAGCTGAGGACATGTGACTAAGCCTAGTGAGACCAGAAGAACCACTGACCCACAGAATCATAAACTACATAAACTTCACTGTCTTCAGCCACCAAATGTTGGAGGAAATTTATGTAACAAAAGACAACTATATACCATATTCTTCTTTATTATATCTGTTAGTTTCAAAGGACATACTTGTAAATATGCAGCTAGACCCTTAAAACCAAAACCAAATATTAGGTTGGAGCACCATGAATGCCTAATGTAAACCCCAAGCCTGCATGTACAAGCCTGAACAAATTCATTGCCCTCACTCTGACAAACTGGACAGTAGTTTCCTTTCATATATGAATTCAGCTGATTTTCCTTCCAGATTCTATAGAGTTAGAAAGAGAAAACTTAATAATCCCTCTCTCCCAACTGCATATTTATTAAATGAAATCACACCTGCTCTCGCAAAATAAGTGTATTATTGTAAATTCCACATAAAACACACACACACACACACACACACACACACACAATGAAAGAGAAAATTCCAATAACATGTCCACAGCTTGCAAAGGAGACCATCATCATTATTTTATTTATCATTGGTAGGTAAAATCCCACATAGTAGATAGTAAAGAGTTATTTTTAAAATATCTTGGATTTTAACACTTTTATCTCTAAAGTAACCTTTCCTAGAATAAAATAATAATAAATGTTGTTCTCCAAAGTTTATTTTCCCAATTATGTGTATGCCATTTCCCCATGGCCATGGGGACACTGGGAGCCATACGTTCAGATTGTGACCTCATAAACTAGAGGAACCACAATCCCTGTGTCAGTTTCATAGGGGGGAACTGCCATGAAAAGCCACCCAGCACCCATCTGATGTTGTAGAAGAGAGAAATCATCGTATACATTAAGATTTCAGGGTTTGTAACCTCAGCAGAACAAAGCCTACCGCAGTGAAGCATTAGCAGATATGGGAGGCTGACATGTATGAGCCTGTAGAAAGTGGGGGAGAGCATTTCTGCAGGAAAGAGAGGGGACAACTGCAGGAGAAATTCCTTTGAGTAGGCAATCCAGTGCACCATTAGAGTTGCCATGCTAGATATATGGGTGATTTATCCTTTTTCACAGATAAGACAGCAGAGTGTGTGGGCATAGAAGCAAGGAAGTTGATAGATTTGGTAAGGGAAGAGCAGAGGGTACTCTTTTGGTTGCTTCCACTTGGGCCTGAAACAAGAGGCAGATCATTGAGAATGTAAATGGGAATGAAAGTCCGAGGACCAAGAAGATGCTGTCAAATGGTCTTCGATAAGGGGAGAGTGAATGACTGACTAGAGACACACTGAGAGTGTAATGCTCCCACGTGTACTAATGGGTGTTGTTTTCCTTTAGCCATGCTCAGCTGCTTGGCCACAGGCTTTATCCAACTGAAGAGTTGGAGCTAACCAGAGTGGAAGTTTTTCCAGGCAGGATTTATGACATATAAACATATAAAAGACTGAGGAGGGGACAGAAAAACAAAGGTGTATAGAAGGGCACTATTATGTTGTTGAGCCATGAAATCCTACCTGAGGAATGATGTGAGAACACAAGGATATTAGAGGCTGTACTGATCGTCTCAGGACGTCAAACAAAATACCACAGATTGAGTGGCTAAAATATCAGAAATTTATTTTTTCACAGTTCTGGCAACTGGAAATCCAAGATCAAGGTTCTGGTAGGGCTGGTTTCTCTCTCCTTGATTTGTACGTGGCCATTTCCCCCTGTGTCTTCAGTTGGTCTTTCTTCTGTGAGTGTCTGTGTCCTAATCTCCTCCTCTTATAAGAGCACCAGTCATTTTGGATTAATGACCTTATTTTAACTCAATCACTCCTTATAAAGATCCTATCTCCAAATACAGTTATATTCTGAAGTACTAAGAAGTAGGACTTCAACATATGAATTTGGGGAGAACACAGTTCAGTCCATAACAAAAGGGTTGAGATAGAAAAATACAAAGTAGTGGCCAGCAAGTAAGATGCTAGAAACTGAGGTTTTGGAGGCAAAGGCCTAGAATATGAACAAAAGAATAGATGTCAGAGGTAAGAAAAAGATACATTACTTAGGGATAAAGAGGTCACAAACAAGGTATGGGATTTTTATCCTTGTGGATATCAAAGTCACCAAGATTGAAAACAGAAGTCACAAAGAAGAAAAATACAATAAACCAAAGTAGAGTAAGTGCTAAAACTTTTCCATTAATGTAGAGGAAGAAGAGCAGGTAGGAACTGACCAGAAGGGTGACAGATGGCTGCAACAAGGAAGCATACCAGATGGTCCAGTCAGATGGCATGTACTTTAAAGGAACTGAGGACATTTGTGTAGGGAAGTGAGGAAAACAAGGCAGAACCATATTCTGGTAGAAGAAGAGAGAGCAAAGGTTACACTATCTTACCTACAATTCCAGGAGTACATGATGAGTACGAGGGTAAAAAGCCACTATTTGAGGCTGCAGGGGAAGCAGCGCCTTTAGGAAAAGCCATTTTTTTAGAACAAGAAGTAGAAAGGAAATTTATGAGAAGAGATTAAAAACAGGTCACTTACTTAAATGACAAATTGTGATTGACTTTGGTGATCACCAATATCATTTCCCTCCTTTTTCAGCCACATGGAGGACAGGTCTTCCATTATCCATTATCCTTAGGCAGGAACATCTGAATTTTTCTGGTAAAGAAATGTGAGAAATGGTACATGTTGCTTCTGGGCTGATGCACTGGAAAAGTCCCTTTGCAACACTCCCATTTCACTCTTCCTCTCCTGAGGCCGTCAACAAGGCTTCATTTCCATATATTTCTGATAGAATACTATAGAGCCTTTGTCGGCTTCTTTTCTAGGTGACTGTGTAGAACACACTCCTTGCCAACCAATACTGAACATAAAGTGTAAATAATAAATGAGCCTTTGTTTTTTAAGGACTGATGGCAGTGTGTGTGTGTGTGTGTGTGTGTGTGTGTGTGTGTGTGGCTGATTTGTTACCACAGTAAAAGCTAGCCTTTCCTGATTTGTACATATACCCTGAGTTTCGAGATGTACAGTGGAGGAGCTGAGGAAGAAAGGAGACCTAGACTCACTGGAGAATGTGCATAGCTATACAAATGCTTGAGGATGGAGGATGGGCTGCAAGACTCAGGCTTCTTGCAGTGACTGAGAAAAACAAGGATGCAGAGCTTGATGACATCTTAGGAAAACACAGATTATTAGGTGTAATTGCAGCATACTTCAATGCACTGTTCAGGTACTCTAGAGCAAAGAGATGGGGAAGGTGGTCAAGAGTGAGGAGGAGTGATGATCCCAGGAGGAGCACACAGAGCTCCATGACTGGCTGCCACCATTTTCAATAATCTGCCACTGGAAAAAGGGAGATGTTGCTGTGGTTATAACTTTTAAGGTAACTCATAGGACTAATGCTCCTTGCTACACAGACAGGAAAATGCAGGTCCAGAAGATTGTTGGATTACACTTCTGTGATTTGATATCTATCAACCATAGGAATTCTTAAAAATGAGAAAACATGGGAAAACCATAAAAGGCTTGTTCCAAGTGTTGAGAAGATAATTTTCCTGACATGTGTTGCTAAAGGTAGATGTTTTTACATTTCAAGAGTAACATTTCCAAAGCCAACGACAAACTTCTGTTTTACTTATAAATATAATGAGTGAAATACGTGGGACCAGCAGAGTACATGAAACCAATTATCCAATGCTTAGGCCTCTATGGTGAGCTAACTCATGAGTTAGAAGGCACTCAAATCCAAAGAATGTAAACAGAGTGTGGTATCAGCAACACAAAGAAAGGAAATTTAGAACATACCAAAAAAAAGAAGAAGAAGAAGAAGAAAAGAAAATGGATCATGGGAGAGCAGACAAGGCCAAACTTCCCAAGTGGAAGGCTGGGAGGGGAGGAGCGGGGAGTAGCAGCAGAGTGCAGATACAAAGCAGCAGGGAGTGGAGCTGAGATAACCCCTCAGTGAATACACTGAAGAGAGGAATCACAGAGTCACAGAAAAACAGAGTAAGCAAAGCAGGGAAGTTGGGAAATTGTACAGCCATTGGAAAGCTGCAAGCCCTCCCAATTTCTACTCACCACATACAACGTATTTGCAAGAAAAGAAAAAGAAACAGTGGATCAAAAGAGGAATACTGATGGAAATAGGAAGGCAATATGTCACAGCAAAGGGACACAGGCTGTGTCTTTCCCTAAACGTTGGCTTTGTCACTGATTAATCAGATGATCTTAACCTCTGTGCTCCTCAATCCCCTCATCTGTAAAATGGCTATGATAATTATATTCAGTGTCTGGGGCTGTAGTGAGAATTCAATGAAATACAGCAGCCAAATAGACACATGAAACAATGCTCAATGTCACTCATCATCAGGGAAATACAAATCAAAACCACACTGAGATACCACCTCACGCCAGTCAGAGTGGCTAAAATGAACAAATCAGAAGACTATAGATGCTGGCAAGGATGTGGAGAAAAGGGAACCCTCTTGCACTGTTGGTAGGAATGCAAACTGGTGCAGCCGCTCTGGAAAACACTGTGGAGGTTCCTCAAAAAATTAAAAATAGAACTACCCTATGACCCAGCAATAGCACTCCTAGGACTTTACCCAAGGGATACAGAGTGCTGATGCACAGGGGCACATATACCCCAATGTTTATAGCAGCACTTTCAACAATAGCCAAATTATGGAAAGAGCCTAAATGTCCATCAACTGATGAATGAATAAAGAAGATGTGGTTTATATATACAATGGAATACTACTTAGCAATGAGAAAGAATGAATGTGGTCATTTGCAGCAATGTGGATGGAACTAGAGAGTATTATGCTAAGTGAAATAAGTCAGGCAGAGAAAGAAAGATACCATATGTTTTCACTCATATGTGGATCTTGAGAAACTTAACAGAAGACCATGAGGGAGGGAAAGGGGGAAAAAAAGTTACAGAGAGGAAGGGAGGAAAACCATAAGAGACTCTTAAATACTGAGAACAAAACTGAGAGTTGATGGGGGATGGGGGAGAAGGGAAAATGGGTGATGGGCATTGAGGAGGGCACTTGGGATAAGCACTGGGTGTTGCATGGAAACCAATTTGACAATAAATTATATTTTTTTAAAAAAGAAAGAGAACAGCTTAAAGGATCAACAAATTGTGTTCTACGTAGAGAATGTTTCACTGAAGACTAATTCTCACTTCCAGAAGGAAAGACTGAAATGTTGAAGTATCTTTGGATGGCTAAAGAACATTTACCAGCTCTCAATATGAGAAAAGATTAGTGGTCTAAGTTAAATGCAACCTTGTATATTTTATGCTTCATTCAACCCCATAGTAAATTCAGTTAAAAAATTCATCCACAAGGTAAATATTCTCTTTTGCTGCAAGTCAAAGAAGACTAAAATGATAATGACAAATGTGTAAGGATACCTAAATCCCAGTGGACCTTAACGATCATCTGATCATTAGCCTGGAGCCCAGGTAAAAATAAATCCCTGATTATGTCAGCCTACTTCACTACCAGGAAAATTCAAACATATATGTTCAGGAAGCTCTTTAAATGATTCATGAACCCCCACTCCCTCTGCCCACCCCCCAAGAAAAGTGCCATTACTGGTACAGACAAGAATTGAGATAAAGAGAAAGTACTACCTGTTCAGATAGGGCTACCATGAAACTTTTCATTAAGTTTTTACTTTCCTAGAAAGGACTAATCCAGGCAACAAGCACTTGAGGGCAAGACTAATACCCATTCTTCTGAGTATAGCCGACACAAAGGACCTGCTATAAGACCTAAAATCTAAAGCTGTAGTAACTATGGGTTGATTGGTGAGTTTTTAAGAATGCAATTGTGGACTGTGCATATTCCTCCAAGTTACGTAACCCTGTTACAAAGACCAATGGGGCCTCTTTCTACATCTCTGGTTCGAAAACACCTATTGAGAACATTCTATATCCCTAGCCATATGCTAAGGCCTGAGAATACAAAGTTAACACTCATTTTGAAAGGCCTGCCACAATGATGTACCACAAACTTGGTGGTTTAAACAATAGAAACTTATTTTCTTATAGTTTGTGTCTTCAGGTTGGTTCCTTCTGAAGGCTATGAGAGAAGAATCTGTCCCAGTCCTCTCTCCTTGGCTTCTCCCTGTATCTTCACATGATCTTCCCTCTATGTATGTCTGTATCCAAATTTCCCCTTCTATTAGCTCAGGGCCCACTCTAATGGTCTTAGTTTAACCCAATTTCTTCTGTAAAGACACTATATCCAAAGAGGGTGACATTTTAGGGGCACCTGGGTGGCTCAGTAGGTTAAGTGTCTGACTCTTGATCTTGGCTCTGGTCATGATCTCACTGTTTGTGAGTTTGATCCTCCTGCCAGGCTCTGCACTGACAGTGTGGAGTCTGCTTGAGATTCTGTCTCTCCCTCTCTCTGCCCTTCCCCTCCACCAAAATAAATAAATAAACTTAAAAAAATTAAAAACAAATAAGGTAACATTTTAGAGGGCAAACTCAACAGTTAAATTTTGGTAGGTACACAATTTAGCCCATAATGGACACATTCCCTATTTCAGAATACTCATATTGGATTGCTCACTGAGATGCCCACAGGAAGGCCTGGGAAGGCAAAAATTGTGTGCTCTCTAGCACTTGCCTGACAGAATCCTACTTCCCAGAAATAAGCTCACCTTTTTTTATATTTAAACTCCATTTGCAGTAAGTTCTCTGTTAGGAGATTTCTAAGCTCTGTTAACTAGCTGCTCTGCCAGAGAATTAGAGAGGCATTCTATATTTTCAAAATCCTTGTGGAACTAAAAACCACTGTGACTCTATCCAAAAGATATGCATGCATGTAGAAGATAAAATGGTAGTAAAGTAACCCGATGGGTCCATTCCAGAAAGAGCAAAATGGTTAGCCATATACTATCTACACTTCCATTTTATCTGTATAATTTCCACAAAGCAAATTTATTCCTCATAGGACTCTGTTCTCTTCTCATTGTCTAGACTGGGTTCCCACAGCCAGACTTTGAGAAAAGAAAGTCCACATGCACAAACAAATTTTCTGCTTAAATAATAAGGGTTAGAAACCAAAGGTATAATCATCTTAAAGCAAACTACTCCTAGTCTCCTAATATTTGCACAATATTATTAAAAATTTCGCTACCAAAAAAAAAACTAAAAATGAAAACAAAAGTAAAAAAAAAAACAAATATCCCATCTGTACACAGCATTCCATTTCAGCCTAACTTATGAAGTTTGTTTGCTTGATGCAGATCAGTTGCTCATAAAGCTTAAATTAAAGTCAATTTCTGCTTCTGCATGAGAAATGTCAAAAAGGTAATGGAGGGAAAACCTGGAGTCTGACTAAGGAAGTCAGCCTACTCTTTCCTTTTATCTTAAGAAACTTAAGACCTATTTATTTTACAATTACAAAAGATAACAGAGCCTTCTTAAAGTTTTTTTTTGGCCATGAAATCTAAATTTCTAACTACTTTATTAGACACATAATTAGCACATTGGAGATTACTATACTACAGTCATCTTAACTGTATTCAACATGTCACATGAGCATATCCAAATTTACCAGCTCTCCTTTTCACCACCAGATTCCTATTCTCCTGAATCTCAGTTAAAAGTATAATGATCCTCCCAGTTACTCAAAGGACATATATTAGATATCTTTCACTCCTCTCTCTTTTACTTTCCATATCTACTCAATCCTCAAATTCTTGTGATACTACCACATTCATTCACCATTATTGGCTTACTATCATATGCCAGGAATTGAGCCAAGCATTGGGGAAATAGAAACATGAAATGTTGCTTTCTATCAAACAGCTCAGAACATACTTGGAAAGGAAAGTCAATTACCAACTACAGTGATAGGGCCATGATAGAACTATGTTCTAGATGTTTGAGGAGTCTCAGAAGCAATATTCCTGAAGGCAGTTTTAAAAAACAAAAGAATTAAAATAACCTAATCTTACACCTAAAGGAGCTAGAATAAAAAGAACACAAACAAGGCTCAAAGTCAGTAGAAGGAAGAAAATAATAAAGATTAGAATGAAATAGAGACTACTAAATAGAGACTTAAAAAAATAGAACAGATCAATGAAACCAAGAGCTGGTTCTTTGAGAAGATCACCAAAATTGACAAACCTTTAGCCAGAGTCATTTAAAGACAAAGATGGTGGAGCACCTGGGTGGCTCAGATGGTTGAGCATCCAATTGTTGGTATCAGGTCAGGTCGTAATCTCGTGGTTTGTGGGCTTGAGCCCCATACCTGGCTCTGCGCTGCCAGTGCAGAGACTGCTTGGGATTCTCTCTCCCTCTCTCTCTGCCCCTCCCCTGCTCACACGGTCTCTGTCTCTCTCAAAATAAAAAAAAATAAATAAAGTCAGAGATAGAGAAGACAGAAGGAGAGAGAGAGAGAAATGAAACCAGAAATGAGAGAGGAGAAAGAGAAACTAATACCACAGAAATACAAAGGATTATAACATAGTATTATGAAAAATTATATGCAAAAAAATACAACCTAGAAGAAATGGACAAATTCCCAGAAACATACAACCTTCCAAAACTGAATCAGGAAGAAATAAAAAATCTGAACAGAACAAATACTAGCAATAAAATTGAATTAGTAATCGCAAAATTCGTAACAAACAAAAGTCCAGGACTATATGGCTTCACAAGTGAATTCTACCAAACATATAAAGAATTAATACCTCTTCTTCTCAAACTATTCCAAAAAAATAGAAGAGAAAGGAAAGCTTCCAAATTCATTCTATGAGGCCAACATTATCATGATAGCAAAACCAAATAAAGACACTACAGAAAAAAAACTACAGGCAAATATCTCTGATGAACATAGTTGCAAAAATCCTCAACAAAATATTAGCAAACCAAATCAAACAATACATTTAAAAAATCATTTACCATAATCAAGCAGGATTTATTCCTAGGATGCAAGTGTGGTTCAATACTCACAAATCAACCAGTGTGATACATCGCATTAAGAAGAGAAAGGATAAAAACCACAGAATCATTTCAATAAATGTAGGAAAAGCATTTGACAAAGTCCAACATCCATTCATGATCAAAATTCTCAAAAAGATAGCTTTAGAGAGAACATACCTCAACATAATAAAGATCATATATGAAAAACCCACAGCTAACATCATACTCAGTGGTGAAAGACTACTTCACCTCTAAGATCCAGAACAAAAAAAGGATGTCACTCTCACCACTTTTGTTCAACAGAGTAATGGAAGTCCTAGCCACAGCAATCAGATAAGAAAAAGAAACAAAAGGCATCCAACTTGGGAAGGAATTGCAGCTTTCATCATTTGCAGATGTCATGATACTGTATTTCCATATATAGAAAATCCTAAATACTCCACCAAAAACTACTGTAACTGATAAATAAACTCAATAAAGTCAGAGGATGCAAAATTAATTTACAGAAACATGTTGCATTTCTATACACTAATAATGAAGTAGCAGAAAGAGAAATTAAGAAAAGAATCCCATGTACACTGCACCAAAAAGAATAAAATACCTAGGAATAAACTTAACCAAGGAGGTAAAAGATCCATACTCTTAAATATAAACACTGATTTAAAAAAAAAGAATAGAAGAACTGAATAAGGGCCAGGTTGGGCCAGGGGATGGAAGCAGGTGGCAGTGTAGATATATAATTTGAAGAATATGAAAATGAACACACATGAAACTGCATGGTCATTGGGAAACTATTAAATTTCAGGGTGACTGGACCAGGGTCTCTGGTAGATTGGCAGGAGATAAAATTGCATAAGAAAGCAGGAAACAGATTTTAGAATATCTTGTGTTTTAAGTTATGGTGATCCATTAAAGGCTTATAAATAGTAACACAATCAGATTTCTTTCCTAGAAAGACTGTGCTTTCTCTATTGGGTAGGTTAGATGGAGTGTGTAAATGCAGGTATGGTGAAGGAAAAAAGTCAGATAGGAGCTATTGGATAAATGTGGAGGAGAGAGAGAGAAAATTATCCTAACCTGTTATCGCCATTCTCAGCATCAGCTATAAATAAGGGTGAAAACATATAAAAGGTTTAAAAAAAACTAAAACATTAGTGCATAAAACTGGATGTGCACTAGCTATTCCAATCAGGAAGCCATATTGGTTACCAAAATAGTCATAGAAAAAACATACTGAACAATGCTGGTAGTAGAGTACAATTGTTAAGACATGGATTTTGGAATGAAATAGTCTAATGGGGTGTAAACTTAAGCAGGTTACAGAATTTCACTAAACTCACTTCATTTATTAAGCAAATGAGATTAATAATCATGCCAATCTCTTAAAGCTACAGTGAGAATAAATGGAGTAAAGCATACCTTGCACAGTACCAGACACACAGTAAGCAACCAGTAAAGAGCAGCTTGCCTTATACCAGTATGGAATTGTTCACCTCTACAATAAACCTGCAGAGACCTGGAGAGAAGAGTTCTGGACTGGGACATCTGGCTCTATTTCTTTTTTTTTTCCTTCTCTTTTTTAATGTTTATTTTTTTTTTTTAGAGAGAAAGAGAGCATGAGTAGGGGAGAGGCAGAGAGAGGAGGAGAGAGGATCTGAAGCAGATCTGTTAGCACAGAGCCCGACACAGGGCTTGAACCCACAAGCAGTGAGATCATGACCTGAGCCGAAGTCAAGATGCTTAACCAACTGAGCCACCCAGGCACCCCTGGCTCTATTTCTTATTAGTTATTTAAACTCACATAAGTTACTGAATATCTCTGTCTATTTCTTGTGATCACTTGAGACAAAATACTTGTTCCATTTCTGTAATAAGGTTGTTTTTGATATGAGATAACACATGTGAAAGTAGCTTTAACAGTCTAAAGTGATGAATACATATAAAATCTCATGGTCTGACCTTGACATATTTTATATTGAGCAGCTCTGGCCGCACGGAAATAATTAAGAGCTACAGCACAGAAATAGTACCAAAAAAGCAGTGGACTCAGATGAGGGAGACTGGACTCCAGCCCAAGGATGGCCACTGACCTGTGACCCAGGGCCAGCCCCTTACCTGCTTAAAGTCCCCCCACTTCCTCATCAACAACTTAAGGGGATGTATTGCACACCCTCAAAACCATTTTATTACAGACCCAACAATCTGATTCCCTTCACTAAGATAACTTTAAATGTTCAATATTCCACATTTTCCTCTAGCCAACAAAACTGCACTGAAATGAAGCAAAGACAGGAATTACTATGGGTCAAGCATCTCTCTAACCCAAAGTCAATGCAATCTCACATTATTTAATTTCTCACATGCTTTAATCTGTGATGACATTCAGAAATGAGCAGATTAAATACAATTAGCCTACCAGAACACAGTTATCAGGCTTCACCCTGAAAGGGATTTATGTATCACCTTTTGACCAAAAAAAATGACATCTGTACAGATTCTGGTCAGAACCAGAGAAAAAGTAGCTGGTCATAAAATTCAACAAAAGACTCACTATTTTTCTTAGTATTTTTCACACAAATATAGGATATTTGCTATTATTTTCTATTATTACCTGTTATTCAAGTTTAATCTGCCTGCAAATATATTGGGTTTTTCTATAAGCAATATGATCAGAAAGGTTAAGAGGTGAATTGATAATGCTATGAGAAAATTATTTTTTCTGGTTGAACTAACTAGTAGGACACCACATCTTTCCATTACGTTCTGAGGTTCAAGAGCCTGAACTGTAAACACAGTGGAAAATGCACAGGATTTTATCACTATGGACATTGTTGCCTATTTTGCGTTGTTTCTCTGAAAATCACTGTCCCCAAAAGAACAGATGGTAAAACAGTTCACGTAAAGCAGAATTCCTCAACCTTGGCACTACTGCATTTTGGACCAGATAATTCTTTGTTATGGGAGCTGTCCTGTGCCTTGTAGAATGTTTAGCAGCATCCCTAGGTTCCAACCACTACATGCAAGGATACTCGCCCATCCCCAATCATGGCAATCAGTGTTTCTAGATACACTGTCAATGTCCCTTGGGGAGACAAAATTGTTCCTATTTTTAAACCACTGGCTTAATGAAAGCCCATACACATTTATCCAGCTCCAAATCTGTATTACCCTACCTGTCATTATCATCCTTTATCCATTATATGAAAGAAAATAATTATCAGTGAGGTAGGAAATTTTTTAATGTGACTCCTTCTAATGAGGTCTGATCGAATGAATGACCACCAGGGTAACAGCTGAGAAACCACCCATTCTACAAATTCTCATGCACCAAAGATTGGCTGGGATTCTCAGCACCCCATAGAAGGTATGAAAAGCAGGACTTTTGGGATACAAAGGTGTGTGTGTGTGTGCGTGTGTGTGTGTGTGTGTGTGTGTGTGTGTGTATCTCTATTTTCATTTTGATCTATGGAATCAGGAGGACTCTTTTCCTTTTCTTTTTTAATGGTCTCCTCTTATGTGCTCTCTCTATGTCTGTTTAACTTTATCCCAAAACAACTTGGAAGCTAAAATTTGTGATCAAAGGAAGGAAACACAGGAAACAGAGCATTTGTCTCTAGAAAGGGTGAGTTAGGTGGGTGGGAGTCACTAGGCATTTTTTATTGTTATTCTCTTCCACGCTGTTCAGACATTTAATAATTGCATGAATTTTTTCCACATTTAAAGAACTGATTATCCAAATACATTTAAATCATGATCTGCCACAAACTGTACATAGGATAATGTGGTTTTAAATTAGAAGACAGCTCCCAACACTGATTCCACCTATAGACAGAATGGCAATTACCTGGATCTGTGATTTGAAAGTCTCTAATATTTTTCCAGAATGACAGTACAGCTACCACTGCCTGTAGTATGAATAATGCAGAGAAATGGCAGACGAACTTGAGACTCTTGCATAAAATAAAATTCCACGTCCCAAAATGAAGCTTGCATGAGGGGATTCCAAGTAGCCCACTGCTTCTGAGAACATATTCCTAAAGTTTTGCAATAATTCAATCTAAAACTTTAGGTGGCATCTGTTCTTTTGGACAGGGACTTTCATGTTACATAGATTAACTATGAGTTCATCATGAATAAGAACTAGATGGCATATAAATGCAGAGTAGTTATGATATATTTTAGTTCTTTTATAATCAATACACCTTATATGTTTGTACCAGTTTAGAAAATACAGCACGTATTTTTTCAGGGCCTGCTAATATCCAGCACTGTGCTAGACATGGAAGATATAATGGTGAATCAGAGACAGCCCATCACCTCCCAGAGCACATCTGTGTTGAAATGAATAGAGAATTGTTAACTTTTTTCTTTATACATTTCTGTAAATTTTCATTTCAATAAGTATTTATTTTCCTTTTATTACTGAAAAATATCTTGAAAGCAAAAAAGAAAATGGCATTTATTAAAACAGAGCAGAGTATCCCATCTTTTTCCATATAAAATTAGTTCCACAAAGTGTCTCCTTAGGAAAAAAAAAATTCTGTGGTTAAATAAGTTTAGGAAACAGTACATACCTCTCTCAGACAGCTGAAATGTAATCAGATAGGAAATTTTGCTTACCATAAATCCAGGGCATTTACCCCACAGAAAGAAGTGGGGGGAAGGGAGGAGAGAAACAGCAAAAGGAATGTAAAAAGAATTAGAGCAGAGACTCTATTGAACTTCCAAGGTTGCTGCAAAAAACAAAATCATTTTCATACAGGAAACAAAATACATATAATGAAGAAATGTGGATTAATGGAAAGAGAATGGAATAAATGGATTAATCAATGGGTATAGAGACAGACCAAAGGACAGAGAGATAGACAGACAAATGGTAAAAGTGGAAAAAAAGGAGAAAGAGGCACAGGGGAAATACTGTTTGAGCTTTAATGATGTACGTTCTGCTTTGTAATATACAATACAAACTACATTTATCTCTTCAAGAATATTTATGGTTAAGATCCACATTATTCTTTTTTTAAAATGTTTATTTTTGAGAGAGAGAGAGAGACAGAGAGAGAAACAGAGAGGCAGAGAGAGCGCACAAGCAGGGAAAAGGCAGAGAGAGAGGGAGACACAGAATCCAAAGCAGGCTCCAGGCTCTGAGCTGTTAGGACAGAGCCCGATGCAGGGCTTGAACTCACGAGCTGTGAGATCATGACCTGAGCTGAAGTCGGAAACTCAAATGACTGAGCCACCTAGGCACCCTGAGATCCACATTATTCTTTAAGGTGTCTGGAGTCAAAGTGGCGAGTCTGGGGAATACACCAACAGAGACAGACTCCAAAGTAGTCCACTTGTATTAGTATTACACATATCAAGACCAATAAGGATCTGCAAAACCCAGCTGTACAGAAGCCCATTTGGTTTTACGTAAGCTATTAACTGCCCACAGAATCAAGGATCAACACATTTTAGGAAGCACCAATGTAGAAAGCCATAGTCTACTAAGACTTATCAATAAATAACAAGGACATGATTAGAGAAAATGGAATAATTCTAACCTGATAGATGATAGATATTAGATGGGAGGAAGGAAGGAAGGAAGGAAGGAAGGAACGAAGAAATTTCTTTTGGTTTATTCTTAAAACTATGGTTCATTATTAAAACCATGGATTATTTATAAATGCACTGCTTAATATCATAATTACTCTACAAATATGGACCCAACAATTCTTCTCCCCCCTAAACATGTATGATACTCCTCATATCAAGAGATAGAAATTATTGGAGCGCCTGGGTGGTTCAGTTGGTTAAGCTTCCAACTTCGGCTCAGGTCATGATCTCACAGTTTGTGAGTTCGAGCCCCACATCTGTGCTGACAGCTTTGGATTCTGTATCTTCCTCTCTATCTGCCCCTCCCCAGCTTGCACTCTCTCTCTCTCTCAAAAATTAACATAAAAAAGAGATGGAAATTATTTATCTTACCTTTGAATCTGCACTGGCCTTGTTAAATGGCTTTGACCAACAGAATGCAACAGAAGTTATGCTGTGCTAGTCCCATGCTGAGTCCATCTAATCTATCATTGAGCTGAGTCTGGATTTGTTTCTACTTTACTTAAATTCTAGTAACCAATGGCTTCAAATATTTTAATAGCAACACCAGGAATTGTAATCTGAACACTGGTAATGCTTCAAAGGTCTCTCTATGCTTTAGAATTTACCCACCAGCTTTTAAGACCTCTGTGGAGTCCCTTTGCTCTCCTGTCCCAAGCTCTCAAGATCTTTCTTAAGCCTACTGTCCTGCCCCTAGCTTTCAGTGGGCCATTGTCTTGCAATCAGTAAATTCCTGGTGTACCAGAGGGATTTCTCTCAGCTCTCCTGCTCTACCTTCAGCCTTCAGTGCATTACAGGTGACATGCATTTAAGAAGACATTGTGTGCCTCAAGGTAATTTTCTTAGCTCCCATAAAATGCCCCCCAAGCTTCAGCATGCTGTGTGTTCTCTCAGTGGGTCAGAATTGGAAGGCAGGTATAGTTTTGCTCTCTGACTAGGGCTTCTTAGAGTTTGATCTAACAAACCAACTAGCATGCTTTGTTAAATGTTTATTAAAAGTTCACCTGGTTTCATTTTACCCAGTTTAAGGTAGTTGGAGGACTCCCCTGAAATTCCCCAGGGGACAACAGCAGTCATGAGTCCTTCTCTGCTGGGAAGGATTGATCCCTTCTTCGAATTTAATTCACTTATTATTAATTAGCTCTCTGCTATTAGAATCTATCGGTTGTTCTCATAGTGGAAACAATGGTCTTTTGCAACTTTCTACCTCAAAACAAGAAGCAAAAGAAGAAGTCCTTATATTGAAATATATTAAGATCCATACTCTTTTCACTCAACAGATTAGCCAGTCATAAATGAGTTCTCAGTACCTGCTCAAACTTCTTTCCTATTTACTAGCTATACAACTAGAGTGACTGATGCCCTCCTCCTGGTCCAGTTCACAAGCCAATCCTCACCAAGCCAATAGATCAGCAACTTCACTGCCTTGCCTACCAGCCTTTGATTATATGTACAGGGTTGAAGGTGGAAGGTTTAGGATTAGAGTTGTTTATGGGATGAGCCTGGCTGACCATACATTAATATACCAACAGTTCTTCACATCACAAAAACTTTCCCTGATACCCACTGTATAACTTCTATTTATAGAACTAATCATATTTGTTTTCCATCTGACATTTCAGCGACATGGTGAAATTCGTACCATATCCTGGGCTCCGCCCTACATGGCCAGAACAATGATGCTACCTAAATTCTTCCAGCCACCCAGAGCCTTCCACCTACTCATCTCCATAGGTACCAACCACTGATCAGCACCCTGCTATTTTACAGAACAGATCCCCTGCAAACATAATACTGTGCTCACCTAATTAAGCATTATTCATCCATAGTTTCTCTAATATTTTACACAGAACTTTTGAGATTTTTTTATTGCTATATTCCCAGCATAGCATGTGGCACAAAGAACTCATTCAATAAACATCATTACTATTTAATTAGAGATATTATTGGCTAAATTTCTATCTATATCAAAGGTCAAGTGGGCATGGCAGACAGATGAAGGAACACAGTTCAGGGATGAGTCGGAGCACCATAATTAGGAATGGATTCACTACAAAATCAGTTATCCTAGTCATAGTCAAGAGTAAACTCTTCTCTGTATACTACTCCAAGGTATGGTTCAATGGTTAGATTTCTGATTTAAATTCTAATGTTTAGAATTCAGATGTGAAACTGGGTAAGATGAGATCATTCTACACAAAAGTAATGTCAACCATCAAGAACTAAGTTGAGTTGAGCTGGGCTGCCAGATGCTGGATTAAGTGATGCTGTCAATTACGAGGACAAGCCAAAAATGAAACAGTCAAGCCTCTAATCATTTACTGTGATAGTGTAAGCAAGAGGTCAAATAGGAGAAAGTGCCAGCTGTCTCGCTATTCCATTTTTCCCCATGGATCACCACTGAGTCACAGTTGGGTGGATCAACCCAGATGTGGGGAATCATCTCAGTGCCAAGGGTTCCAAATAAAAAGCTCTTTAAGTTGTAAGAACCTAGAGGCCAGAAGGAGGAGGAGCAGGAAAGCCTAGAAATGGAAAAGTACTAAGTACTGGGTCAGAATGGAGAAAAATGCTCTTCAAGGCTTTCATCCCTCTGCTGGATAAAGAGGTCTTAGCAGAGACACTGGGAGAAGAGTTCTGCCAAAGTCCCCCAATAAAGAGGCCTCTGAATGGAGGCGCCTGGGCTAGGAACCCAGAAATGTATATGAGCGTGTCAGCCAACCAGGAACTGGAGTCCTTGACTGCAACTCCCTTCAGAGACTACCGTGCATTGGCTGTGCGGAGGGTAGCTTTCCCTTTGAGTCTTTGTTGTTTCCTGTGGTCGAGTCTAAAAAGAACTCATACCACAGGTGTTTGTCTGGGAGCTAAACTCTTCATCATCTATCAATAATAAGGTGGAACTAAGGGGGATAGTAATCTATAAACTCCACAGGCCCACTCACTGGAAGGTAATACAGCACTTTGCAAAGTTCTTTTCTAAGTAAGTCCCTGTGGAGTTCTGTCCTGTCTCAGGAAACTGAGCCTCATGGCCCACTGCATACATAAGCAGGAACTAATCTAGGGCAAAGGGAGAAATTCAGAGACAGTCTATGAATTTATCCACAAGGCAGTGAGATCTTTGAGATTAAAAGCATTGGTACTATTATGATTCCCACAGTAAGTTAAAATTAAAACCTAGAGTCATCTTCATTACATCTATTATCACTTAGTACTTTGTATCCATGGATATTAAATACTATAAACTCAAACAACAGTTTCAAAAGATGTAGCTCCTGTCCTGAGACAACTTATATTTTACAGATGTGCTTAGGCCTCAGGCTTGGGGGTTGCGGGGGGAGCCCTGAGAGAACACAACTGCACTGGTGAATGCCAGCAATAATAAAATAAATTAACAGCATAAGTCCCCGTTGAAGGCAGTCTCACATAAAAGTTTAGTTTCTTTTAAAGACTCAATAGGCATTCTTTTACTATGACATATACACAGATTTTGGACAGTAGAGCCTTAGCTTATTTTGATAGATCAAAAAAGAAAGGTATAGAGCAGTTTATAATATCAGCCTTGAACAGCGATTCGGGATAATGTATGAAGTACTTGAGACAGTAAATCACATTTTAATGGGATTTGTAATGAAAATGCCATGGAAGGATAATAGTCTAAGGGTCTCTGTCATACTATGTAACTAACAGTAGTAATTGTCGGTGATTATTTCTAGAGTCAATGCCCTATAAAAGCATGACATGTGGAAAGAAATGTGCATTCCTGACATTATCCTTGGTAATAGGCTGGTATCCAACACTGTGTGCCTGGCAGAGGGAAGAGCAAGTATATGAATAATTAGATAGGAAAGAGAAAGAGGAAATCATTCCAATTTCTAAGACATTCTTCCCTGAATCTCTTTTCAGAAATAAATACTTACGCTCTAGTGCCTGTGCAAATACCTAGTTGCTGCCTATGGGGGAAGAGGGAGAAAATATTGCCTTGAAAATGACCACCATGTAAAGTCATGTATGTTAGGCTTTTTTTTTTTTTTTTTTTTTAGTTTTTCTGTTTTTAACCAAAGGAAAGTTTATTTTTCTGACAGTTTTATGGGCACTGTTTTCTGCAAATACCATCTATAGCCCTGGCTTTCATTTCATATTCACAAGAAACCATTTCCACTTCATTTCACAATCATCAACAAATACAAGGTGTCTTTTGGATCCACTAAGGGTTTCCACTGAACTGATGGGTTCTCAGTGAGTCTCCAGTAGTATCTCATTAGGTCAGTGAAGCTATTAAATAGATGAGATTCAGACTGGACCAAAGAGCCAGAGCATTACAAATCACACTTGAAATAAGTTTCCAAGAAAGCTTTAGTTAACCTACTCCCGAGTATCATCCCTGCAAAAGAAAGCCCATAGCTGATGATTCTGTCAAAAATGATATTAAGGCAAACACTGAAATGTTCAAAAACAGGCAAAAGATTTCAAGAAAAGAAATGCAAACAACTCAATATCAGAGATGAGGCTGTTTGTTAAATAATCCAAGTAAATTCTCATTTTACTCTTAATATCATTTAATCAGACTAGGTATTAGAGGATGAGACAGTCCTCACAGTCATGTTGCCAGTGCATATATAAGCTATAAACACTAGTTTCTTCATAAAGCTTAAATATTCAGTTTGGTAATTTCAGTAATTGCATTGTTCACTCAAAGGAAACATTTCTATTAGTTTGTCTTTCCACGTATGTTTGCCCTCCTTTTGTGTCATAGCTCTGCAGCAAGAAGTCTTAGAAACAGCACAACGCCTAAACGCTGGAATTAAGAACTCAATTTTGCTCACTATTTCTCATGTTGTTATTTCCCCCATGTATTCCAGACATTCACTTTAATGCTTTTCACCAGAGCCCTTTGAGAGCAAATGGCAGTCTCTTCTTTCCCAGCATTTAGTCAAATAGTTTAATAAATGTCAAATTATATTCCTATTCCAAATAAACATTTGTTGTGCTCTAAATATGATTTAAAAATCCCATTTTATCTTATTATGAAGCTGATATTTTCAACATTTATTTTGGAATTTTAAAAGGCCTATCCCAAGTGCAACTATAAATTTTAAAATCACAATCTAATAGATCAAATGGGACATGTATACAGTTTATTAGACTACAAAGCCAGCAAACATCTTTAGCAAAATCCAGAGTCCTTCCTTGTTCTAGATAGGAAAGCTCCAAACTGGTTGAGGGGCTCAGGATAAGCTCACTAAGAATATCGAATTCGAGACAGGATTTGAAAACGGATTCGATTTCAATGCTCTAGTTACCTCATTTTTCTTATTTTATATGATAAAAAGATTCAAATATTCTATCAAAATATACAAAACAAGAAAGCAGGATTCACAGGTTTTATTTGGCCCTCTGTAAATATACAGCACCCGTTAAAATTGTGTACATTTGATTCTACCTTTTACATAACAATATCATAAGGTGAAGAGATCATGTTCATAATTATTGGAAAGCAGCTACTACAAAGAAGTATTACCTTAACCTAAACATACACTCTGTTGGCTGACGTGTTAGTTTTCAAGGAACAGCCTGCTAATCTTTTATTGATTCTATTATTCACAAAAGAAAAAATCTCTGACTAGGAGTGCACCTTACTGAAATGAGCCTGAAATAGAAAGATTTGCATGAATGGCCTCATGGAGAGCTGCAGGCTAGCCACAAGCCGGTGGAAATCTATCACGGTAACATCGCCTCCCCTAGTTTCTGCTTTCCAATCTCACAAAACCCCAAAGTTACTGACAGCAGCATTTATTTCAGCAAATTTAACATGCCCTTTAAACTCCTACAAGTTAGATACACAGTACAAGACACAAACAAAATATACACTGAAAGTATATTTACCTCATCCTAGAATGTCATATCCATTTTAAATATAATATCCCAGTGTTCCTAAGATGGTAATCAAGAATCAGGATGTATCATGTCTTATCTTCCCCATGTCTTAGCTGAGTAATCTCAATGTGGACATTTATTCAGCACAAAAATGTTTTGAGTGCCAGCTATAGTGCCAGGACCTGAAGATAGGGTAGGAACCAAAGAAGCAGAAAACCCTGTCTTGCAGGTTATATTCCAGGGCGGGGGGAAGCTGACAGCAATACATGTGCCTGAGTGAGTGTGCGCACTGTGCATAGGTACCCAGTACAGCAGAAGGTATGATGTGCTGCAGAGAAAGAAAAACCCAGGCCAGGTAAGCTGAGAGGTGTGTAATTGCATAGAAAGTGCACAGGGTCTCACTACAGACTCCCTGTGTGCCAAGACTGCAGAAAGTGAGAGAGTGGGCCCCGAAACACTGGGGAAGAGCTCTCGCCAAAGTGGCACACTTTGTGGTATACACAGAGCAGCAGGGCAGCCGCGTGGTCAGAGCCAAGTGAGAAGGTGGGGTGGGGGAGGTAGGAAATGGGGTCACAGAGGAAGAAACAGATGTCACCGCCCACGCATATTTTTATTTTGTTCTTTTTCGTGTACAGTCTCACTAGTGTTACATTCTTCCAGACTCTCTTTACTTCTTTCATTGTTCTCCTTCCCGAGTACAAAGTTTAATTAATCTGCAATGAATATGAAAGGGTCTGAACTCATCCAGTGTGAAGGTAGAATTGGTAATGAGATGTAAGGAAACCACAGAGTTATTCCATCTCTGCTGAAGCTCTGGGCTATGGGTTGCTTTGTTTTCAGCAGCCCCTTTCAAATCCCTGCCTCCTAGGCCCTCCCAGGCCCTCAGCTGGCCATTCAGGTTTTGCAATCCAAGAATAATATGCTCTCCAATATGTGATGACCCTGCATCTTTGGAAACCAGCCAGACTAACCAATCCAGGAATGAATATGGTATATATTTCAAATACAGAGGCTCTGGGGACTGGCCCAGAGCAAAATGGAGGAGGAATTCAGAGGCCTCATTAGGATGTTGACTCCACTCCCTGAAAAGTATCCGCTACCTACAAATCATCAGAATACAGCTCTTCTGCTCCCTGCTAAGGGGGAACTCTATTCCAATACTTGTACCAGGCAATGAGCAGGAATGGTAAAGTCAACAGGGACAACAGTAAGAAATTCAACTGCCCAAATGCCATGAATTGCTATGTAAAAGAGCTACAGAAGATATCTAAATAAATTTTAACATGAATACAAATGAAAATTTTATTTGTGTTCTATCATCAGGCTTTTATTAGATGAACCATATGCAGATTGGCCATATGGCTTAAAATTTGTTTATACAAATGCTTGGGTCAATAATAGAGAAAATACCACTGTATGAAAAACATTTATAACAAAATGTATTATAGATGACTAAAGATCTAAAAGGTAAAAAGTGAAGTATGATAAAATATATATAAAGAATAAGGGGTGCCTGGGTGGCTCAGTTGTTTAAGTGTCTGACTTTGGCTCATGTCATGATCTCACGGTTAGTGGGTTTGAGCCCCACGTGGGTCTCTGTGCTGACAGCTCAGAACCTGGAGCCTTCTTTGGATTCTGTGTCTCCCTCTCTCTCCACTCCTCCCCAGCTCATTCTCTCTCTCTCTCTCTCTCTCAAAAATAAACATTTTAAAAAATTTAAAGAAGAATAAAAATATAAAGTATTATACATTAGAGATTTGAAAACCTTTTCTAAATAAGATTCAAATGCTTCACTATATAAAACTTTAAATTTGTAATCATAAAATGTTGTGTTAACAAAGTTAGAAAACAAGTAACAGATTAGGAGTAAACACTTGGAATGTATGTAACAGTAGAAGCATTAGGAATCAGAATACATATGAAGAACTCCCACAAATCAAACCACTCATAAAAATGGTAAGGGACAAAAAATATGAATAGATCACAGAAATGGAAATGAAGTGCAGAGATGCTCAATTTAGGGAAATATAAAGATACAAATTTTTAGTGGTATTAACTAGTAAAATTGAGAAAGTTTGATACTATTCAGTTGTGGCAAGGCTGCAGAGAAATGGACAAAGGATTTGAAGGATAATTTGATAGCATTTATCAAGATATAAAATGTGCCTCTTCCTCGACCGAGCAATTAAATTTCCAGATATTTTTTATCTAAATTGATGTTAGTATAAGTAACAAAGAGTCACATGTCAGGAGGGATGTGGTATGAGTCACACGTAAAGATGCAGTGTTGCTACTAATGGTAATAAGATAGAAATATCCTAAATGTCCATCCATCGGAGCATAGATAAACAAACCATGGTGGAACCCATATTCTGGATACCATGCAGCAGTTTTTTAAAATTAAGGAAATATTGGGTTGCCTGGGTGGCTCAGTTGGTTGAGTGCCCAATTCCTGATTTTGGCTCAGGTCATAATCCCAGGGTTGAGGGAGCTCACTGAGCGTGGAGTCTGCTTAAGATTCTCTCTCTCTCTGCCCCTCTCCCCAGCTCGTGCTCTCTCTACATCTTTCTCTAAATTAATTAATTAATTAATTATTAATTAAGAAAATTCTTTATACCCACGGTTTTCAACTAAAAGCAATTTTACCCACCAGGGGACATTTGACAATGAATGTTTAAGGACATTTTTGGTTGTCACCACTGGAGGGGGAAGTGCTACTGGCATCTAGCTAGCAGAGCCCAGAGATGCTGCTACACATTCTACAATACATAGGACACCTTGTCTCCAAACCAAGAATCATATTATCCCAAATGCCTATAGTGTCAAGGTTAAGAAACCTTGCCTCAGAATAACATAAAAAAACTCCAAGGCATTGTGTTAAGTGAAAAAAACAAGCCAAACAACAATACATATAGTATTAGGCCACTTTGAAAGAACAAAATCAAAATTAAAAAATTCTGCACATATTTGTGTACAAACATTATTTATCTGTAAGAATAGATATTAAAACATTGACAATGTTTAACTTCTGCAGCAGGGGGTGGGGAAGGAGATTATAATAAAAGAAGACAACAACTCTTTATGTTTTTCTGTATAGTTTGAAATGTTTTCATCAAGCACATTTTAAGGTATTATCCGTATAATTAAAAGAATAAAATTAAAACTGCAGGAGAGGGGCACCTGGGTGGCTCAGTTGGTTAAACATCCAACTTCAGCTCAGGTCATGATCTCACGGTTAATGGGTTTGGGCCTCATGTCAGGCTCTGTGCTGACAGCTCACAGCCTGGATCCTGCTTCAGATTCTGTGTCTCCCTCTCTCTCTCTGCTCCTCCCCTGCTTATGCTCTGTCTCTTTCTCTCAAAAATAAATAAACATTAAAGAAAGGAGGAGGAGGAGGAGGAGGAGGAGGAGGAGGAGGAGCAGGAGGAGGAGCAGGAGGAGGAGGAGGAGAAAATGCAATAGCAATATCCCACTCATTCTAAGAGCACTGAATAAAAGTTCTTACTTTCTCTCCTGAGCTTTGGAATCTCTAACAAACCATTCCTTATTCTTGTGTTTTATGGTCTAAAAAATAGTGATGGTATTAATTTTTGTTTCAGTAATAGTTATGATTTAAAAGTACCTTGAATTCCCTAGAATACAGTTGCTCCTATGGGCTGAATTATATTTGGCCCAAAATTCATATATTGAAGTCTTACCTCTCAGTCCCTCAGAATGTAACTGCATTTAGAGATAAAGTCTTTAAAGAGGCAGTTAATTTTAAATGAGGCCAGTAAGGCAGGGCCCTAATCCCACATGGCTAGTGTCCTTATAAGAAGAGAGAGAAACACCAAGGATACTGCACACAGAGGAAAAACCATGGGAAGACAAAGGGAGACAGGCAGCCATCTGAAAGTCAAGGAGGAAGGCCTCAGAAGAAACCAGGCCTGTAGATACCTTGATCTTGGACTTTCCAGCCTTCAGAACTGTGAGAAAATACATTTCTGTTGTTTAAACGACCAGTCTGTGGTATTCTATTATGGTGGCCCTAGCAAACTAATACTGCTACTGTATAAGTATATAGTAAAATTAAAATTATCTACTGGTTCCTAGTCTATTCTCACTAAGAAGAGTTAAAGGCAAGAAGCAAACAGAAATTATTGAGCTTGTTTCATTTCTCAACTGAGCTGAATACAGGGAGTGAAAGCAAATCCATACTTCTAGATAGCAACTGTGCTGCATTCCTCATTGTGGCCACTATGAAGTTATGGACAAAGATTTCTGTGACAGACCCTCCCTCCATGCCCTGTGTTCCTTCTCCTCTCCCTACCAATTACCTGCTAACACACATGCTCCTGGATAGACATCTGTGTTCACAGATGTCACAGAGTTTGATGCCACAGCACACAGCAAGAATGGAGAGCTAGGACTGCGAAGAGTATTTGACTCAAGATTACAGGGAAATGATCACTTATTTTTTCCTCTTTATATCTTCCATATATGAATGGCCCCTTTTTCACAGGATAAATAAGAGGAGAAGAGCAGTGGCAAGGAGAGGCTACAAAGACCTACAGATCTGAATCTGGCATCAGATAGAAGGGCAACAGAAATACTCCAGATTAGATAAAGGGGAAGCCAGGTGCCACTTGGAACTCTGGAAAGCCACCCCTCAAATCAGCCTGGACAATCTGGGGTGACTGGGAGAATAAATGGCAAGCTTAGACAGCGAGAGCGCCCGCCACAGTACCCCACATCCTCTGGGGCCTTGGTGTGACATGTAAGTAATCCAGAAGCTCCCTTTGTCCAAGAGAGAACAGCTGATGCCATAGGCTCGTGAGTTCACCTGCTGGAGTAGCACAGTGAGAAAAGTGGTCCTGAGGAAGGGAGCTGAAGGGCCACCTGTCAAGCTGGGGCCAAGTGGGAGTCATAGCCCAACCTCAGGTAATCACAGGATCAGACAAGCACAAGTGGGGAAGGGAGAAATGATCAGAAACAACCCATCTATTTAGAGCCCACTGTGCTACAGAGACAGAGGCGGCAAGGGAGACGTCTCTGCCCAAATGCAAGCACAAGATACTCTGGCCCAGAGACCTGCCTGGACACAGCCTCCTCCTGTCCCCAGTCCATGAGTTCCCACCCACCACGGTGAGAACACTCAGTCTCCTCCTGCACCAACTTGCCTTCCTGGGAAGGAAGAGATGGAAGTAGTGCCACCTGAAAGGAAAGAAACCGTCTTGACAGTGAGCTTTGAACAGATGGACCATTTATCTAAAAGAGGCTGTTGTAGCCAGAAGAGATTGAATTATCACTAATTGTTAAGTTTTCACCCCACTAGCAAAAGGGGGTCACAGTGCATGATAAAATCAGTTACAGAAAAATTTCAAAGCTCCTTTTATTCCCCTCATGAGTTGCTGTTAAGTTTCTACTTTTCCCTTCTCACACTTCAGACATTTTTTAAGTAAATAAAGCATAAATGTGAAGGACCCTCTAGCAGCCAACTGAAAAGAGCACTTTATAATATGATGGATGTATGCAGCTCCCTGGCAGCGGGCACATGGGTAGAGGGTTACTAGGGTGTGTGGGAACTGTGGTCCTGCAGAGCCATCCGCCTGCACAGGCTGAGGGCAGATGGACTCTGGCAGGGAACAAACAGAAAAGGAAAGACCTCAGTATCCACATTCCAAGAGGAGCCCCTGAACCCTAGCTTCTATATGGTCACTGACAAACATTAGCTTATTTTCTTGGCTGCCTTATCAACAAAAGTGCAAAGAATGTAAAAAGAGGACACAAAAAAGATTTCCACCCTCTTACTAAAGTAACTACGTATTTGTAATGCACCCTTCAATATTCTAAGGGTTAACTGGGCATCTTGCTTGATTTGCATCTCCTAATTTCCTTTTCAATATATCATTATTGCTGTAAGTAGATGCAGATGCTCAAATTAATTTTATTGTTAATGCCTCAAGGCATTTTTAGGAAAAGTCCATAAAGCTTTTAAAAATCCAATAAAATATATAGAACCTTAATTTACTTTGTGTTATACCTTCAACTGAGAAAGGACATAGTGTTCTTAAATTTAGATCTTGCTTTTTATCACCAACTGAACAAGTATTTGACTTACTAAAATGGGCAAGACACACTCTTGGAACGTTATTTATGTGCTAACAATCCCTCATTAGTTGGAAAAATAATTACATATTGACAAAATTGATAAGAAGCTTATAAACTATCTTATTACTCTGAAAATAATGATAACTTGTAGGCATATTATGTCAAGCAAATGCCAATAGAAATGAAAGTTTTTCTGGAACCATTCTATAAAAATGTCTATTCACCCACTCTACCCTCTAGGCGAAGACTCCTGACTGCAACTGTCAGCAGAAATTTCCTCAGTTCAGTTAATTATGCCTAATAACATTTGAGGAGATTAGTAAGTATTTTATAAAGTATTTTCTCCTAAAAATGGAGAATGATTTAAATATACTCTATATATTATAGAAGAGTAATTGTATACAGTTTCAAATTCAATTTATTTATTTGCAAATGAGACTGGCCCTCATGGACTTCCCTTCTGTCTTCCCAAATGTGCCCTGGGGTCAGGCTTGATATATTATCTCTCAACACACAAACATAACTCGAAATATAAATAATGTCATTTTTACTAAGTGCCCATGTGGAAATGGAAGAAAGTGTCCAGTAAAACATCAGAAATGCTCTTCTTAAAGCTTTTTGTTGTTGTTTATTTATTTATGAGAGAGAGAGAGAGAGAGAGAGAGAGAGAGAGAGAGCGAGTGAGCACAAGCAGGCAAGAGGCAGAGAGATACAGAGAAAGGGAGACACAGAATCCCAAGCAGGCTCCAGCATCTGAGCTGTCAGCACAGGGCCCAACCTGGGGCTCAAACTCATGAACTGTGACATCATGACCTGAGCCAAAGTCGGACGCTTAACCAACTGAGCCACCCAGGTGCCCCAGAAATGCTCTTCTTCACTTGCTTTTAGATTACTCTCAGCTTCCTCTCCGACTTCAGGTGCCTGGAACTCTTCTCTGTATCTGCAATCCCCTCTCTCCTCACAGAACTATCTCCCCCAATATCTCAGTTTGCTTTCTTTAAATTGGACATTTTGGTTCATGCTTAACTTCCCCAGTTTGTATACTTACCCATCATCCACCTCAACAAAACAAAGGTCCTCCTAAAGGGTCTGCCCTCATTAGAACTTGAGAGAGGTATTAAAAAATAAAGAGACATACCAGAGATTTTAAAAGTTAATTTGAACATTTATCAATTCCAATAAGGTAGCACCCAATTGGAAGTGGTTCTGGGAAAGAATTATATAGAGAAAGTGCAGAAGCAAAGAAAGGAAGTCATTTGATTGGCTGTAGTTTAAAGCCTAGTTAGATGTTTGTGATTGTTTCTCCTTCAGCATTTTAATTTTGTAACTGTGAGGCATTTGCAGGCTTAAATTCTGGTTTGCTTACCTAGATCACTAGCTATTAGAGCCAAATTAGTCTAATGGGCTCCTTGTTAAATTAACAGGATATTTTTGAATAACAAATGCTTTGTTATTGACACTAACATGTGGCCCTGGACTCAGCATCCAGCTCCTCCTCCTGGGGAAGCCAGGAAGCCAGAGGAAATGACAACAGCACTACTCTGGTTTGGCTTCTGTCCCTGTTAGTCATCTAGTTCTTGTCTTCTGCAGACTGTACTTGCCACCACAAATATCTATTGAAATAAACACTTTTTTTCCATCAATGTCGTCAATACAATTCAAAAGTAATTTTTGGTTTCTTCATCACAAATGGCAAAATTCCTCATTTCTATATGGTCTCCAACTGCATTTCTTTAACATCTTTCCTTCTGAAACATACTGCAAAATCCTGACTGCAAGTGTTTATTACCTGAGAAAAATTCTCTCAACTCTGCATAATCTCTATTGTGAGCCTCTGTTTTTTTTTTTCTTTTTTTGCTGTATTTACATCCTTTATCCACTGTAAGCATATCATGGAAAGATTTTTATCACCCTCTGGCTTTGGTAGAATTTCCAGGTTGTATTCACACAGAAAGAAGTTCCTCTCCTTGATCAGTTAAGATCTCTGTGAAATATTCTATTTTTCCACATGAACTAATCCTTAGAAGAATCACTATAGGCTTTCTCTTTTGCTATTTCATTAACTTCTGGGATGCTGAGGCCATGGAGTCACCAATATTCTTGGGCCAAGTCAAGGGGATGCCTCCCCCTCTCAGTCCACATCAGTCATCCCAATACCCCAAGATGCCTGGTTTTGGTACAAAACAAACACAACAGAAGAACTGAAACCATGCAGATAAATATTGATATTTATCACTCCTAATATAAATTCACTGAGAGAGGTACTAGGCTATCTCCTAATTACTGCTCTAAAACTAATGGGCACTGGTGAAAGATTCTCCAAGCTGAGTGTTTTGCTAAGAACTAACAGTTTCAGAAGAATTCTTATCCTTTTGGAAGTTTGTTTTTGACTTCTGCCAGGATTCAAAGCAACAGTGTACTCTCAAGCTCCTTGGAACCATACTCTTAGACATGGGACTATACTCTTACAGTCTTAGCTTATGTTTAAAGCTGAACATCCTATAGGGTAGGACCCAAACAAAAACAGGCTACTCTTCAGAAGTTCATTTGATTTTCAGTTTAAGCCCTGCCCCAGAGACAGCCTAAATTAGCTGTGTTTCTGAATACCATTCCATTTCTCCAACTCCCAACTGTTTTTCACAGCCCAGTCTTCCATTAACAACCTTCATTCACTCAACATTTAGGCTTTTTATATAGTATTTGAAATTTTATGTAACTGTCAGGAGCACATGAATTTTTTTTTTAAGGAACATGCTTTTCAAATGCCTTTGAACTATTTCATTTACATGGCTCAATCACAAACATGGTTTCAAGGGATATAAAAAACTAAAAGAATTACCTTTGTTCCTGATTTGGTGATTTTTAGCTCTTAAATGATTGGGCCACAGTTTTCCTTATCAAAGAGCTTGCTTGCCACAACAGTTTTATCCTGGCTCTCCCCTCCCCTGCCCAGGATAAAGTCCTTAAGTATCAAAGGAGTATTCAATTTCCTTAGATACAAATGTGCTTAAACCAAAGACAGTAGCATAAAATGCAGAGCTTGTGGAGAAGCTGGAAAGTGATGTACCAGTGAACATAGTTCTTTGTCCCAAATCCTTTTCGTCAGTGTCAGTGTCAGTGATTGTGGAAGGGTCATTAAAGTGCATGTGGCAGCTAGTCTTGATGGCAGACATGTCAGAACAGAAGGAACATATTTTACTCATCCACCCAGAAGTTCTTTTCCCAAGAAGTCTACAGAAAGAAGCTTCATGAATAAAAATGTATCCCAAAACTTTTGTTTCTTTCCCAGGGGGCAAGCACACCTAGCCCAAAGAGGACAATGGAATATATCCTTGCGGTTTGATATATATTCAAGTTTCTACAGCTAAATGGAATCCTGTTGGAACCTGAAGAAATCAAGTAATGAATATTAAAGAATATCTTTTTGTTTTTATTCACATTTTATTAGTAATTAGCATCTGATGAGTTTAGTTAATAATATATACTCATTTTTTGTACAGTCTAATCACACAAGCTTTAATGATACTATAAGTCAAGGTAGAGATTTTCAGCATTGTAGAACACATTGTTTCCATCTCTCTTCAGGTCATTTCAGCACAATATGGCAGGTGCAATCACAGCAAATAGTCCAGAGTGGATAAGGGAAACAGGGACGTGTTTCTCACTCATAAGAAAAAAATCTCTTCCTTTCTCCCTTCTTTAGATTATATAAAAATATTTTATCTCCACTTTCATACTACTTATTACTTATAAAATGCATAAAAAGCATTTATTATTTATGATGAAAACAATATCATATAAAATTTTTTAAATAGAAAAATATTTTTTAAAAAAAGTAAGAAAAACTATCTATGATCCTAGTATTAAAATAACCAAGGTCTCTGAAGCTGGTCAGAGCTGGGTTGAAATTCTGACTCTATCATGAGGAGATACATGACTTTAGGCAAATTATGGTCTTCTCTATGTCTTAATTTTACACATATGCAAAATGAAGTTACTAACCAATATTTCGGTACCATTCTCAAGTGAAGAAACAAAGCCTGATTCTCCTCTGTGTTAAAACCAGTTAGCTTGCATTTGCACGCATTGGCACCATAACATAATGATTCTTAGGAGAAAAGGAAATCCTAGGACAAACATTTCATTGCTGCCACTTACTTAATCCCTGAAATCATAACTGAAGGCTGCCAGCTCAACAAGCAGTACCAATCTTTAATCCCTGAGATGTCAGGGTAGCTGACAGGAGATGGCAACAAGAGCAGAAGAATGGCAACGCCAATTTCTAGAAACTTTGGGCTCCAAACATGCTGAGTCTTTTAGTTCTGCTTTGGGGAAGATGACTTCTCTCTGGAGTTCCTCAGGGAAAAACCACCATGACTGGAACTCAAGCTCAATCAAAAAGACTACTCCATATCACAGAGGCAAAACAGTTTTCTTATGGGAGCCTGAAGGTGTTAGGGAACAGACAACATAAAAGCTACAGAGGGGCCCAATCACTGGTGGGTATTTTAATGTCTACACCTACTTGGCCAGTTTATACTTGAAGAACCAGTCCCAACAATAGCAGTTATTGCATCTTCTCAAAAACAAACCAAAAACAAAAATCTTAAAATCAATTACATTCACTAAATTTGAATAATTTTCCCAATACACAATTTAAATGCCTCCAAATTGTTGACCTATGACGTTCAAATTCCAAAATGACCCCTGAAACTATTCATCCAGGGAGTCAATCCTTGACAGTGAAATTTTCTGAGTTGCCCAGAATAATCTCACTGTGTTCCTGTGAAGATTAAATGTGATAAGGCCTTCAAAGTGCTCAGTACTTTGTCTTACCCACTCATTTGTCTATCTTTCAAACCAAAATTCTATTGTACATGCAGTTGGTATTCTGGGTTTGTTGTTGTTATGTGTTTTCTTGTATTAGGAAAAATGTCCTGCACTTTTAAAACTTCTTAAGAAGTATTTTTTTATTTTTTTAATGTTAATTTATTTTTGAGAGAGACAGAGTGCTATCAGGGGAGGGGCAGAGAGAGAGGGAGACACAGAATCCGAAGCAGACTCCGAGCTCTGAGCTGTGAGTACAAAGCCCTATGTGGGGATCGAACTCAAGAATGGTGAGATCATGACCTGAGCCAAAGTTGGACACTTAACTGACTGAGCTACCCAGATGTCCTTACAAAAATATGTTTAAATTCTACCTAATAGTCCATTAATGGAAAGATGTCACAGTTTTTCTAACAATATATTTATTATTAGAGACTTTGGTAGTTCCCGATTATTTATATAAGTAATAGTGCAGTGAACATTTATTTAAAGAAATCTTTATCTGCAAATTTATGGCTGTATCTCTGGTTATTTTCTTTCAATTTCTAATTTAATATATTCAACTTACAAGATTTTCTAAAAATGACACAAAGCCAAAGAAAACCAAAATGCAAAACCATGTAATATATTCTTTGGAAAGCTGTATAACTTGTTTTCTATTAACTCAACAAATTTCCAACTGAAAAGAAAAATAACTGTCTAAAATTTAATTTCATTTTGTGGAATAAAAACATGCTCAATTTAATAAGATTTTTGTTCAAACAAGATAACTTTATATGCCACTAATTTATTTTTTTTAGAATTTTTTAAAGTTTATTTATTTTTGAGAGAGAGAGAGAGAGAGAGAGAGAGACAGAGTGTAAGCAGGGGAGGGGCCGAGAGAGAAAGAGACACAGAATCTGAAGCAGGATCAAGGCTCTGAGCTGTCAGCACAAGGCCCAAAATGGGGCTCAAACCTACAAATGGTGAGATGCCCAACCATTGGTTGGTCCAAATGGTTGGACGCTCAACCGACTGAGCCACCCAGGAGCCCCTATATGCCACTAATTTAAACTAGAATATATTTTTGCAGCAAAACACTCCAACTGATATTTTTCTCTTGCATCATAGAGAATCAAATCTTTTGTGAAGTCATTCAGAGAAAGGGTGAGGTCAATGTAGCCATCCTCATATGACTATTTATTTTCTTACGTCATGTGCAACATCATGCTAGTTCACAGCAGATTAAAAGCTAACCTGAGAGGAGTCAACATGGCAGAGAAATAGGGGAACCTGAAGTTCCCTCATACTTCAAACATAGTAGTATTGAGGCCAGAAGACTTGGAATTCCAGGAGTCTGGGCTACAGAGTGACAGAAACATCTCCAGGGACCCATGGGCACAACTTGGCAAGCCATAAGTGCATGATTATGACTGGGGGAGATAAAACAGGTGGCACAGGTATGGAGGGGAGAGATCCCTTTCTTTGGAGAGACAAATGGAAGAGAAAAGAGAATCTGTGGAAGTGTAGGATTGTATTTGGACAAGAGAAAAACCACAGACTGGGGAATGGTAAAAAATGGAGAAAGAACAATTTCTAACTCATTCCAGGGTTGCAGGGCTTTCTCTGGACTGGAGCCTGCTGCCCTGTTTGTGCATCTGGGAAGGAGGAGAGCCTGCCTTAAGTTCAGTAGCTAGCTCAAAGGCGCAACTGGAGAGAGCAATCCACTCCCTGGAGTGCTGTGGGAAGAAGGCATATAGCTGTTTCAAGGACAAAAGACCCTACAGGCACCCACCAGACAGGGACCCTTTGTCAGCTGGCTGGTGGAGTGGCACTACCCTAGAACCAGGGCATGCAGAGGGGGATCCTTTAAGACATCAAGTTTGAATCCCAGCTGAGTGCCCAGGAGGTATGGGCACTGTGGAGTGGGACAAACCAGCCCACTCATGCCCACACTGTGAGGACTGCCTGAACAGAGGGGTATGGGACACCAGGTTGAGGGAGAAGAGACTGGGGTGTCGCCATTTTTCTTCCCATCACCAACAAGGTGGGACTTCAGGGAATGGACAATGGGCCCACAGTGGAGGAGGGACTCACATACACCAAACCATGCCCCTTCATGCCTGGTAACTGCATATCTAACAAAGCAAGATTAAAAACCACCAACCCAGACAGGCCTTCCTCTAGACCAGCAAAGTCAACAGTTCCAAGGCACCATCAGATACCAGTCCAGCGGTTTTGCATTTTCTGATTTGATTCTTGGTCAATTCTTATTTTATATATATTTTTTTCTTTCTTTTCTTCCTCTTATTTCTTCTCTTCTCTATTCTGGTTATTATGGTTGTTGTTTTGCTTAAGCAGACATTTTTTTATCTATTCTTTTTATGCCTCTTCAGCATCTCCTTCTTTATTTTCCTCTCTCTCTCTCTGGATTAAGCCCATATAGTTTCTCTGATTCTCTGCCTGGTCAATTTGTTTTTTTTCTTTTCTTTTTCCTTCACCCCTGTCATTTCTCTCTTTGTATGGAATAAGGCTTCTTCCACCACCACTCCCTTTTTTAAATTTTTTCCAGGATTACTTCAACGAGCAAATCAAAGCACACCTGGTAGAAGGTCCAAACCACCACTACTACAAGGAGGAAGATATAGCATTCAACACACTCCAAAACACCCCTGGACAGTGTATGACCCCTTTTTAATATGGTAGTTCTCATAGGCACAGAGCACATAATAAGCTATTAAAACATGTAAGGGACAGAAAACTAGCCGAAATGACAAAACAGAAGAATTCTCCCCAAAAGAAATTCCAGGAAGAAATGCCACCTAGAGAATTGCTCAGAACAGGTATAAAGAATATATTTGAGCAACAACTTAGAATAACAGTCATAAGATTCATAGCTGGGCTTGAAAAAAGCATAAAGACAGCAGAAAATGTATTGCTTCAGAGATCAAGGAACTAAGAAATGGTTACAATGAATTAAGAAATGCTTTAAACTAGATGCAGTGACAGCAAGGATGGAGGAAGCAGAGGGGAGAATAAGTGAAATATAAGATATAATTATGGAAAATGATGAAGCCGAGAAAAAGAGACATAAGAAAATACTACACCATGAGGGGAGAATTAGAGAAGTAAGTGACTCAATGAAACATAGTAATATCAGTATTATAGGAGTTATAGAAGAATAAGAGAGACAGAATGGGGCAGAGGGTTTACTTGAACAAATTATAGCTCGGGACTTCCCTTATCTGGGGAAGGAAGCAGACATTCAAATCCAGGAGGCACAGAGAACTCCCTTCAGATTTAACAAGAATAGGTCTTCTCCACGACATATCATAGTGAAACTGGCAAAATACAAAGATAAAGAGAGAACTCTGAAAGCATCTAGGGAAAAACGGGCCTTAACCTATAAGGGTAGACACATAAGTGTAGTAGTAGGCCTGTCTAATGAAATATGGCAGACCATAAGGGGGTGACAGGAAATATTCAATGTGCTGAATAGGAAAAATATACAGCCAAGAATCCTTTATCCAGCAAGGCTGTCATTCAGAATAGGAGGAGAGAGAAAGGCTTTCCCAGACAAACAAAAACTGAAGGAGTTTATGCAAGAGACTGGAAGTGGGACTATCTGAGTGGAACAATGCAAAGACTACAAAAGACCAGAGACTACAAAAGACCAGACACATAACCACAAGCATGAAACCTACAGATAACACAATGACACTAAATCCATATCTTTCAATAATGACTCTGAATGTAAATGGACTAAACACTCCAATCAAAAGACATAGGGTATCAGGGGCACCTGGATGGCTCAGTCAGTTAAGTGTCTGACTTCTGCTCAGGTCATGATCTCACGGTTAGTGAGTTAGAGCCCCACATCCGTCTCTGTGCTGACAGCTCAGAGCCTGAAGCCTGCTTCAGATCCTGTGTGTGTGTCTCTCTCTCTTTGCCCCAACCCTGCTTGTGCTCTCTCTCTGTCTCTTAAAAATTAATAAATATTTGGGGCACCTGGGTGGCTCAGATGGTTAAGCGTCGGCTTTAGCTCAGGTCACGATCTCTCGGTTTGTGGGTTCGAGCCCCGCGTCGGGCTCTGTGCTGACATCTAGCTCAGAGCCTGAAGCCTGTCTTCGGATCCTGTATCTCCCTCTCTCTCTCTGACGCTCCCCTGCTCATGCTGTCTCTCTCTGTCTCCCAAAAATAAAAATAAAAAACATTAAAAAAATTCATAAATATTTAAAAAATTTTTAAAGGCATAGAGTATCAGAATGGATAAAAAATTTTTAAAAAACAATATCCATCTATATGCTGTCTACAAGAGATTCATTTTACACCTGAGGACACCTTCAGATTGAAAGTGAGGGAATGGAGAACCATCTATCATTCTACAGTAAGGCAAAAGAAAGCTGGAGTAGCCATACTTATATCAGATAAACTAGATTTTAAACTAAAGGCTGTAACAAGAGATGAAGAAGGGCATTATATCATAATTACAGGATCTATCCATCAAGATGAGCTAACAATTGTAAATGTTTATGCCCCCCAAATATATAAATCAGTTAATCACAAACATAAGCTATGTTATTGATAAGAATATGGTAATTGCAGGGACTTTAATACTCCACTTACAGCAATGTACAGATCATCTAGGCAGAAAACCAATAAAAAACAATGGCCTTAAATGATATACTGGACCTGATGGACTTGACAGATATATTCTGAACTTTTCATTGCAAAAGCAGTAGAATTCACATTCTTCTCAATGACACATGAAACAGTCTCTAAGATAGATCACATACTGGGTCACAAAACAGTCCTCAACAAATATAAAAGGATTGAGATCATACCATGCATATTTCAGATCACAATGCTATGAAACTTGAAATCCACCTCAAGAAAAATTCTGGAAAGCCTCCAAATGCATGGAGGTTAAAGAACATCCTACTAAAGAATGATAGAGTCAACCAGTCAATTAAAGAAGAAATTTAAAAATATATGGAAACAAATGAAAATGAAAACATGACAGTCTAAACCCTTTGGGATGCAGCAAAGGCAGTCCTAAGAGGAAAATACATTGCAATCCAGGCCTATTTCAAGAAACAAGAAAAACCCCAAATACAAAACCTAACCACACACCAAAAGGAACTAGAAATGGAACAGCAAATGCCAAAGCCAGCAGAAGAGAAATAATGAAGATTAGAGAAGAAATAAACAATATAGAAAAAAAAAAAAAACAGTAAAACAGATCAGTGAATCTAAGAGCTCTTTTTAAAAAAAATAAACTAAATTGATAACCCCCTAACCAAACTTCTTGAAAAGGAAAGACAGAACCCAAATAGATAAAATTATGAATGAAACAGGAGAGATCACAACCAATACCACAGAAAGACAAATAATTATAAGATAATACTATGAAGAATTATATGCCAACAAAATGGACAATCTGGAAGAAATGGACAAATTCCTAGATACTCACACACTACCAAAACTCAAAAGGGAAAAAAATAGAAAATTTGAACAGACCCATAACCAGAGAATAAATTGAATCAGTTATCAAAAATCTCCCAACTAATAAGAGTCCTGGGCCATATGGCTTCCTAGGGAACTTCTACCAGAGAGTTAAAGCAGAGTTAATACCTCTCTCTCTCAAGCTGTTCCAAAAAATAGAAATGGAAAGAAAGCTTACAGACTCATTCTATGAAGCCAGCATTATCTTGATTCCCAAACCATACACAGACCCCACTAAAAAGGAGAATTACAGGCCAATATCCCTGATGAATATGGATGCAAAAATTTTCAACGAGATATTAGCAAATCGAATTCAACAGTATATTAAAAGAATTATTCACCATGAAATAAAAGGCATCCAAACTAGCAAAGAAGTCAAACTTTCACTCTTCACAGATAACATGATACTCTACATGAAAAACCCAAAAGACTGCACCAAAAAGCCACTAGAACTGATACATGAATTCATCAAAGTCACAGGATACAAAATCAATGTACAGAAATCAGTTGCATCTCTATATACCAATAATAAAGCAACAGAAAGAGAAATCAAGAAATCAATCCCATTTATAATTGTACCAAGAACCATAAAATACCTAGGAGTAAACCTAACCAAAGATGTAAAGATCTGTTTGCAGTAAACTACAGAAAACTTATGAAATAAATTAAAGAAGACACAAAGAAATGGAAAAATATCCCATGCTCATGGATTAAAAGAACAAATATTATTAAAATGTCAATACTTCCCAAATCAATCTACACATTCAACGCAATCCTTATCAAAATTGCATCAGCATTCTTCTCAAAGCTAGAACAAACAATCCTAAAATTTGTATAGAACCACAAAAGATGCTGAATAGTCAAAGTAATGTTAAAAAAGAAAACCAAAGTGGGAAACATCACAATCCTGGACTTTAGCCTCTACTACAAAGCTGTAATCATCAAGACAGTATGGTAATGGCACAAAAACAGACACATAGACCACTGGAATAGAATAGAGAACCCAGAATTGGAGCCACAAATGTATGGCCAACTAGTCTTTGACAAAGCAAGAAAGAGTATCCAATGGAAAAAAGACAGTCTCTTTAGCAAATGGCAGTGGGAGAAGTGGATAGCAATATGCAGAAGAATGAAACTGGACCACATTCTTACAACATACACAAAAATAAACTCAAAATGGACTAAAGACCTAAATGTGAGACAGGAAACCATCTTTCTCCCTAGAGAAGAAAGCAGGAAACAACCTCTTTGACCTCAGCCACAGCAATTTCTTGTTCACAGACAAGTCTCCAAAGGCAAGGGAAATAAAAGTAAAAATGAACTATTGGGACCTCATTAAGATAAAAGCTTCTGCACTGCAAAGGAAACAATTAACAAAACTAAAAGGCAACTGATAGAGGGACACCTGGGTGGCTCAGTCATTTGAGTGACCGACTTCAGCTCAGTTCATGATCTACGGTTTGTGAGTTTGAGCCCCACATCAGGCTCTGTGCAGACAGCTCAGAGCCTGGAGCCTGCTTCAGATTCTGTGTCCCCATCTCTCTCTGCCCCTCTCCTGCTTACATTCTGTCTCTCTCTCTGTCTCAAAAATAAATAAACATTAAAAAAAAATTTAAATAAAAGGCAATTGACAGAATGGGAAAAGATATTTGAAAATGACATATGGTATAAAGGATTAGTATCCAAAATCTATAAAGAACTTACCAAACTAACACCCAAAAAACAAATAATCCAGTGAAGAAATGAGCAGAAGACATGAATAGACACTTTTCCAAAGATGACATCCAGATGACCAACAGACACATGAAAAGATGCTCAACATCTCTCATCATCCGGGAAATACAAATCAAAACCACACTGAGATACCACCTCACACTGGTCAGAGTGGCTAAAATTAACAACTCAGGAAACAACAGATGTTAGTGAGGTTGTGGAGAAACAGGAACCCTCTTGCACTACTGGTAGGAATGCAAACTGGGGCAGCCACTCTGGAAAACAGTGTAGAGGTTCCTCAAAAAATTAAAAAACTACCCTATGACCCAGCAATAGCACTACTAGGACTTTACCCAACAGATACAGGATTGCTGATTCAGAGCGGCACATATACCCCAATGTTTATAGCAGCACTTTCAACAATAGTCAAATTATGGAAAGAGCTCAAATGCCCATCAACTGATGAATAGATAAAGAAGATGTGGTTTATATATACAATAGAATACTACTTGGCAATGTGAAAGAATGAAATTCTGCCATTTGCAACAATGTGGATGGAACTGGAGGCTATTATGCTAAGTGAAATAAGTCATTCAGAGAAAAACAGAATCATATGTTTTCACTCATATGTGGAACTTGTGAAACTTAACAGAAGACCATGGGTAAAGGGAAGGGGTAAAAATAGTTTCAAACAGAGAGGGAGGTAAACCATAAGAGATTTTTAAATACAGAGAACAAATTGAGGGTTGATTGGGAGGCAGGGGAGAGGGGAAAATAGGTGATGGGCTTTGAGGAGGGCACTTGTTGGAAAGAGCACTGGGTGTTGTATGTAAGGAATGAATCACAGGAATCTATCCCCGAAACCAAGAGGACACTGTATATGCTGTATATTAGCTAACTTGACAATAAATTATATTTTTTAAAAAAGCTAACCCTATAAAATCCAAAGCCACAAACCTATGCTAGCATGCAGTTTCCACAATCCATCCATAAACATGTTTCTACTTACCCACCAGTCCTCCTGTTGGTCTAGATCCAGATAGAACAGAAATTTATGATCCTCTTCACATCTGGTATTTCAGTCATAGCCCTAGACTAACAAGGAAAGGAATGGACTGATTCGTAGGCATTATTTAGAATAAAAATTTTTTTAAACTTGCCAATATTTAAATTATGATTCTTTGAATAATACTCATACCAAAGTCCATAACACAACTATGAAAATAATCATCAACCAGTTATCCAGAGAGAATATTAATTTATATCACATGTAACCTAAAGAATACTAATTTAATTTAAATTCCTGTGAATAGTTTTGAGGAGGAATTCTGTTGAGAAAGACAAATTGCAAATGAAAAGAGAAAAGATAATAATGTTGACGTCTTGTTTATCAGTCTGTGCTAAAATACAATTATAATAATAGACTATTGTGAATCTAAAAAAAAAAACAACTAAATATAACCTCTATGTAAAAACAGCTTATTGTCTTTCAAGCTGTGTGAAGACAAAGGCACCTCTAATAACCTCAAAGAGGTTTTAAATTTGGTCATAAATAAGCACCTTGCAGTTTTTCTGTTCAATTTCATTTGGCAATATGCCAAAATAGAATACCACACTCAAAAAAATTGTATGTTAGAATACATTAATTTTCCATTAAATATTTGTTGAGAACCTACTATGTGTGCCTAACAATATGCTTGACGTTAAGGTCCCAGGGAGCTTAATATACATTGTGAAAGTAACTTAATTCACTGTTATGATAATCATAAACTGAGCATTGTAGCCTGGTAAGATATATATGTCTAATCAGATAATTTTAAAGTATTTCAGAAGACTTGATTTTTATTTTCTTTTCCCTTCATTTTTTTCAGAAGACTCTAAATAAACATTCTCCAATAATTTACCAGAAAACACAGTCAGATAATAGCCTTGTGACTAAAGTTATGCGTGAAAAATCTAATCACATAGAACCTTTGTCTACCATAAAGAAAATATCTGACTATTTCAAGTTTTCTGCCATGATTAGAGTCAAGGAGAGTTTGAAAAAGATAAATATAAAACAAAACAAAAGGAGGCTCTTTGTTCAATTAAAAAAATATATCTGAAGTAACCTGCAATTTGAAAAGTCAGACATTGAGTTTGTTCAGGGAATACAAAGTAGATTAAGCAAATGAAGATTGTTGAGAACCTGGTTTGTGGTCACACATCACCAGAGCACAGTGCAGAAAATAAAAGATAAATAAGATGTGGTCCTTCCTTACTCTTAAAAAAGCTTTTAATCTATCAAGATACAGAAGTTGCAGAAGTCCAGAAAAAGGAGAAAAGTTTAGTAAAAGTAGCCAAAAAAGGTTCCTTCAATCTAAAGGGGAACAGGAAAAGGTGAGGGTACCTGAGTGGCTCAGTCAGTTGAGTGTCTTACTCTTTTTCGGCTCAGGTCATGATCCCAAGGTCATGGGATTGAGCTCCACGTTGGGATCCATGCTGAGTGTAGAACCTGCTTAAGATTCTCTCTCTCTCTCCTTCTGCACCTCTCCCAACTAGCTCTCTCTATATTTATAAATGCTTTTTTCAATACTATTAACAAATGAAAAGATGTGGCATGAGAAGTACTTCAGGGTGATGATGAACAAGGAAAGTGCGAGAGCTAAGGGAGCAATCTGATGTGATGGAGGTGTGGGGTGGAGGCCAACATGCTAAATCCCATGATAAGAGGGACAGACGTCATCAAGAGAGGAGGCAGAAAGAGCAGCAGAAGGTAGATGAGGATTTATAGGATGTTGTGGAGTGGATATACATATAAACTGAAACTTGAGGGCCGTACATCACAGATCAGCATGTGAACAATGAGACCCACAATGGTGTTTTGAAGCACAAAACTCAAGCTTCTATTTCTAGTCAATATTTTTCCACAAATATTTGCTGAGCCATCTGATTTTTTATTAAGTATCCTTTTGGGTTCCTGGACCCAATTCCAACACGTCAACAGTAGTTTCCCCCATGCCAACAAACAGTTCTGGGACACCAGCAGGGTATCCCATAATTCAGCTCAATTCTAATGCTAGTTACCTGGAAATAGCATCAGATCTCACAGGTTAAGGGCTCAGTCCTACACAACTGGCCCTACTCTGACCCTACTTCAGATGCCATTCAGAGGCTACCACAATCCCTTTCCTGGGTTCAACTAATTTGCTAGAATAGCTCATAGGACTCAAAGAAACATTTTACTTACTAGACCACTGGCTTGTTGTAAAAAGGATATAACTCAGGAACAGTCAGATATAAGAGATACATAGGGAGAGATATGAGAAAAGGGCACAGAGCTGCAATGCCTTCCTCAAACATGCTTTTCTCTCTCCCTGAATCTCCACATGTTCACCTGGAAGCTCTCCAAACCCTATCCTTCTGGATTTTTATGGAGGCTTCATTACAATGATTAAGACTTCCAAGCCAGTTCCAATCCTCCAATCACATTGTTGATTCTCCTGGCAACCAGTCCTCTTCCTTTGGAGGGCTCAAAAGTCCCTTCATTAATATTGAAGAAACACCTTTATCACTCTCAACACTGAGGAAATTTCAAGGTTTTGGGGGAGTTATGAGTCAGGAGCTGTGGATGAACACCAAATATATATGAGAAATATATTTTGGTCATCTGGGTGATCAAATAACATTTTTCTTATAAATCACAATATTGCAAATACCTAGGTTTATAACTTCATAAGGCTTATAACCACATCAACAAGTCCAATATCTTTCTTCCAGGTGGCCAGCCCCATATCACCATCCTGAAATGTCCAGGAATCCTCTAAAACATTTACCAGGACTCAAGACCAACAGTTTGTACCTCTTATCTCTGGAGACAGAGTTCAGATGTGTCCCTTGAAGCTGGAAAGTTTCCCAACGGGAAACCTGTTGCTCCTGTCTGAGGGTCTGCTCAGTGCACAGCTAAAATCTAGACTTTCCTATGATACCCTCATTTTATGACTCTGCCCCTAACTGCATGAATAAACTTCATACACTGAGAAGACTGCCCCTCCCCAGCCAGGGCTCCACACAAAAAAGGGGGTCCAAATTGGACTGGAATTTTCAGGATCACAGGAACAACCACTTGGCTTGAAACCGGACAGTTACATGGCAGGACTGGGACAGATTATACTGACTGTCAATTCATAAACTCCAACTCATCTACCTCAGACCACTTGTTGAGGCGCAGAAGCAGTCCACTCTCCAACTGCTATTTTTACCAAAATTGTGACTTCTATTAAAAGACTTGTTGACCTCTTTGAACCCAAGACTTACTCCCAATTACCCATGTCTACTCCAGCAATATCAATATATTTCATCTCAAAGATAAGAGATTGCAGATTTTGATCTCTCATCTCTACCTCTTCATAACAACCAAAGGACCTGAATTCATGTAAATTTGCCCTTTTTCAAATGCCTCCGGTTGCCACATCTCAATAGTACCATAAAAAAATGAAATCCCATTTCACCAGATACTTGTGATGGTTAGGAAAAGATAAATATTTTGCTTGGTAGCTAGAGACGAAGAATAAGAGAAGACAGAATGAGGCAGACACAGAGACTATTGAAGTCTTAGGCTGTTACTACATGGATTCTTTCCTACCATGTCAACAGTGCGTCAACAAATACAATTTAATTTAGTGACTATAAAAAGAGTCTACAACTGATTGGGACAGTATCATGTTGAATAAAAACATTATTGTAGTTTCATAAAAACTGGCATTTACCACTCAAGTGTTCCCAAATGGATGTTGAATAGATCTGAAATATTTTTATGGTAATTTATTCCTTAGACTTAATATGTAGAGTTTTCAATTATAATAAAGCATTACAAAATATTAAGTACTTGTTTGCTAATATTTTCAGGACAGTGACACATTAAATATGATGCAAATATGTTTTCCTAAATTGGAACAAAAATAAAGGATGCAATTCAAAGAGTGAGGGAAAATCGGCATATCTTAATGTTTTAGCAAACCATGATACTTCAAATTTTGATACTCAAAATCCAAAATAATGATAAAAATGGAAATTTTGAACAGACCATTCAACTATCAACATAGATAAGTATAAAAGTCTAGAGGTCACCTTCAACTATCAACATAGGTAAGTATAAAAGTCTACAGGTCACCAAAGACTTTACCTATTCTATGACTAAACATCTAAACTTAATATTAAAATAGAAAGTGACGTAACACTGAGAAAGGAACAGGGACGCTTAGGCTACTTGAGTCCCTCAGGACAAACTGAACACGGCCGTGGAAGAAGAGTCTCAAGTGCTTCCAGTTTCTGAGACTATATTGGGCCACCTAATAGAACAGCCTGGTGTATTGTTTGCTTTTTGATAGCAAACAAGATAGGCTGATTGATTGAGCCACTCACATGTATTCATTCCTTCAACAAATATTTATTGAAGGATTATCATGTCAGACACTGGGATAAAGTATTTTCTCACATCACTTAATTGAAATTCAACAAGCATTCTCATGTTATAATGAGGATTAAATGAGTTAATATTTGTATAGTGTTTAAAGCAGTGTGGGGCACATAGTAAGTGCTATATAAATGTTTGTTAAATAAATCATGTTGAGGAGTCAGTTGTAATATGATCTTTGTACAAGATTTTGGCATAAGAGACAGCAGTAGAGTCCTGAAATACCAGCCAGGAAGCTAAGTACAGGAAACACCTAAGTCAATATGTGCCCATACAAAAATCACCTGATGGTGAATTTCTCTGGAGAAATAAATATTTTATGAGACTAATATAACAGGTTTTACATTGCCTGTAAACATTTATTTAACATGTACTTATGAAACACTACATGCCAAGTACTGTCCTAACTGCCGTGCATATAATAACTAATTTAATTCTCACAATAACCCTATGATACTATTATTACTCCACTTTGCAGATGAGGAAACCAAAGCACAGAGAGGCTGAGCACCTTGCCAACATCATACAGGTAATAAGAGGCAGAGCCTAGATTCACAACCAGGTAGTCCGGCTCCAGAGTCCAGGTTCTTAAACACTAAGTTAAAATGTGACATATAAAGGAGCCAGCGTTTATTAGGATCCTCACGGGCTCTGTCTCCCTGAGTCAGAATTGGTCTATGTACATTGGTTCAGTTGTCATGTACCACCATAACAGGAAAAAACAATAAGCACAGATGCTACCCTACAAAAAGGGACAGTAAAGGACTTTGAGATACCCCTTGAATATACAGAAAACCAAAAAGAGAATTGAGGTGACAAATGGAAGTGTGGGGTTAAAATGAGTCTTAAATTTCACATAATCATAACTAATCACTTTTGGTATTCATACATATTTTGCAAGACTTAGAACCCATTAAGTATTGGTGAAGAACAGAGTAAGTTTACCTATATCCTCCTCAACTGAACAGAGGAAATTCCTATCCCTTTGCCCTTGTCCCAGCCCTCTGCCTCAAATTAGTCCACTTACAAATAAGGACATATCAACAAACTACAGACCACAAGAGATAGTAAATGCCAACAAATGAAACACAACTTTTCCAAACAAGATGAACTGCATCATTTGTGGTGGACTACAATGAAAGTTACCTTCAACTGAGAAATCCTGCCTAAGGCAAAGAAAGCAGACTTTTCTCAAACAGCCAAATGTAAAAATGAATTTTAAAATGTGATAAATTTATCCCCCATCCTGAACACCAAAGAGACACTCTGGCAACTTACCAAGAACAATTAAAGCTAGAAAACTGACAATAATTTCTCTGCCTCAGAAAGAAAGATCAAGAAGGACCCATCCCAGTACCTTCCAAAGCACTGGTGAAGTTTGTTCTCAACTTTTCCTACAGTTCAGCTCTAATTCGTGAAATAAGAGTTTAAGAGTACACAGGCTTTCTAAAATGTTTGCAACCACAGATCCTGCCAACTGCTGCTTTCTCATTAGATGAGTACTTTTGTGGGCTTTTAAAGCTGGGATGTTAGCTCCTGGTTTGACAATAATTCAGTAAACAGAAAAACTTTAATGTGCTTTCTGCTCAAAGTAGTCGAACGAGACACAAAGGTTTTAGGAGCCTGATGCCTGAGCCTCTGATGACTGCTCAGACAAACCACTCTATCAATCATGATTATTTGGTGCCCCCCTCTGGTGTCTCTGCAGCAATTTTATTTAGTTCTTCCAAGAAACTGAACAAAATTTCTAAACAGAAGTCCAGAGTAGAATCACAAAAATCTGTCTGTGAGAGAAACCTCATTTTGTCTGCATTTACAATAAAATTTTTCCAATTCACCAAAGCAAAGGGAAATTTGGCAGGGCTAACTGTGTGCTTTCTAACTCATAATGTATTTAAGGTGATATAATTTTGCCTTATGTATTTTTAAACACCCCTCAAGGAGATAGAGAACTCTATCAGTTCTTCACAGTTAAAATAGCTACTAGGCTACCTAGGCTCCAGTCAGAAAAGTGAGGCAACTTACTTAGGAGAAATCATTCTGTACAACAGACAGCCTTAGAACATTAGGCAGTAAAAACTTGTATCAAATATCAGGTTAAATAATATCAATATATTAGCATTTATGCAATTCCTATCATTTTAAATTCTTTACGAGCCTTCACCCAAGTCCCCTGGGGTTCCTAACTAAATAGACACAAGTTGTGTCTAGTCACAGAAAGCTTCTAGTACCTCAAAGTGAGTCTCTTCTCTATATACCAGGATTCCTTTGCTGTGGCCACTCCTTCTGGGATAATCATGCTCCTTCTGTTAGCTTAACATGGTTTAACTGCTTTGGGAGACAACACAAACACTGGTTTCCAGTTCATGTCACTGAGGACCTGGGCAATGGGACAGGACATTCATCCCCATACTTACCAAGAGAGCTGAACCAGTGTAAATACTAAAGATAAAGAGAAGAGATCAGGCCCCATGGGTTTTTTTTTTT
>CM053573.1:50608823-50782207 GCA_028646485.1 Cryptoprocta ferox
GTAGCACAATCGGCTAGTATAAATGCATGACGTTACTAACTGTAAAGTGGATGGATTTCTAGTTAGAAACAATACATAAACAATATTCAGGCTAAATCTCAGCCAGAATTGCACATTATTTTGTTTGATTGGCACAAATATGAGGTATTCTTGGGGCTGCCTCCCTTCCTACCATTTGTACCTCATTCATTTTTCTCCTTACAGCTGTCTCTTTAAGTAGAAACCTTAATAAGAAAATATTATGGAACTCTGCACTTCTCCATTATGCAACTCATGGGGTTTTTAAAGCAGTGCTAAGAATGTCCGATCCTGACAAACAGGATGTCAAAGGAAAGTGAAGCTGTAAAGGCAAGAAGGTGAAGAGCCAAGGAGGCTCCTTGTGGGAGACAGAAGGTTACTATGCAGGAAGTCTTTGTACAGGGTTTTGAGTGTTAGTGCCCGTCCTTGACATGGCAGGCATCTCTTCTGTTCCACTGATCTAGGTGTCTAGTAGCATACTGTGCCAGTATCATACTGTTTTGATTACTGTAACTTTGTAGTATAACTTGAAATCTGGGATTGTAATACCTCGAATATTGCTCTTTCTCAAGATTGCTTTGGCTATTTGGGATCTTTGTGGTTCTATACAAATTTTAGCATTATTTGTTCTAGTTATGTGAAAAATGTTGGTATTTTGATTGGGATTGCATTGAATCTATAGATCGCTTTGGGTAGTATGGACATGTTAACAATATTAATTCTTCCAATTCCATGAGCATGGAATATCTTCCCATTTGTCTGTGTCATCTTCAGTGTCTTTCATCAATAGTTTATAATTTTCAGAGTACAGGTCTTTTACCAACTTAGTTAAGTTTATTCCTAGGTATTTATTCTTTTTAGTGCAATTGTAAGTGGAATTGTTTTCTTAATTTCTCTTTCCACTACTTCATTATTAGTGCATAGAAACACAACTGACCTCTGTATTAATTTTGTGTCCTGCAGTTTTACTGAATTCATTTATTACTTCTAATAGTTTTTGCTGGAATCTTTAAAGTTTTCTCTATATAATATCATGTCATCTGCAAAGACTGACATTTTAACATCTTCCTTACCAATTTGGATGCCTTTTATTTTTCTTGTATGATTGCTATGGCAAGAACTTCTAGTACTACATGGAACACGAGTGGTAAGAGTTCCTAATTTTCAAAAAAAAAAAAAACTCAATTTTTTAGCATTAAGTATGGTATTAGTTGTAAGTTTTTCATATATGGCCTTTGTTATGGTAAGGTATGTTCCCTCTAAACCCACTTTCTAATTCTTCCTTTCTTGCCCATTGTTCAGAGTTCTGAAATTCAGGGAGTTCCTGGATTGAAACATGCAACTGTTTCTTTTTTTCTAAATGGTAAAAATAAAACTTAAAAAGTTTCTGAGGAAAAAAATCAATTACATTTTAGTCTTGGGATAAGGAACAAATTATGGGCATAGCCATAGTACCTTTTCTGAAAATCTCTGAAGTAATTACATTTATACTCAGTAAATATTCTTATTTTGGAGGGGGAATAAAGGCCCAAGGAAGACAGTGACAAAATTAATCACAGTGAGGACTCGGCTTTAGTACTATACTAGATCCTATAGAAACCAATTATTTAGTTCTTCAACAAAAGACCAGATGGGCAGGAGAGTACATATGCACCATGCACTCACTAAACATTGAGTATCACACTTTATAAGCCAAAGATGTTTCTACTAAAAAAACAGTTTTATTTTCCCTTAATATCATCTGTAAGGCAATACCTGGTAAAATTATTCAAGTAAATGACAATTTGATAAATAGTAATTCCCAGTAGTAAACAGTGGTGACATTTTCTCACTACAAGAATATTTTGACAGAGAAGATTAACTGAATCAGAAATCTACCGACACTGAAATCACACAACCAAATTCTCTGTCATAGCACTTATCACATTGTGTTAGAGTTGCTTAATATCTTTACTAACTTTTGTAGATGGTATAATATTTGCTTTTATCCCCAATGCCCTTCGCAGGGTTTAACATATAATAGGCCCTCAAATAATGTTTCCTTGGGTTCAACTGAATGTCCCTTTTAAGGCCATTTTGCTCATTGATTTAATAAGGAATAGTAGACTGAACATACTGGTTCTACTCTTTCCTAGCTGGGTCTTTTTTTTTTTTTTCTTTTAAATAAAGGAGGGTCTGACCTGGGAAGTATTACGTTATTTTAGGTCAAACATTTTAATGCCATTTCAGAAAAAAAGTAGGAGTCCTGGGCCAGGTGGACAGCTTTAAGTGTCCTGTCAATGACCCTATTTTAGCACACCCAATGGGGAACAAAATTAATTATTTTACATTTGTCAAATAAAACAGTAAAAATAGAAATCTATTTAAATTGTGAATACCCATATAAAAAGGAAAAATATTGTGAGCTACAAACTTAGGTTTTAACAAGGATTTCAAAACAGCTTTCTAATACTTCCAAGTCTTCTCTGGAAAATATAAGATGAGAATATGAGATAATAATTTCCTCTGAAGTATACATGTAGAAATTGACACAGAAACACCATTTATTTGGGTCATGATTGAAACAGTTGGCCCATTTAACCAGACAATTCATTTGAGTTTGTCTGGTTTCCTATAGTCTAAGGCAGCAAGACACACAAGACCCCAGTAGGCAGGTTGAAAAGAATGCTTTAGTTCTATCTGATTCAGTGATCCTCTTCCGACATTATCTCAATACTGAAGAAGACAATAATGAGTCAGATAGTTTTAGGTAACTCATCTTCCGCCATTCTTTCCACCCAGCAAGTAACATAACTCACCTGTCTTATGAGCAAAGAGGAAACACAACCTTGAGTCATGAGTAGGTCCGGGAGCAAACACAGAGAGACCATTTAAAGTGGCCCTGTCACATCCAATAGGCAAATCTGTTCCAGATGACCAACAGTCCCTCAGTACAGAGACCAGGAATTCCAACTCTATTCTCCTATCTAAAACATATGCCTATGGGAGCGCAAATATTCTTAGGAATGATAACAACTATAAAATCATGTTTGATTTGATTCTATTTTCTGGCTTCCTGCTCTATGTTTGTACCAAATCAACCATGGCCTTCTGTAGGGGAAAAAGATGTCTGCAAGATTGATGACTTCCTTATCTCACTGCCCTTTCTATGCTGAAATTAGTAAGAAAAGAAACTTTGAGTCATTAAAATTCTTCATGCAAGCACAGTCTCTTCCTGCTCTCTACTTCACACACTTTATCGCCTGTGAACGATTGTGAACTTATAAGTTTCCAATCTAACCTCCTCAGGAAAGCCAATGCCACTGTCTACGGCATGGAAACTTCCCTCTCTCTTTAGACATTTTACACAGTTCTGAGGATGCAACAAATCTCATTTAGGAGCAGCACACCATCACCCATGTATTAACTTGTCACCCTGAGTAATAAAGTTCACAAACTCCATTTCATTTTTGTCTTCACCATGTTGCCTGATAATATAAAAAGGTGTCACATCCCTTTGATTTGTAGCTTGTGTGTTTGTGAAATAGCCTCTCTACAAACAGCCTTACAAAGTCAAGGAAGCTGTATGACTTTTATTTTTTTAATTCCCAGGTCTATTTCCCAGTAAATATTCATGTGCATAAACATAAAAGTGCTCAATGAGGTGCAATCTTGGTAATTGCACAAATAGGAAAAAGTCAAAGCATGACTATTCTAAGCGGGGTAGGATTTCGAGCCTCACTGTCTGTATTAAAAGCAGTGACCCCAAATTACGTAGGGAGGCATAGCATTTGCAGACCTTTCAATTATTAAGTAAGATATCAAAAAATGCCACATTGGTCATATATAATTGAAAAATGGCTATCTACTCTTCCACAGCTTTCCTTAATTTAGGTGTCTTTTGTGATATGCAAAATATATTTATACTTGATCCATTTTTAACAGCTTGTTTCCTAATGAACATATCTGTGGTTCACTCTGACAGACACTTCACTAACAGTCATTATTTTACCACCATTATATAGGGAGAAAAGAATAGCAATCAATCACAGATGCTGTTTGGATTTCTAGCAACCATGTTTCCAGATAAATAATGGAGACTTTTTGCTGTTTGTGTGCATTAAGATCATCAGCTATTCTCCTTGTTATTCATCACCTTAAATCTACATGGGGATGTCACAGCCTCTATCAAAGATATGATAAAATCCAACACTTCTCTGAAATAAAATAATCATAAACAATTTTTTGTCTATAATTCAAAGCCTCACAGGCTTCTAAAGTTCACCAATCATAAATGATTTCAGGTTAAGAATCTCTGCTCTAGGGTTATACCTATGCTTGATTTTAAGCCATCATTAGGTCAACAGTGTGGGGAATGGGTTAGAATAAGCCAAGAAAGACTGCAATGAAGGTGTAGAGGGTATTTGCCATTTTCATCAGACCCAGTGAGCAGTGAGGGTGGTTTGAACAAGATGCAGGCAATAGAAAGTAATAAAACTAGGAAACAATCAGCAAAACATGAAGACTTAAAGGGTTTTCTTTTTTATATCTATATGGAAAGAAAAATTTTTAAATCCTTAATCCTTAGTAACATCTGACAGCAAACAAGCAAACAAACAAATGAAAACATCAAGTGGAAACTTGGTCTTTGAAAAATGTTAAGGTACTTATTGCTGTTTTTATTTTACATGAAACTCTCTGCAAATTAGTAAAAAGAGATACCTGCACAGAATTTTTTTCCAGTTCCTTCCTAGGCTGTGTTCTGCAGAGGTAGTAGTGCCAACAACACACTCTATTGTATTTACAGTGACTAGAAAGGACAAATTCAAAGGAAAAGTCTACATATAAATAAGTTTTAGATCCATAGGTTTCCCACCCACCCCTTCCAGCCTGGTGGTTATCCCCACCACTACCATCACCCTCTGCCACCCTCCCTAAAAGATGAAGAGGCTTATTCTCTGGAGAAATCAAACCTGAAGGCTTTGACATAACTAGGGGGTAGGAGGTGGGAACTTGGAGTGGACAACAGGTACAAGAATGAAGTTCCATAGTGAATATTAATCCCCACCAGCCTCCTTCTCCCTGTACATTAGAGGATTCCTGCCCAGAAAAAAAACCCAATAGTCCCAAAGAGAAGACACCACAAATTTGAAGGCTCCTAATTAAACAACTGAGTCCTCTCAAAATAAGTCATCAGCAGATAAGCCTCTCTGACCCAAAGCTTTCAGTCAACTTGCTATTGCCTCACTCTTAATATGAATAAACGGCCAAGGACAACTACAGAGGAAACAGAGACAATGCAAGATATAATAAAGTGTTTAAAAAAACTTATCATTAACATTTTCTGAGAAATGAGTTCATATTAATAACAAAGAACAGAGTGCCATTGAAAAGGAACAATGGGAGACACAAAAAGCGCTTTAAAATAAAAATAGGATAGGGACACCTGGGTGGCTCAGTTGGTTGAGCATCCGACTTTGGCTCAGGTCACGATCTCATGATTTATGAGTTTGAGCCCTACATTAAGCTCGCTGCTGTCAGCGAGTAGCCCACTTCGGATCCTCTGTACCTCATTCTCCCTGGCTCTCCTCCACTCACGCTCTCTCAAAAATAAAACATTAAAAAAATAAGATAGTTAAAATGTAAAACAAATCAATGAAAGGAAAAGAGAAAGATTCTGTTTTGTGTATCAGTTACTATGCCTTTTTTGGTTGTGTTTGGTAACTAAGAAATTAAATACCTGTGAGATAATAAAAATGTATACAATTGTCTCTGCTCTTATTCTAGCCACAGAGCTCCTAAAACCCTTGTAATTTCCTGGGACAGGAGTACTATGAGCACCTGTTTTTCTAACATTTGGTCTTTGACATCAGTTCCTGACCCAGGGTTCATAAAAGCCTTTCATTTCCTGGGTGATACAAATGTCTTTTGTTCTGAGGAGATTCTGGAAAGCTCCTGGATGGGAGCTGGTCACTGGAAAAACCACACCATGACGAGAAGCTTAGAATTTTCATCCCCAGCTCCTCATTCTCTAGTCATGGAGTTAATAACTGATGATGTCTACGTGATGAAGCCTCCATAAAAATTTCAATAATATGGGGTTCAGAGAGTTTTCTGGTTGGTGAACACAGCAATGTACCAGGAAAGTACACTCCAACACCACAAGGACAGAAACTAATGTGCTTGGGAATCTCCCAGATCTATTCTGGCAAATTAATCAAACCTGGGAAGGAGGTTATGGGAACCTCTGATTTACAGCCTATGGGTCAGAAGCACAGGTGACAACCTGAACTTGCACTTGGCATCTGAAAGAGGGGTGGCAACAGTCTTGTGGGACTGAGCCTCAACCTATGTGATATGATGCTATCTCCAGGTAGATAGGGTCAGAATTCAGTTAAACTGTAGGGCACCCTGATGGTATCGTAGAAAATTGCTTGATGGGAAAAAAAAAACATATTTTGGAAGCAGAAGTGTGCTGTTATAGTCATATGAGAGTAAAGGAAAAACACAGCAGGTAGACTAGGGGTTTTTCCTAAGTAATACCCCACTTTATCCATCTCTATCAGCTGCACATTTCATACGTTATAGGAAGAGATTCTCAGGACAACAGATTGTATATCCATAATTTTGATCTCTACTTATCAGACTCATGCACCAAATGAAATTCTTAAGAAAATATTCTATAATTAATTCTACATGCTTGCCTCACCAGTTGGATTGTAAACTTCTGGAAAACAGAAGCCAAACTTCCTTGGTTTATCCCTAGCATTTTACAGCACCCAGTACATTTTTGGGGCATAACTGGATGTTCTAGGAAATCCTTTTTTGAAAATATGCTGAAGTATCCCAAATATCTCTAAATCTTTTAGGACAAAAGAAACGGGAGAGTTGTTCAAGTGAGTGTTAAACATATGATGGTGGATCTAGTAAAAGAACAAGAAAAAAATCGTCCCTACTTTTGAGTTAAATAATGGCAGTGAATTAGATGAAAAAAGTGACACACTTTATTTCAAGGTGAAAACAATGAAAACATCTGACCAATTTAATCAGCAAAGTATTTATGATATTCACTAGATAAGGCATTAAGATAGATGTCCTGAGTTTTTTCTAATACAGTACAATGAACTACCATGTACTAAACACTATGCTAGATGTGTCTGAGATAGAGATGCAGAGATGGACAAAACAAAGTGTCTCTCTTCAAAGAACACCAAACCTAGTAGGACCAGATTAGAGTACAATATGGTAATCCCTTTCCTTGGAAGATATACAGATACATTTCAGACTGGAGGGAAAACTGAGTTGGAATCAGATTTTAGAAGAAGTCAATGTAAGCACTCTTGAAGAACAAATCAGGAAAACTGAAGGGAAAGCAATACTCTGAGCTACAGTAATAAATCATCCCTATTTGCCTGGGAATGAGGGCCTGCCTGGGAAAGAGGATACTTTAGGGCTAAAACCAGGTAAACTATGGACACTTTGGGACAGTTGATGATCCTATTAGAAGCAGAAGGAACAACCTCATTGGAAGGTAAAAGAAAATATAGATAATTGGAAACCTAAAGAATTCCAGAGTTCTGGAGCATACATAAAGGACACAAGCAGTAAACAAAAATGTAGGGAGCTAATCTCTCTAAAGGCACTACGTGCCATACAAAGGAATTTGGAGTATAATTTTAAGTCCCTGGAGAACCATTGATGGCTTTTGCTGAAAGGAGTGAAATGTTCTAATTTGTCTTTGGAACAATCATTATGACTTCCCTGTGGAAGATAAATTAGAAAACTATGACAAGGGGAAGTGAACTGGCTAAGAACTTGCTGTATCAATTCATGAGGGGAAAAAAAAGACAAAAACAAAGATGGCAGCTTTACCAAAAATATATATAGAGAGATAAATTCCAGAGATATTTGGGCAATTGAAACAATAGGATTTAAACACTTATGTATGAAGAATCAATAACAATTCACATGTTACTGGTTTAACAACTCAACAAATGAAAGTTTCATTCATCAAGAATGGAAATAAAAAAGAGAACAGACTTTAAGGTGGAAACATTTGGGGAGGGGAAGATCATGAATTCTGCTTGATTTGTTGAATGTAGGCATCCCATAGAGATCCTAGTCAAAGCAGTAGCAGGTGAATATTTTCAATATAGTTCTTGTACCCATGACTGAGCTTTAATACAGAGACAAATAGAAATCCCAAGCTACAGTGTTATCAAGGAACAAGGGAGGGAAGAGTTTTAAGAAGGAAATGATAGGTCAGTTTCAAAAGCTGCAGAAAGATCACAATGATAAGTCTGAAATGTGTTAAAAGATCTTGGTGATTTGGAGCAAATTAGACACCTTTTCCAGAGCAGGCTTAGCATGGAGATTGGTGACTAAAACTTAACAACAGTGAGTAAAAATGTCAGAGAGCAAGGAAATAAATTATAGGCTAATCTTTCAAGAAGCTTGGCTAAAATAATACAACACTTGGCTCCTGCCTCAAAAAAGTGACATTCCGTTAGAAATTAAGAGTCATCTAGACTCTGCCAACAAACTCAGCATTTTTAGGCATCCCTCAACACTCTATCATACCTGTGGTTGTAAAATTCTACAATCAATAAAATGTGTTTAATGACAGACTCCCCCCTCAAAAAACATCAATTTTTGCATCATATTAATATATATTATAAATCAAGGTTATGGTTAGCTCAAGCTTCAACTCTGCTAAGAAAAAACTAGCATTGCTTATGGTATATCTTAGGCAGTGATAAGTGGTTCTACTACTGAAAACAGTCCATGAACAATTCTAGAGGCAAAAAATGAATTTTCCAAGTGATTTATGCAGCTTAAGGTCCTAAAAAATGTACAGTACAACAAATTCTTTGGAGTCCTAGTCAAAAAACAAACTGGAATCTGTAAAAATTGAAGCAACTGCTCTTCATTTCTAGAGATGCCAGCTCCAAAAATCTCAAATGAGATTTTTCTCCAAGCTAAGTCACCAGAATTATACTTTTGGTAAATTGTCCCCAAATCTGCCATTATCAGATTATCGAAGTCTGAATAGGCTCTGATGTGCTGTGATAACAAACAACTCCAAATTTTCAATGACTTAAACTCAAGAAAGATATATTTCTTACTTATATTACATGTATGTAACAGGTCAGCTGGGCGCTCTGCTCTTCGTAGCCCTTCAGAAACGCAGAGTCACAGAACCACCACCATTTCAAACATTACAGAGCAAAAAGTCTTGCAATCAGCCAGAATAACAAATGTCATCCCTGCTCATAAATATTTAGCTAGAACCAGTCACGTGGTCCAAACCTAAATATAAAAGGACCATGGAATTATCTAATTCAATTTTACCATGCACCCAAAAGCTGAAGAGACAGACACATTGGGAGACTTTTGTTAATGATTACCACACATTATACTGATTAGACCCATATCTTACCAAAAGTGTAAACACACACAAAAATACACACCTATAAATGTGTGTGTATGTGTATTAAGGAGACATGCTATAGCTTCCAGTTTCTAAGAGTCCTGGGTGAGGACTACCTTTGAGTATTGTTTCTATGTCACCACACCAACTAACATCTTACTTTACTTATCTACTCATATGTCCTAATCTAACCAGAAACTCTCAAGAAATCCAAGGCAGAGTTTTAACTATTACTCTAAATGGGGTTATTTGCACACACAAAAAGAATAATGACACCCAAGGAGACACTGTATCTTTTTAAAATATGTAACAGAAAAATAAAATTATTTTCTATAATTGGATAATTGGATACTATGTTGATGGGGAGATGCAATTTCTACATTTCACTGGCAAGAGCACCCTTCTTTAATAAAAGGATAATCAGAATTTATTTTTCACTTGGGAAGACAGAAAGAGAAAGGGAATGTTTTCATGGACTCCTACTGCCACAAGCCTTCTCCCTGAACAATTCCCTCTAGCTATATTTTTAATTGATTGGCTCCTTTCCAGACATTTTTACATTATGCAGTGAAGCAGGAGAAGAAATACAATGTTTTGACCTTGACCTTATAATAAGAATTTCTTTACAAGTTTTTTCCTAAGCCTGTTGCTTCCCAAAGCCAAGCAAGGTTTCTTTTGCTGTTATATTTCTTCAATAAATTCAGAATTGTTAGCTGCCTTCAAATTAATTATGACATAAAATTTATTAATGGCACATTCAGAAATTTTGTTTGTATGTTCATACCAATAATGTTTGTTAAAACATTTTTCCATGTAACTGCTTCCAATCTCTCTTGTTCAGTCATTCTCGTTCTATCATCTCATTCACAATGATTTTTGCAACAACTAATCCCACTGATAGTTCTATGATAACATTGGTTTCTTCTTACTAATTTATTCAGAGCCATTGAATATGAAGCAATCCTCTTCTTAAAGCAAAATCCTGCCTTTTAGAATAAACCTTCTTTTTTTGTGTGTTTTTTATTTTCTAAACCAGGACATTTCTCTGAGCATATCAAGGGAACAAGTTTCTAGAGTCAGTCTTCCCTCTCTTTGAACTTGTAAACTGAATCAGTTCTCCCCTTAGCTGCCCATTTGGTACTAGATGTTTGTGGTTCTTGCATTCTTGTAGATTTAGGCATAGTCTAAATTTGTATAAATCCCTCAAGCTAACATTGAGTACATGATTTGATCAGGTAGCTCTTAAGGGTAGACTTATTTTCAAATTAAAGCAAAACACCCAAAGTTAATCCCTGACACTAGCATTAAAAAGTTAAACAGGGGCACCTGGGTGGCTCAGTCAGTTAAGCATCTGACTCTTGGTTTCAGCTCAGGTCATGATCTCACGGTTCAGGTCCGAACCCCACATCGGGCTCTGCACTGACAGTGCAGACAAGCCTGTTGGGATTCTCTCCCTCCTTCTCTCTCTGCCCCTCCTCTGCTTGTGCTCTCTCTGCATCTCAAAATAAATAATCAAACTTAAAAAAAAAAGTTAAATAGATCTGTTCCCCATGTACATGTATTCACATAGGGTAATGCTAATGAAGCCTAAACTTTAGGACCTCTCATTTGGCCAAGGCCCAGTGAAAATCCCTAGCATTGCTATATTCATAATAATTATTCTTTTCCTTAAAGAGGGCCCTAAAGCTGTTATTCATTTCAGGTCCCACAAAATCCAGATCTATCCTATATGTCCTATTAAAATTAGATGCAACTCCTTCTTGGTCATTGCAAGACGGATAAGTCAAAACAAGAGGATTTTCTCATTTTTGAAAGAATACTATGTAAAATAACAAAATTATGGGTATGCCAATACCTGAGAATAATGTGATCAAATGAATAAATCCAAGTGTTAAAAGAGTAGAATATTTTAAAGATGTAGCTGCCATGGAAACCGGTATAACTAAAAATATTATATACAGACAAACAATTATTTATATTGCTTTTAGTGTAAATAGATGGCAAATTCTCTCTTCTTTTTTCTACTTTTAATGTTGAATTTAAGGATTGCAAACGTTCCTATATCAGTAACTCATGGAAGGTCAAGGCCCAGACAGAACCAGCACTAGTCAAAGCAGCAGGAAGAGCTTTAGTGAAATCACGAAGACAGAATTCCCACAATGAAATTCAATGTCTCTATGGTGGTAATCTCTAAAACAGCAGTTCATAACCTTGGAAGTCGAGTCTTCCTTTGAGACTTTAATGCACACTACGGATGTTCCATCCAGAAAAATGCATATTCATATCGCATATAATTTCAGGGAGTTCTTGGACCTTAGTTCATAAGGTAATAGGACTTAGCTAAAAAAAACTTCTGTTTGTCATTTAGAAATTGCTGTATATTATATTTCTTGATTTCAACAGAATGGTGTCTAGTGGCCATATCAATATTTTGGTTCTTTATATGTGAAAGACACATGTTCCCTCTAAAAAAGCTTTATATAACTTACTGCAAACAATTCTCACATGTGGCTATGACCTAGACTTTCAATTATTTTCTTTATTCATTTACTTAGTTGATAGCAATAATCTCTCGGGGCGCCTGGGTGGCTCAGTCAGTTAAGTGTCGGACTTCGACTCAGGTCATGATCTCACAGTTTGTGGGTTTGAGCCCCATGTCGGGCTCTGTGCTGACAGCTAGCTCAGAGCCTGGAGCCTGTCTTTGGATTCTGTGTCTCCCTCTCTCTCTGACCCTCCCCTGCTCATGCTCTCTCTCTCTCTCTCTCTCTCAAAAATAAATAAATCATTAAAAAAATTTTTTAAAAGAAAGCAATAATCTCTTTTATTTTTGACTATAAGAAATTAGTTCTGTAACATAAGTGAGACCGAAAGAAAGAGAACAGGGCAGGAGAGGCAGAGAACATAACAGGATTCACACTGCCCAGAGATGGAAGGAAAGGCAATACTGCCAAGACTAGCCTGCCTCATTTAACCTCTTTGATGTACATGTTGGGATCCCTGTGTTGAATGAGATTTTCAGAGTTTTTATGAATGCTGGAAGTGAGAAGAGATAGAATAAGAAGCTCGAATAATTAAACAACTTACTTCTTTGGTCAGGAGTTCATCTCCCTCCTCACTGGGCTGCAACCATCTTCCTGGTCTCATCAATGAGCACTTAGGGATTTACACCCTGGAATTAGTCCATGCTCTATCAAGAAGCATCTTAGAAAGTTTCTCCCTATGCCTGGCACATCATGTCTACTACCCAGGTGTTTGCTTGGTTTCTATCCTGATGGAGTGCAGGGTCTTATGCTGCTGGGTATAGGCTGACCTTATTCTCTCACCCTGCCCTACTGTGCCCTACTGTTCTCATGATATTTTTTATTATTCTTTTCCTTTATTTATTCTACAATAATTATGCTCTCTTTTCTCCCGCCATCTTGGTGACTGCCTTGCTTTGGATTCTAACTCCATTGTGTCCCCAATCCTTAAATGCCTCCTTGATTTCAGTCCACTTCCTTGTCTGACTCCCAGTGGTACTAACATGTGGACAGTCACACTCAGTCCCATTCAAGACACCCAGGGGCACACACTCACCCTCATAAGCAGCCACACCCAGGCCCCTGCTTCCACACACTTAACTCACACGCAGTCCTGCCATTTACAGTAACCCAGCCTCACTCATGATGCTTACTCACAAAATCATCCACAACAGCCCCACTCATTCACATTCCTGCTAACTGCCACAGCATCCTACTCATACTCCTTCACACTCACAACTAGTCAGCCCACTGACTTCCATTCAGTCTTGCTCAGTCTCACTCAGCCCCACACACACACTCAGACTAGTCAGCTCACTCAGTCACTCATTCATACACAGTCCCTCTCCCTCATAAACTCGCAATCCTACACACTCAGGACAGAACCACATTCATACTCCATGCCATTTACATTCTTCATATTCACACACCCAGCCATACCCAGTCACAAAATGTTCCAGTTCAATCCAGTCACACCTACTCCCACTCAGTCCTACTCACACCTAGTCCCACACAGTCCTACTCACACCTGGTCCCACTCTATCCTGCTTATTCTCAGTCATTTGCTATCACACTCACCCAACCTCATTTTAAAAGAGTCTCTCCTCTTGCACTCTCACTTGCTCACCTGCAGCAACTCATGCAGACTTTTCCTGTCATATACAAGCTATCTTTGTACAGGGTCCTGTAACAAAATATACCATAAATCAATGAATTAATAACAATGAACATTTACTTCTCACAGTTCTGGAAGCTGAAGTCCAAGATCAAGATGCCAGCAGATTTGGTGTCTGTGAGGGTTCTCTTCCTGGTTCAGAAAAGGTGCCTTTTGCTGTGTCCTCACATGGTAGAAGGGTAAGGGAGCTCTCAGGAGTCTCTTTTATAAGGGCGCTAATCCATTCATGAGAGACTAAGCATTCCCCAAGGCACCACCTCCTAATACCATCACAGGAAAGGTTAGGTTTCAATATATGAATTTGAGGGTGGGGGGACACACTCAGTCCATAGCACAAGTATACTCATATACTCAAACCTAGTCACTGGACTCATGTTCAGAAATTCCCAACCCCCTTCACACAGGCATTCACCCACACTCACTTGCAACCCATGTGTGTGGGCACACACAACAGTTACACACACACGCATAACACACACATACTACCAAGCCCCACCATATGCAAGTTCACATGCTGAGTCCTACCCATTCATACTCACACGAACATCCAGTGCTGCTCTCTCACACCACCTGCCCATTCTACCCTCCTTCTCTCACACTCAGTCACAACTTCATTCACCTACCTTCTCTCTCCCCACCCTCACTGCCATCCATCCCCAAAGTCACTCACTCCTCCAGTGGCTTGCTCAACCAAAGGGCTGCTGTACTCCATAACACTTTTTCTTCCACAAATATTTTTTCACTAAACAAGAACAAAGAATGGCACAGTAATAGTCTCCTCCTTTTTCTAAGTTTTTCTTCTTGAATGGTATCCCTTTTCATTTAGGTGCTGAAAGAACAGGTCACCTGTCCTGAGAGAAGGGAACTCTAAGTTTTGAATGACCTAAAAAGCTTTCTTGGGATTAAGTTGAATTCAGCCTGGAAAACAACACCCACATTGTAGTTCAAAAGAGGAAACTGAATGCAGGGAGCTGGTTCACAAAGGAGCTGGAAGCACTAAAAAGCTTTCAAGGGACAGTCAGGCAATTCTAGAGGGAAGAGTTTAGAAAGCCACCATCACCCTTAAGGCTGGAAAGACATTGGGAAGTAGTGTATGAGTCAGGCTTCTACAGAGAAACAGAACCTAGGAGGCAGGGAGAGAGGAAAGAAGGAAAAGAGAGAGAGAGATTTTAAGGAACTGGTTCATGTGATTGTAAGGGCTGGCAACCTGGAAATTCGGGTAAGATTTGATGTTGTGGTCTTGAGATAGAATCGCTTCTTCTTCGAGAAATTTCAGACTCTTCTCTTAAGGCCTTCAACTGACTGTATGAAGCCCATCCACATTATGAAGGGCAATCTACTTAAAGTCAACTGATGGCACATGTTGATTACATCCACAAATACCCTCACAGCCACATCTAGTGTGTGACCTAACAACTGGGCACCATAGCAGAGCCAAGCTGACATGTAAAGTTTACCTTAATATCACAGGTAGTGTAACAGGAGCTTAGGCTAGAGGTCACCCAGCAAGAGCTGTCCACACAGGAGACACAGCCAGTGCTGGACACTGAGGCAGGCAAAAAAGAAACACCCGCAGGTTCTCCCTCTTCTGGGGGAGACTGCTCTCCAGTCTGCTCCAGTGTGTCACACTGATTTAACCTAACTGAAACTAGTTGACAGGAGATCTGGGAAATGTCATTTGCAACGGTCCACACCCTCTGGTCCTTGAAACAGAGGAGAGAAGGGTAGGGTAGGAGTGGATCTAAAAGTATCAGAAAGGACTAGCATAGTAGGAGCATGAGTTCTAGGTCTGTGAAATGTTTGATTTCTAAAAACCAGGTGCCATTTGACCCAAGAAGGAGACATGTATATGAATTGAAAACATGCACAGACTAAACATAAAGCAACCTTAGCCATATTCTTCTCAGAAAACTGGAACCACCTACCTTCAAAGAACCCCTGGGCCCTGGGTTACAAACAGGTGCATGGAAATGAAGGTATTAGTGGGCCAACCAGACCCCAGTTCCTTCTAAGCCTGTGTTGTAGGAAAACAGACATGCTTTTCAAACAACAAGCCTCCTGTGAGGACATCCTTGATTTCACTGGCAACTGGGTGAAATGATCCTCCAAAATTACCCTTCCTCCAGTACCCATTAGAATGCCAGGAATACAGGGCATATACAACAAAAAATGGATGAATGGCTTCTTTTAAGTTTTGTGGGGTTTTTTGTTTTTAATTTTATTTTCTGTCAAGATGCTTGCTCAGGACTCTCCAGTGATTCCATTGTCTTCCCAAACATCCTGGAAAGACTAGGGTATGCTCAATCTGTAGTTGTCATATTTATGAATCCATGTCCTATAGTTTTGTCTTGAGGTAAAGATCTCTTTTATCACTAAAATACATTTTCCAAGAGAGGGTCTTAATTATGCTGTTAACTATACAGTCACATTTACCTTCAGGTAACCAAGAGAGTAACCAAGGAGAATTTCTTCTCCTCCAAACACTCCAAAGCTCTAGAAAAGAATGCAGCACAATCTTATAGTCAATATCAAACCCAGTGCCCTATGCAATGCAGAAATCTTTTATATAGGGTGTACCTGGCTGGCTCAGTTGGAAGAGCATGCAACTCTGATCTCGAGATTGTGAGTTCAAGCCCCATACTTGGTATAGGAACTACTTAAAAATAAATTAAAAAAAAAAATCTCTGGGGCATCTGGCTGGCTCAATCAGAAGAGCATGTACCTCTTGATCTCAGGGTCATGAGTTCAAGCCCCATGTTGGGTGTAGATATTACTTAAATACATACAATGTGGAAGAAAAAAAGAAAGAAAGAAAGAAGAGAGAAACAAAGAAATCTCATATATAGGATCTTGGAAAGTTATCGCCTTCATAAGCCCTTTCATAAAGCTCAAAATTCATTTTTTATTAATGTTTATTATTTATTTTTGAGAGAGAGAGAGAGAGAGAGAGAGAATGTGTGAGCAGGGAGGGGCAGAGAAAGAGGGAAACACAGAATCTGAAGCAGGCTCCAGGCTCCGAGCTGTCAGCCCAGAGCCTGATACGGGGCTCAAACTCACAAACCATGGGATCATGACCTGAGCCAAAGTCATACACTTAACTGGACTGAGCCACCCAGGTGCTCCAAAATTCATTTTTAATTCATAAAATTCAAAAACTACTTGAGGACCTACTATCTACCAGGTATTCAAAGTGCCAACATACAGAGGTGAACATAAAGTACAAGTTCCCCTTCTCATAAAGATTTCATTGCAGTGATGGGAGGAGAAAGAGAAAGAGAAGAAAGCAAAGAAAAGCTTTTAGATCATGATAAATGTTCAGAATGGGGGGTTGGGACATGTTCTTGGAGAAAGTAATATGGAGACTGAAAAATGAGAAGTAATATAAAACATCAGGGAAGAAGACCCAAGGCAAATGTGATGGCCCTGAAATGGGAATGAGCTTGGCATGTTAAAGTGAAGGAATACCAGAAAGCCACAGAGCAGGTCTCCACTGTGGTATTAGAAATGTGTGGAGGTACTTTCAACTGTCATATAATAGGCTGGTGATGTTGCTGCTATTTCATGAACAGAGGCCAAGGATGCTAAATATCTACACTATTCAAAATGATCCTACTCTGGAAATAATTTTCCATCCAAAATACCAGCACCTCTTTTGAGCAACCTGACAGAAAATAGTGAGTGAAAGAGAAATGGGTAAAGGAGATGTCAAGGAGCTAGATTGGGGGCACATCAAACAGGGCTCTGGGGTCACAGTAAGCATGAAGAAGTGCAAGAGAAATCACAGTAAGAGTGAAGAAGTGCAAGAGAAGTCATTATATGCCCAGTAAGTTTTCAAAAGTCCTAGAGATAGGAAGCATACCTTTATACAACATTCTGTTCCACCATAGTGTCCTGGTTTAGAGGATCCTTTCTATACTTAACTTAAACCAGACTCTTTGTAATTTTCACTTAAATTTCTACTACCACAAAAGGAAGCCCCATAAAGCTCCCTCTTGATCTGAATCTCTACCTTCAGATTTGATTACATCCTGGTCTGGGGACAGTTCTGTAACCAGTAGAAGAAATTCCACAATTCACAGGTCTGTATCTCAAGTGAAAATGAAATACGTTTTTCCCATTTCTTTGTTGTTCCCACTTTATCCATCCCTAGCTCTTCCTAGTAACTGGCTACTAGGACTCAATCCCCATATTCTATTCCATATGATTACTTCTACTTGGATAGAGGGCCTGCAATTGATAACTGCCAGGAGCCCTCATTCTCTGAAGACTGGACCCTACTTGGTTTTTGTCAATACTTACAGCGTTCAAATCCTGCCCATGAACCCTGGGCCCAAAGCAGATGTTCTCTTACTTCCAACCAGACTCTCCTAATGCCCACCATATGGCTACCTGGCTGCATTTCCATGCATCATCTTGTTGTCAGCCACATCTGTGTTCACACTATGCCCATCTGCCAAGACACCCATAAGGAAAGCAGACTACTGTACAAGAACAGTAACTTGGGAGTCAAACCTGGGTGTGAATCCTGATGCCATAGTTCACTAACTATGGCATTCTTTCTAATCTCTTAGAGCCTTAGTTTCCTAAAGCAGTGATGATGGTAATGATAATGATGATATCGCCTCAAAGCTCTGTAATAAGTGAATGAACATGACGTGGGTGTTTAAATGCAGCTGTTGTTATCATCTTTATTTATAATCATTGCTGGGCCTTTCTAATAAGAGCCAAAAGCTTCTACCTATTACCAGGCACATTTGGATTCTGTGCTTTCACTGCCCTTCTGCCTCCCTAACCTATGCTCCATACTAATGAGTGCCCATTTCCTGGTTCTGGTCCCATCCTCAAAACACTGATCTTTAGGCATAACTGCAAGTCAGTCTAGCTCCTGAGTTAACCAAGTCACAAAAGACTATTGAGCAGGAAGGGGTGGGTGTACACAGGAAGAGGAAGATGCACAGAAGTATTCTTGGAATGTAGAAAAGGTAGGGCAATTGCTAAGGATAAGGCTAAATGGAGGACTGAGACAGGAGAAAATAGAAGGGAGTGGGAAGGGAGAACAAAGAAACTCTTATCCTCAATTATCCTGACAGTTCTGGGCTTGGCCTACATTAGCAGAATCTTTGTTTAGATGTTCATTTTGCTTTGGCTATAGAGGCCCCTCCTATGGGATTGCGGGGAGTTTTATAACCCGTCAGCCCACTGCTCACTCCTGTGGTTTTAACTGATGGGGAGGAAGGGAACTACTCCGTACAATTAGGTCCCTTCCATACAACACAGCTGCTTTCCTTCCTTCATAGAGATTCACTTTTGACAAGTAATTTATGTTGCTTTCAATTACTATGGGCTGTTACTGGGGGACGGGGAGGAAAGGACGGGAGACTAGATTACTGGGAGTGTTCTGATGTCGCTTGTTATAACAGGTGGCCTGAAGAACTGCTGACTTGAAGGGAGGCCACAGCTGCTCTCAGCTGGCTAGACTGATGCAGAAACGTAACTGAACCCGGACCAGGTGCACCAAGTGAATAGCTGTCTCTATTTTAATTGGGGGAAGGAAGTGGCACAGATTTGAAAAATAATATTATAAGAACCAGAGTGCAAAGGTATGGTCTGATTCCACTCCATTTTATTATTTGTTATAAACAGTTTATGAAAACATACTGAGTGTATTATGGTGTCTCTTTAGATTTTTCACCAGTGTTCATGACCTTCTCGGACTTTAATGTGTATATAAATCACCTGGGAAATGTTAAATTTCAGATTCAGATTCGTTAGGTCTGGAATGTGCCTGAGATTCTGCATTCCTAACAAGTTCCAGGCGATGCCACGTCTGCTGGTCCACAGATAAACACTTTGAGTAGCAAGACTGTCAACCACACAGCACTTGAGAGTATAAGATTGCTAAAAACACTGCTGAGCTGTCAAATGTTAGAAATGGTCTATCAGTAGGAAATGAAAGTAAACTACATATTGATGAGATGTTAAAAGAAATTGAATGACTAAAGAGGTCATTAATATTAATGATTTAAAATTGCTCTTTTGACCTCTTAGATTTCTGATCATATACTGTGGGCTTAAAAGTACCCATTACAATTATATCAGAAAGGCTTGGTGTATGAATATTTCAGTTTCTGAGAAATTTAACTACAGCTTTTTTTTTTTACTCTGACCATACAATCAAGCAACCAAGGGATTCTTTAAATTATCGAATTCAGCAATTTAACTACCTGCAAAGTTTTAGAAAGTCTTTTCCTTCACTTTGGCAAAATGATTAATTCTGATTAGTAAGTCAGTAAAAATTACGGCAAATACCAGTGAGAATGCACCATATGGGGAGAAACTGGGTGCTGAGTGCAAATGATTCACTGCATGTGCCATAGCTGATAGAAACAGAACATTTGGCAATATTAAGCCAATGTGCTTTCTATCTTCTCCCTGTCTCGCAATATGAAGTTTCACTATCACTGCTCTGTAAAAGAGAAGAAGATGAGAAGAGAAAGTTGCCATGAGTCAGGAGGAGGAACATGAGAGCCAAACACTGCAGCATGGGAGTTTTTGAGAAGAAGAAAGGAACAGAGCAAACATTTGTCCTGCCCTCCTTTCCAGCCAGTGCAGGAGGCATAGTAGTAAAGAAACTGAGAGTCAAATATAAATACAGAGAACTGACGATTGCCAGAGGGGAGAGTGATGAGGGATGGGCAAAATGGGTGAAGGTGAGTGGGAGACACAGCTTCCAGTTATGAAATGCCTAAGTCACAGGAATAAAAGGCACAGCACAGGGAATCCGGTCGATGATACTGTAATAGTGATGCATGGTGACAGATGGTAGCTACACCCATGGTGAGCATAGCATAACACATAGAGTGGTTGAATCACTATATCATACCCCCAAAACTAATGTAACATTGTGTGTCAACTATACATAAATGAAAACCATTTTTAAAAAAGAGACTGTGGATTAAGCAAAAAAATCAGCATGCTTTAACTTCACTTCTGTCTCAGATAATGAGGTGATTTGGCCAGCTGTCCTCAGATGAGCTCTGGGGTGGCTATTCCAGGGGAAGAGCTGGTGTGTTGTTGTTGGTCAGAGAAGACCTGCACCTAACTGTCTGGAGCCTTCCTCAGCTCTTAGCTCCTGAGAGGCAGGGAGAGTAGGTAGAGGTTTCCACATGCACCATGGAAGGACACAGAAGGCAGCTAATAATGCTGGCTGGCAAGAGAGGTCAAATGACCCAGAGACTGGAAACAGCAAGGAAGACCAGATAGAAATGAAATTAGTTGTAAGCAGAATGCTAAAAGGCCAATAGGGCAATCAAAGGCAAGGGAAGGCTGGAGCTTCAGGAAAGTTCTCAGAGACATGACTGAGCCAGACCAAGAGACCTCAACCAGCCCTGCGCCGACCTTAGCAGCAGGTAAGAGAAATTGCTGGCAGAAGAGAGGAGGCAGTACTGGAACCTGCTTGTGGCTGGCTCCCGGGGGCCCCACTGTTCTTCGTCGGCACCATCCGGCTGAATCACATCCACCTTCGTATACCCCAATATTGTTCTAGAAAGAAACCACGAGGGGGTGGTAAAAATCTACAAGATCAGAACATGATCTAATAAGAGTCTGAGTTACCTTAAGAGCCTGCATAAATTATTGCATTTGAATGACTAAATTTAGGTGTTTTATTTCTACCTCTCACTAACCAGACAGAGGGGGTTCTTAAGGAAAATCAAATCTACAGAAAATAAAGCTATTATTTCTTTTCATAGTTCAGTGTAGTGTGAGTTTAATTCACAAGCCTGATTCAGCTATAATGAATCATCACATTTCAGTCAGCGGATTACCTCATTCTGAGGTAGAAACATGGGGTTTTACATCTCAGTGCTCCTCCCCAAGTTCTACTCCTCTGTGGCCAAAGCTCAAACCAACGCCTCCACTGCTTGCCCTGGGCATGGCACTCAGGAGTGGCCCCATAGCCTGTGCTTATCCAATCTGAGTCCACTGCAGGATTTGCCCTGGTTTTGAAAATTGATGTGAGTTAATTTCCTACATATGTTCAGGGAACAGAATCAAAAGAGCAGGAACTTCAAAATGAGACTCTGTACTGGATTCTGCTTTGGGCATTTATCATCCACCTGGCTATGGGAAAGCCATTTTCCTTGTGAGACTCCTTTGATAAAGTGGAGTTCATAATATCTACCCTTAGAACTATTATAAGAATTAATAATGAATCGATAAATCAGGGTCATATTATACTATTATAGTTATATTGTGCCCACACCCCTATAGTGGCCTACTTCACTGGGACCATGGACCTCCACTCTTCAACCACAGAGAGATCTTATTCCAAGACCCCACAGAGTTTCCTTTCTCCAAATAGGTAGATGCTCTGTTTTGCCATCCAGACCCTGCTTCAGAACCAAAGGATGGATATCTCCCACGGATGGCAGACATTGTTAGCCCTCTCTGGAAACTGCCTCAGCCAAAATCATACCCTTTTTCTGGAGGGTGCCCCTGTATCCAAAGCCTGGTGGGTGCAGGGGGATAAAGGCCAATACCACTGGCCTACACCAGAAAAATTCTGTAAGGGTCATTCCAGCATCAGAGAAAGGCTGGGCAAGGAAGGCTTTGTGGTGATGCCACAGCCCATCTTTTCCCACAGCTCATTCCTGCTTCCTCATTTTCTTCCTTTAGATAATGGATCCTAAAAGTCCTCCCTCATAAACATCCTGCACGGTAATCTCTGGCTCAGAGTTGGCCTCCTGGAGAACCCATCTGGTGACAATAAGTTACCACAGTCCCTGCTCAAAACCATTCACTGACCTATTATTGTTGACACTGTGCAATCATCCTAACAAAAATTTGGGAAAATAAACATTCATAACCCTCTTGGCCACTATTTTTGGACCCCTGCTATGGGTCACAGCCAGGGTAATCCTTTAGTCCTGATCTTTCCTTTATGAGGGTCTTAGCCTGCCCACCAACCAAACACATCTCAGAGAGGCCACTGCTTACACAGTGGCTTTGGAACACTTGCCACACTGCAGTACTGGCCAACACAGACATAGCCTTTAGCCTTCCTTTGATCCAGAACAAAAATTTTCAGCTACCACAAGAAGGTTTTTATATTGTTGTCTCCATTCTATGTGAATAAATACTATCTAGCTGTAGAAAATTGTCAATTCCTCTATATAGACTAAGCACCTGCTTGTATTTTGCCCTTCTGTATACAAATGGACCATTTTAGGAAATGAGTAGAACAAATATGCTCTAGCAACTGCAATACAAGCCAGTGCCCAATTTTCAGAAAGGTTGTGCTCCCTGAGTTGATTTGCAAATTGGCTATTTGGAACTCAGAATGCATTATCCCAAAAGCAGTGTTATAAATGATGGCCAGCTTCACTGTGTTTCCACAAAACCCCAGTGAATTCACAACCTTTACACTGCCTTAAATAATGGGCTGTTCTGCATGGGGGAAAAGCACAAGGCATCAGAAGAAACACTAATGTGGCACCATGTGGCACTAGGAACACAATTTTCTCTCTCTCCCTCTCTCTCTCTCTCTCTCTCTCTTAGTTGGACTCTCCTCTCTGCCACACATTTATTGTAATCACCCATTTTCAAGGTGGCTTAGAGGTCCAGTGATGACACTGGCCCTTCTCCTCTCTCTCCTCTAGAACTTAGACACAAATATAATATAGACTTGATGAGCTCTGGCTTCAAATGGATGACAACCAACATACAGAAGCCCTAAGAATGTTTCTTGATGATTAAACCACAGAAGAATCTTTTTTGGCACAGTACTGTACATTTGTAGTTTGAAAGTATGAGTTTATTTGCAAAAGAGTAAATCCCAAAGGAACATCATTATTTCTTATGTGTAAGCCTAACTAACAATAGTTGAGGCCAGGGAGCCTAACCTCTGGCTTTACTGAGTTCCCCAACAATACTATCTTGTCACACAGGTGCAAAACAATATCCTTCTGAAATACTTTCACAAGGTGCCCTGAAGCAGAATAAGTAGATCTGTAGCCTAATGCAGCATTCCAAAGTGTAATCCCTTAACAGCATCAGTATAACAAGTACACTTGCTAGAAACGCTACTTTTGAATACCCCTCACACCTATTAAATCAGAAATTCTGGGACTGGGGCCTAGCGATCTGTGTTTTAACAAGCCCACCATGTTACTCCATGCACACTAAAGTTTGAAAACCAGTGACCTAATGATTTTTGAAAAAATGATGTAAGAAAATCGAGATTAATTTCTTTTTAAAGAGAAATAGCTAGAAACATGGTCAATCGAGTTATTCTACAGATAACAAAAAAATATTGCCTTTAGAAGATAACTAGTAATTCAACTCAAAAATATTTTTATTCCATGTCTAATATGTGCAGGCTATGCCTTGTATGCTAAGGAATATTACAATGTGAGTGAAATAGTGAGTGGAGTGCAAATCAAAGACTCTTTAACCTAGTGAAATTGAAGGGAGAGAGGAAAGGTAACAAGAATTAACTAATACCAGACAGAGTATTTGTAGTTTTTAGAAAAATGTAAAATAAAATATCAAGGAAAAAATAAAGAAAATAATTTTACAGGAATAAATCACAAAAGGTTTTGAGGCTACAACAAAGTCAGGCATGAAAGGCAGGTATATATTTTGACAATAGAAGCCACGTTAGGAGGAGGGGATGAAGGGTTCCATGGAACTGGTGAAGGACAAAGTTTCCCAGGAAAGAGGGCATGAGCAAAGCCATGGTACAAAGCTTCCTCTCAACTGTTCATAAATAGGTTATCCTTGTGGTTAAATAAATTTTCCTCAACTCTTGGGACAGTTGGGTGAGGACTGGGGCAGCCAAAGACCACAGGCCAATTACTGCTGTAATAAGTAGTTGCCTACAGCTACCCAGTGTGACTTACTACTGCTCTTTCTATGTGTACCATGACACCAAAGAGATTGTCCAAGAAATCAAGATGAACACACAGAGCTTAGGCACTGAGTAGATAAGATGAAAAGACAGGTAGGCCTTAGGTACCTGACTCAGTAGGGTGGGTCTTATTTAGAAAGGAACAGGATGTTTGGGGCAAATAAATAAATAAATAAAAGGCATGAATTTCTCTGGCTTATACAATTATTATCATTCAATATGTGATTGATTAGACTAAAAACAGATGAAGTCAGGCAAATAGGTTAAAATGTTATCAAATTAGGACACAGTCAAAACTATCATAGAAAAGAAAAGGAAAAGAGAGAGTTGCAGGATAATCAGTTCACTAATATCTGATTGTCTATGATAGACAAGATACATACTGTTGCGTAAGACAAAACCCCAATTCAAAGACCTTTTTTTTAAATAAATTAAAACCTGTTATACAGAGGTAAAACACCATTGCAAAATTATAATAAATGGTAAAATAATTTTAATTAAGGAAGCATATGTGCTATGGAAGTTTAAATGGTTCCAAGGTCACTTTTTATGGATGTATCATGAGATATTTCATTGATAAAGTACTGGTTTAGCCATGAGCCTTCAAGGATGAAAAGTGTTAGCAAAGAGGTACAGATAAGAGCATTCTAGATATAGAAAACAGAATAGGTTTAAAAAAAAGACAAAGGTAGACAAGCTTATACTGAGTTAACAGTGCAATATATTTGGAAAATGTGAGAGATGAGCTTGAAGTCATTAGGGAAATGAAAATCAAAACTACAATGAGATACCACTTCATTCACAAAACTTGCTACAATAACAAATTACAAGTGTTGGTGGGGATGTAGAGAAAAATCATAACACTTATATACTGCTGGGATTATAAAATAGTGAAGCATCTTTGGAAAACAGTTTGTCATTTCCTTAAATAGTTAAATGTAGACCACAGCCAACATCATCCTTAATGGAGAAAAACTGAGAGCTTTTCCCCTAAGGTCAGGAACAAGATAAAGATGTCAGCTCTCGCCATTTTTTTTTCAACATAGTATTGGAAGTCTTAGCCACAGCAATTAGATAAGAAAAAAATAACAATAAAAGACATCCAAACTGGTAAGGAAGAAGTAAAATTTTCACTATTTGAGATGACATGATAGTATATATAGAAAACTCTAAAGACCACCACAAAACTACTAGAAGAAATAAATAAATTCAGTAAAGTTGCAGGATACAAAATCAATATACAAAAATCTGTTGCATTTCTACACATTAATAATGAAGTAGCAGAAAGAGAAATTAAGAAAATAATCTGATTTATAATTGGACCAAAAAGAATAAAATACCTAGAAATAAATTTAACCAAAGAGGTGAAAGACCAATGGAAAGATATTACATGTTCATGAATTGGAAGAATTGATACTGTTAAAATGTCCTTACTACCCAAACAATGTACAGATTTAATGCAGTCACTATCAAAATACCAATAGCACTTTCAAAGAACTAGAACAAATAATTCTAAAATTTGTATGGAATCACAAATGATCCCAAATGGCCAAAGCAACCTTGAAAAGCTGGAGGTATCACAATCCCAGATTTTACGATACATTACAAAGCTATAGTAATCAAAACAGAATGATACTGATACAAAAACAGACATATAGATCAATAGAACAGAATAGAGAGCCCATAAATAAACTTACACTTACATGGCCAATTAATCATGACAAAGGAAGCAAAAATATGCAATGGGAAAAAGACTCTTCAACAGATGGTGTTGGGAAAACTGGACAACTACATGCAAAAGAATAAAAATTGACTACTTGCTCACATCATACACAAAAATAAACTCAAAATGGAATAAGGAATTAAATGTAAGACCTGAAACCATAAAAATCCTAGAAGAGAACATAGGTAGTAATTTCTCTGACATTGGCCATAGCAGCATTTTTGTATATATGTGTCTTTGGGCAAGGAAAACAAAAGCAAAAATAAACGATCAGTACTACTCCAAAATGTAAAGCTTTTGCACAGTAAAGAAAACCATTAAAGAAACAAAAAGGCAACCTAATGAATAGTAGAAGATATTCACAAATGATATATCCAATAAGCGGTTCGTATCCAAAATATATAAAGAACTTACACAGCTCAACACCAAAAATCCAAATAATCCAATTAAAAATGGGCAGAGGTCTTGAATGGACATTTTTCCAAATAAGACATACAGATGGCCAACAGATACATGGAAATATGCCCAACATCAGTAATCATTAAGGAAATGCAAATCAAACCACAATGAGATATCATCGCACACCTGTCAGAATGGCTAAAATCAAAAACACAAGAAATAACAAGTGTGGTGCAAAAGGAACCATCATGCATTATAAGTGGGAATGCAATCTGGTATAGCCACTGTGGAAAACAGGAAGGAGTTTCTTCAAAAAATTAAACACAAAATTACCATATGATCCAGTAATTCCAATACTGGGAGATGAGAATATGAAAACACTAATTCAAAAAGATATATGCACCCTTATGTTTACTACTGTGTTGTTTACAATAGCCAAATAATGGAATCAGCCCAAGTGTCCATCAACGGGTGAATGGATAAGGAAGTTAGTTAAGCATCCAATGTCAGCTCATGGTTCATGGGTTCGAGACCCACGTCAGGCTCTGTCCTGACAGCTCAGAGCCTGGAGCCAGCGAAGGAGACTGTGTCTCCCTCTCTCTCCGTCCCTCCCCCTCTCATGCTCTGTCTCTCTCTGTCTCAAAAATAAATAAAACATTAAGAAAAAAAAATGAAATCTCACCATCTGCAACAACATGAATGGACCTAGAGGTAAATGCTAAGTGAAATAAGTCAGTCAGAGAAAGACAAATACCATATGATTTCACTCATATGTGGAATTTAAGAAACAAAACAAAGAAAAAAAGAGACAAAACAAAGAAAAAAAGTGACAAACCAAGAAACAGACTCTTAACTATAGAGAACAAACTGGTGCTTACCAGAGGGGAGGTGGGTGGGGATATGGGTGAAATAAGTGAAGGGGATTAAGAGTATACTTATCAAGGGGTGCCTGGGTGGCTGAGTCGGTTGAGTGCCTGACTCGATTTTGGCTCAGGTTTTGATCCCAGGGTTGTGGAATCAAGCCCTGTGTCGGGCTCTGTGCTGAGCATGGGGCCTGCTAAAGATTCTCTCTTTCTCCCTCTGTCCTTTTCCCTGGTTTGCCCTCTTTCTCTCTCTCTCTCTCTCTCTCTCAAAACAAACAAAAAAATAGTACACTTACCATGATGATCACTGAGAAATGTATAGAATTGTTGAATCACCATATTGTACACTTGAAACTAATATAATTACATTAGTTAAGTGTACTGAAATTAATTTTTTTAATTTTAAGAATTAAATATAAAAATAAAAGAACCAATGCATAACCAAAAAAAAAAAAAAAAACTTAAACACTCAGGGTTTCCGTATGACTCATTAATTACATCAGGTATATAACTGATAGATTTAAAATATATTTACACAAAAACCTATATGTGAATATTCTTAGCAAAAAGCCAAAAACTGGAAACCACTGAAATATTCATCAACTGATAAATGAATAAATATCCATTCCATATAATGGAATATTATTAAGCTAAAAAAAGAAATGAAGTATTTTACAGTCCATAACATGAAAATAAAAACATTATGCTAAGTGAAAGAAGACAAACACAGAAGACCATATGTTTTGTGCTTCCATTATATGGAATATCCAAAAGAAGCATATCCAGAGACACAGAAAGTCAATTCCTGGTTGCCACAGGCTTGGGAGAGGGAGAAACAGAGAATTAATGTTAATGAGTATGGGATTTCTTTCTGGGGTGATGAAAATTACCTGTAATTAGATCATAGTGATGGTTGCACAACCTTGTGAATATACTAAAATATTCATAAAGTATACATTTGAGGGTACACTTTAAATGGCAGTTTTTGTAATATCCAAATTATATGTCAACTTAAAAAAGGGTAAAGGAGGAGAGAAGAGAGGAAAGAATAGGGAAAAGCACAACTGGATGAAGCCTATGGAGTGGGCTGCAGGCCAGACAGAACTCAATTATGATGAGATCAGTTTTAACTGTGGAAACCAAAAATTAAACCATCAACTTTTCAATTTGTTCTAAGGTTTTGAGGACCTTAATGAACTTTCCCTAGGTCACAAAGGTAAGGTACCCAGTTATGAAGTTAGGATGCATTCAGTTTACAAAGCCACATACTTAGCTATGGTATCTGCTGTCTTTTCTGGTCTGAGATTAAGGTAATTTTCTTCACATTAGAGAAGACAGTTATTGTTTACAGAAATGTTATTGGATAGAGAATAAGATCAAAAATAGGGAAGAGATGTTTGTTTATACTGAAAATAGAGATGAAAAATATTCTTGGGCTATAGAGTTTGCCTAAAAAGAGTGATCATCACTCAACCATAAAAAGGATGAGATCTTTCCATTTGAGTCAACATGGCTGGATGTAGAGGGTATTATGCTACATGAAATGAGTCAGACAGGGCAAGACAAATGCCATATAATTTCACTTATAGGTAGAATCAAAAAATGAATAAACAAACAAAAAGCAGAATTAGATCTAAAAATGCAGGAAACAAAGACAAATGCCATATAATTTCATTTACATGTGGAATCTAAAAAAAACATACAAAACAAATGAATAAACAAATAAAAAGCAGAATCAGACCTATAAATACAGAAAACAATCTGATGGTTGCCAGAGAGGAGAAGGTAGAGGAATGGGCAAAATGGTAAAGGGGAGTGGGAGATACAGGTTTCCAGTTATGAAATAAGTAAGTCACAGAGATGAATGGTGCACCATAGGGGATACAGTCTACGGTACTGTAGTGTGTTGCATGGTAACAGATGTTAGCTACACTTGTGGTAAGCACAGTTTAACCTACAAGTTGTTGAATCACTACTGTACACCTAAAACTAATGTAACATTGTGTGTCAACTATACTCAAATAAAAATAAAAATAAAAATAAGAGTGATCAATAAAATAAATTTTAAGAAAATAATAAATTACATCTGAATGGATTTCATGGGTAATGAATATCTCTTTCATGACCATGTATTCCATAAGAGTGAATGAATAGGTAGAAAAAATATTGAGTGCAGTACCCAGAAACTGAAATAATCTTCTATGAATGGCAAAAAGGAACTTCTTAACCCTACTGTAAAGCCCATGCAGTTGACAAAAATTCTGTATACTATGATTCAGTATCCAGCTAGCCCAATCCAGACACTGGTTTGTGGCTAATACCATGTTCAAATCTCATATGACTAGTTGATCTAGTCCAATTTTACTGCTATTCCTGACAGCTACATGTTCTCGATTTCAAAGAAAAAGAAGGATAAAACATACAAATGAATAAAAACAAATCCTTCTAAACCATAAAAAAAAAGTTATCCTAAGTGACTCTATTCTCATGGATAATAAATCCTTTCTATCATTGTTTATGGTGGACAGCACATAATACAATGTATTGTCTATACACAATAGTATTATTTTGACATTTGAGGGAAATTTTAATCATATTTCTTATATTATGACAATGACCAATTCACTCTATTTGAGAGATCTAGTAAGACTGTGGGGCCAAGAATGAAAAAAAAAAAAAACTTTGGATAAAAATCAAAGATTAAATATAACAAAAAAATTTTACTCAGAATAAAATGAAGGTCTAAGAATGGATAGGTCTCTTTTGGGGAGAACAATGCGAACAAGTAACAAAGACCACAAAGCTTATTCAACTTCACCTGTGAAATGGATACAATTTTAATGATACTATCAATGAAATGAATGATACTGTGAAACACTATCAGAAAGAATAGTCTGGAATGATTAAATTAAGAGAGAAATATACATAATGAAATAAGAGTATATCTAAATAATGCAAACCCTCATATTAATACTATATTATTATAGGCATAAGATACAGAATTTATAAGTTTTTAAAGATCTAAAATGATGAAATACAAGCAAGTTTCTTAAAAGGTTCTAGAAACTATGAGGTTTGAGTTTAACTTGGAGAAAATCTCAAAAGTGGCTTACCAGACTACTACTGAAGAAAACAAGAAAAAAAAAAAAGATAACCACTGGAAACAACATGAAATACAGTCTTCCCAAACACATAGCTTTAATTTTTACAGAACCATAAATTAATATAATAAAATCCTCTTTTAGGATTTTCAAAACATTTGACAGCGTTAACACCAATTATTGAGGAAAAATATCATATACGGCAGGCAACAGAAGGAAGGCAAAAATTCCTATGTCACATGTCAGTTTCTAGAATTAAAATACATAGTGCATACTAGATAAGACGTCATACTCTCACTTCTCTTTGCTCCTTCTCATTAAGAACAAATATAAACCCTGGAAATAATGCAAAAGGTAACCAAAAGAGAACCTTGAACATAGAAAGAGAAAGATACACTGATTATGGATTCCAGGACTGGAGAAATATAGCAGTAGAGTTTCTCATGACCTCCAAATCAACAGAAGAAAACAACCCAGGTCTTGCATTTCCCAATATCCCAACCTATCAACAGAAGGTGACCCATAAGGGTTCAGTTTTCACCGTATCAAACAGGAGTCCTAACAACACCACCAGGAGATCCCAGAAATACTGACCAAGGAGACTGTTCAGACAACCTACTGACAATATAACTCTTGAGAAAGCACTCAGTCCTCTGCTGAGCCTGAGGCTACCCTCCCCTAGCGAGAATCACCAGACAACACCAGCAAGAGGAATCCTACTGTGTCAAGTGGCCCAGCTCAGGAAGCCTCATAGTCTCCATAGGCTAGAGAATCTCTTCCTTTGGGTAGCACCAACAGGGACAAAAGTAAGTGCCTAGTCTAGAAAGTGGCTGTCATCCCCATGAGTTGGACTCGCTTCTCTCAGCTAGAGCACCAGAAGTCTGAACTGGAAAAGCTCAACTCATAAAAGGAAAAACTGATAAAATAGACTCCATAAAAATTAAAAACTCTTGCTGTGCAAAGACCCTGTTAGGATTTTGAAAAGACAAGCTATGGACAGAGAGAAAATCCTCCAAACCAACAAAGGACTAATAACTAGAATATATATAAAAATTCTCAAAACAAAAACCATAACAATCCACTTAGAAAATGAGCAAAAGACATACGTAGATGTTTCACTGAAAAAAGATATACATATAGAAACTAACACATGAAAAAAATGTTCAAATCAGTAACTATTAAAGAAATACAAGTTAAGGGGCGCCTGGTGGCTCAGCTGGTTTATCGACTGATTTCAGCTCAGGTCATAATCTCTGTTCGTGGGTTTGGCCCCTCGTCGGGCTCTGTGCTGACAGCTCGGAGTCTGGAGCCTGCTTCAGATTCTGTCTCCCTCTCTCTGCCCCTCCCCACCCCTTTCAAAATTAAACACTTGAAATTTAAAAAAAAAAAAAGAAATGCAACTTAAAACCACAGTGAGATAGTATACACCTCTAAGGGCTAAAATTAAAAAAAAATAATAGTCACAACACCAAATGCTGGCAAGGATGTGGAGAAACTAGATCACTCATACATTGCTGATATTCAACTCTGAAATACAGTTTGGCCATTTCTTTAAAAACTAAATATGAGGGGCACCTGGGTGGCCCAATCGGTTAAGCGTCCGACTTCGGCTCAGGTCATGATCTCACGGTTCGTGGGTTCGAGCTCCGCGTCAGGTTCTGTGCTGACAGCTCGGAGCCTGGAGCCTACTTTGGATTCTGTGTCTCCCTCTCTCTCTGCCCCTCCCCCACTCATGCTGTTTCTGTCTCAATAATAAACAAACATAAAACATTTTTTAAAAATAAATAAAAATTAAATATTTTTAAATTAAATGCAATTACCAGAGAACAGCAATTGCATTCTTGAGCATTTATCTCAGAGAAATAAAAATGCATTTTCACACAAAAACCTGTACATAATTATTCATGTTCATAATAGCCTAAAACTGGAAATGACCCAGATGTCCTTCAACAGATTAAATACTGTACATCCACACAATGTAATACTTCTCAGCAACAAAAAAAAAACTCTTGATACACACGATAATTCGGAATTTTATCCAGGTAATTTTACTCAGTGAAAAAAAAGTCAGTCCCCAAAAGGCTACATACTGTATTATTCCATTTATATAACATTTATGAAATTATAAAATTATAGGAATGGAGAACAGATTAATGGTTGCCGGAAGTTAAGGATAGAGTTGGGGAGGGTAGCAGGAGGAAAGGGGATGTGGGGATGTGTCCACATAAGGGCAACACAAGAGATCTTTCAGATGATGGAAATGTTCAGTATCTTGACTGTGATACTTGAGATACGCACATGATAAAATGCATAGAACTCAATACAAAAACACAAACGTGTACAGATCAAACTGGGGGCATCTTAACAAGATAAATAAATTGCATCAATGTCAGCATTTTCGTTATATTAATATACTATAGTTTTTCCCAGATACTACCATTGGAAAAAACTGAGTAAAGACTACATGGGATCTTTCTGCATCATATCTTACAACTGCATGTGACAAAATCTATCATTATCTTAAAATACAATGCTTAATTTCAAAAAATACATAGTGCATAATAACTACTTAATACAATGCCTACCTTAGAAAAACAAAATGTAAGCTTCTACTGTTTTTGACCAACATGTGCAATTCTGGCAACAGCAATTTAAGACAACCATGGATATCAGGAGAAGATCTTAATGAGGTTGCTTTACAAGACCTCTGGAAATCATCAATATTTTGAGATTGAAGAAACTGCAAATATTTACCTTGGAGTACAGGAGACTAAAGGAAACATATCAGTCATTAAAAGTGTCAATATAATATAAGTTGCATACTCTATTAATTCTTAAGGCCATTTTAAGGCTACTGTAAGAGAGGTTTTACTTTGATATAAAAATAAACCTGTAACCATCCAAGTTGTCTCTTAACTGAGAAGTTGATCTCAAAATATTTGCAATAACCACACAGATTTATCAGGTAGAGACTAGGATCATGGCTTTCTCACTGCTGCAAACTCCAGGGAACACATTCATGATCCTGGCCCAATGCCCAACTTTCAGAGATGCCAAGAGGGATTCATGCTTGCAGTCAGAACCTGAAACTTTAAAGGTCATCTCCAATCACAATTCTGTGATTCTGCCTGACAGAAATCAGAAAACCTTAGCAAAGCTACAGTTAAACCTAATATTAAAAAATAAAGAGGGGAGCAGGGCTAGGAATAAAACTTCCGATGAAATGAGCCATCTATTAGAGTGAAACGTCAGTGAGTTTCTAAATATTATAGTTCAAATGAGCACCATATATTCAAGTTGTATAGTTACAGGGACCAAAAGAGATTGACTGAAATGTTAGCCTCTTGAAAAGTAACCAAATACTGGAGGAACAATAAATAAATACCAGCCATTTAGCTCATAAGGAAACTGTGGTGATCAATTAGTGAGTGACCACATAGCCTTTCACGATCTTGTAATAACAGTAGCTATACAAATATAAATCACCATTATGATCAGGCCGTGAAGCCCACAATATCTCATCAGACTGTCTAACGGGCATATTTATTAGCTGCCTACAGGAGCTAATAGGATTCTTGAATGTTTTAGTCATGTTTTAGCAGCCAGGCCAGCATAATCATGTCACAACAATTCACCACAATTAAGTAAATGGAAATTCTCTCACGTTAAAAGCTGGTCTATTAGTAGCTCTTAATATTTATTACACAAGTTTATGTATTCCTAGATCCTAGAACTAATAAAGATGGTTTTAATGCTTCCAACAAATATTTTCAATATTCACTAAGGTAATCGATTTGTCCAATTTTAAGCAGCATAGCTCCATAAATGAGATATTTGGCATGGAACCTGATTTAAAATGCATTCTTTTCTCAAGTGATTGAATAGTTGTAACGAAAATTTATAATTTGTAGTATATTATAGACGGAAGTGAATTGAATTTCTCTATCAAAATTATGCATGGTTCAAAATCTTTTGTGCTCTAACACACAGGAACTGCCATACAAATGCAATTACATTAGATATGCTGCCATCCAGAACATCTGAAGAATGCTATTTATCCAATCTCATCAATTTAAACTCTCTCTACTACCATAGCTGAGTACAAATACCAGGGCATGACCACCACATTAATACCATGAGGCTATCCCAAATGCCATTTCTGGAAATCAATGGAGAGAATTTTATTGGGTCCAGGCTATTTCACTTGAAGGCAATTGTCAAAATCAATCTGTGTCTAACTTAGATTTCTAACTTAATTTGTAAGTTGATTTATACCTACAATGCCAGCAGATTAGACAGCTGATTAAGAAGCATTGATTTATTCTCAGAAAAATGAATCTTTCAAATAAATTGCATTATTACTTTTCACAAAAATTAACACAGTGTTTCCAAAACATATAAAATATTCAGTAGAAGTAATAAAGAAGAGCACCCTTTTTGTTAAAAGCCATTTCAATGATGGTATTGCTTATGAGAATTTTGTAACATTTAGAAAACCTTGACTCATCAGAATATACAGGTTGTAAATTTATATAAAAGACTTCACTATTATACATAGGGTTCAGTTTACATATAGATATTATTCATGATATCATGCTACTTTAGCTTTGAAATTATCTCTAATATAAATGCAGTGAATTGTTCAAAGACATAGCCTCATTTCACCTATCAAGACTGTTTAGGTATAGTCATTATAAATCTGCATATTATAAACTGAACTTCCTTGAACTAAAAACTTTCATGTGTTCTGCCCCAAACTGTAGAAACCAACTTCTGTTCTCAATTTAAAAAATTGGGAACCCTGGACCTGAAACCTAAGAAAGAAAATAAATTTGAAAGGACCTCAGATCATGGGTTTCTTAACAACCTCCACTTACCACTATACTTTGGAAAATGAACACAAATTTTATAATTAGCTACAGATTAATTTTATTTGCTTTTATCCCCAAAAGTATCACTAGAATTAACTGAACTTTTTTTTTAATTACAGTAAAAGTAGCATTCTACATTAGGCTGAAATTATAAACAAAGAATAGCTATACCTTTTTTAAAATACTATTTTGAAATCTCTCAAATCAGGTAATCTCAGATCAGGTAATCTCTATCCCATTCGCAAATATTCATAGCACCAGATTACAGGCATCCTTTCAGCCCTGTGCCTGTTAAATGGCTGCTTTATATTCACACCGTGTATCATTTGTGACATTTATCCCATCCCCTTGTTTAGCAACTCCCCTACCCCCGTATAGTGTCAGTTTCTTCCCTAGAATGAGAACCCAGAGTGCTTTATCACACCCACCTCCTGCCACTATCCTCACAGCCACAGTTCCTTTTCCCACACCTACTCTATACATTTATCAATCCAAACACCTAGCACTCCTAAAATAAATCAAACACTTTGTCTCCAAATTAAGGCAAACCCTAAACACTACTGCTATATGACTCTGATTAATTCCCGACAGCAGCTATTCCAAATGTCTCTTCAAGACCCCATCTCACTATAACCGACTCTGCTCTCAACAGAAAACCCTGTTTGCTGCTGCACACAGACAGTGAAGCTACTGAACATAGACTCTCAGCTTTCTGCCCATCTCATCGCCTTTCTACCCATCTCAGGGGTAAAGCCAGCTTTCTCAACTTCCTATTCTACTGTTTTAAGATTAATTGCACTGCATATATGTGGTCTGGAGCTGACCTCTTTCTGTTTAATTTCTACTGCCCAGGTTATTCTATCCTGTCTGTTCTCTCCATTTCTTGCCTGCCTCCACAAACACAGTCAAGTAGAAGAGCCCTGTTTCAACTCTCTTCTACCTACCATGCATCACCTCCTTCTCTTGACAACCATATTCCTTGGAAGAACAATTACATTCAGTCACCATTTGCTATACCCATATCCACATTCTCTACTATTATCAATTCACTCAAGCCTTTTTCGGCCCCTACTTCCACAGAATGTACTTTGGCAAGGGCGAAAATTGACTAATCCCATCATCGAATACCACGAATTCTTTTCATTGTACATCTCACTTGTCCTCTCTATGAGTGTTAACCTTGTAGAAGACTGCTTTCCATTCTTCTTTGAACTTGCAAACACCACCTTCTCTTAGTTCTCCTTCCTCTTTGTCAATTCCATTTCTCCTCTGGGCTGCTTTTATTTTCCTCCGCCACTAGGTGCAAAGGTCTATCACTGGCTTTTTTCTAATCCTACTAGAAAAATAAAATTAATATCCATGACTTCATTTACCATATATGCAGCTCCCAGATTTACTTTCTTACCAAAAATCTGCTAAGCACCTTCTATACACAGGCTTTCTGCTGCTGGGATTAGGTCATATGTCATCATCTGGCTCTTCCAATGGCATCTCAAATTCAACATCACAAAAACAATTTTTGTCCTAAAATATTCTTACTTTTAGACTTCTTTTCTTGGATATTGATACTATCCAGTCATCCTGGCAAAAATATAATTATGCTAGTTCTTTCTCTCTCAGACATCCAGCAATTGTTGACCAATTTAATTGTCTTTATATTTGTTACATATATTTCTTTGTCACTCCTGAAAAACCTTATTATTTCTTATATCCCTGAAATGTGCTCTGTGTCTCTACTTTTACAACTTTCCAATCCATCCTCCACAGTACTATTTTGCAAAAACATAAATGTAGTATATGGCTTGCTGAACACATTCTTTATAAGGATCTCAGAAAAACATCTAAACCCCTTAGCATAGTAGAGAAAATCTTTCATGGTTAGTCCTGGGAAATGATACCTACACCTTATCAGTGCTTAATATGTGCCAGACATTGTGCTAAGCACTACAAACACATTAGATTATTTATTATCAATAATCTGAGAGGAAGACGATAGAATTGTCATCATGGTTAATTTTGTGTCAACTTGACTGTGCCACAGAATACCCAGATATCTGGCTAACCATCATTTCTGGGTCTATGAGGTCTGGATCTGCTTCTGGAAGAGAAGTACCTAAGTTGGTAGACAGAGTAGACACAACTGCCCTCCCCACTGTGGGTGGACATCATCCAATCTGTTAAGAGTCTGAATAAACAAAAAGACAGAGTAAGGGAAGCTCTCCCTCTCTGCCTGACTGCGGAGCTAGGACGCTGGTCAGACTGAGACTTCCACTATCAGCACGCCTGATCTCTCAGGCCTTCAGACTCAATCTGGAACTACACGCCTGGCTTTCCTGGGTCTCCAGCTTGCAGATGGCAGATCATGAGACTTCTCAGCCTCCACAATCATGTAAGCCAATTCCTCATAATTCTTTTTTCCTATCTATCTATCTATCTATCTATCTTATATCCTATTGTTTCTGTATCTCTGGAGAACTCTAATACAATTGTCATCCTCATTTTAAAGATGATGAAATTTAAAACAGACAATCAGAGAAATCAATTGCTTAAAGTCACATCATGACTAAGTGACAGTGATTAGGTTTACCCAGTTGATCATCTCCCAGCACCTACAGTGCTACCCCACCTTCCTTCCTGCTCCAGGTCCACTCTGTTCTAGTACTCTCCACACTGGCCATGACAGTTCTTTTAGAAGACCCCACCATGCTTGTCTAGACCTTCATCTGGACTGTCTTTTCTTACTTGTATCCTTTGAGAAAACACTGACTCATTTTGAACATGCACCATAAATATCATGCCCTTTCTGGTTTATAAATCTGCTCTGAAAGCAATTCCAAAGAGAGATTGCTAAAATGCCATTAAGAAGGACAGATTTTGGTATAATTCCATAGCCTTTCAAAGTATGTGATATTACGGAATGGCTCTTATTTGATACAAATAGGGAAAGGGTATTTTTTAAATGAGCCTTATTAATTTATATTTCCATCTCATACAGTAGGTAATAATTTGGCCGACAGCATTGGGGATGATAATAGGACAGGTAAATTGCCTTCCAAAATCAACACATTTACATTTATACATTTACCAAAGCAAGATGAAACAAATTTGGGGGCAGTTTATTCAAGAAAAAAAACAATGATCTTAGTCAGACCCACTAGGATTTTTAGTTATTTTTACCACTTACCACCACCTATGTATACTAGAATATGATACTTAAACCTCTGAACCTGAGTTTCTTTACTTTTAAAATAGAAGTAAAATAACTAGATAATAATACTTTTACCCAGGATCAAATGAGAAAATGCTTATGAAGATCCAAATGTGGCTGCTGGAGCAAGCAAACAAACAAAGATGTTATTTTCCTTTTAATCCCTATTTATCCCCTTGCCTTCAGTGCTGCTACTCAAAAGCATCAGAATCAGCTATATTACAGACTCTTAGTAAGACCTCCTTGGACCAACCAAAATATTTGTCACATCCATTATCTTACCCTGACAAATCTGGACTGCCACATTTAGGGACTGGAGGTAGCAGGAAACTAGAGGGATCATTTGAATAAACATGGCAGATCCCTTGTGAAAAGCTGCCAGAGTTAAATATCAAAACTGATTAACTCATACTCAATTTATACCTGCATTGCTACTGAGGAAAAACCTCCTACTTAATAGTAGAATTTACATTAACCCAGTCACCCTTTTAGCAGAAAGCAACAGGCCTTGAAAAACATTGGTGAGTAACATTTAAGCAATTCATGAAGTGCTGCTCTGAACAGAGTCACAGAGTCCAGGGTGGGGATGGGGGAACACCACACAAGCAAAGCTAAAAGACCTGTCCTCTATGAGCTTACAGCATGTAATTAAGAAACAGAGCAGGAACATGAGCTTGGGCATGAAAGAGAAAGAGAGAGGGCCAGAGAGACAGAGAGAGAAACCAGTCTCCCAGCCTGTGAACTTGCAATCAAGGCAGGTGGTAACAACTTCTGGCAGGAGTGGTGGAATCTTCGGGAGCTTGGAAACACCAAATCGAGATCAGTATGACTGCGGCAGCTGCAAGCCTCACACAATTAGAATGCTGGCAAGTTGAGCAGAAAACAGAGCCAGGAATAATACTGAGTAGCAGCAGAGTGTCTAAACCTGACCATTCCTCCACATGTTTTAAACATATGTTCAGCCCAGCAGGGGTCATGGTGACAGCTGAAAAGCTCCTTGAGAAGCTGTCAGAGACGGCATTTGTGAAACCCTCTTAGTGCCCTAATATGCCAGGAAGGGTGTTTTCCTCTCATGTTAGCAAGAAATGTGCCCAAGAAAATGCAGCATCCAGGCTCAAGGGATGAGTGAGCCGTCACCAAGAGCCCAGGGTATCTCCCTTAGGTGGGCCACCAGCCCAACTCCCGTGGCCTCTGGAAACCATCACCTCATCATGACGCTGTCTCACTTATCCACAAGTCACCTAGGAAATACTCAACTGTCACTGGAACAGTTCAGCGTTCAGGTCCCTAAACAAAACACCACACCATTTGTCTCACACAGTATATCTCAATAAAGAGTATTTAGAATGGATAATTTGCTATTTCGAAACTGTATGATCAAGAAAATCAATTCCTGTTATCGTCACATCAAACAGGAAAGTCACTGGAGTAGCTGCATTAAGAGTCTGCTATTATCTCTCCCTCTACAAGGTCACTGAATGATCACTGACCTTATTTGGTCCCTTCTTTTGCTTAAATATTTTACAAAATAATAATACACCATAGCTCTGGCCCTGAAAATATATTTTTAAATTTAAAGTTTTTTGGGGGTGACTGGGTGGCTCAGTTGGTTGAGTGTCCGACTTCGGCTCAGGTCATGATCTCATGGTTTGTGGGTTCAAGCCCCACGTCGGACTCTGTGCTGACCGCTAGCTCAGAGTCTAGAGCCTGTTTCAGATTCTGTGTCTTTTTCTCTCTCTACCCCTCCCCTGTTTACACTCTGTCTCTCTCTGTCTCTCAAAAATAAATAAATGTAAAAAAAAATTTTTTTAATAAATTTAAAGTTTTTAAAAAAATCTTAATTAGAAAAAAATCAATTGAAATAACTTTGAAAAAAAGAAAACAAAAAGATTAAATGATACTCATTGTTTCATTTAACCATTTTATGTTAAATGAATGCTTCATAAAAATTCACTCCCACAAACAACACCAAGTGACTACTCACATTTCTGAATGAAAGATCAAGGGCCACATTTCAACAAATTAGAATAGATTAATTTTGCAAGGACAGATTTAAGGATTCCAAACTCTATCTTGTATCATAATGAAAATTCACATTATACAAACTACTGGAAACCTGACCCTCTTGCCTCCCGTCATGTCATTCTTTCATTCATTGTTGTATGGCTGTCACCCAAAATTCAGTCTCGAAAGCCAAAAGCAGGGCAATTTATCTTAAAAACCTAGTCAACTGTTGGGGTGATTTTGAAAAAGTGGAAGAAGGTTCCCTGTGGTGATACAAACAGGCCAATAAAGTCAAAGTCACTGAAGGAAGTTTTCACAGAACATAAAAAGTTTCCTGCATACAGCCCAGGACTATAGTCAGTCAACAGCATCACAAGAATAAAGGCAGTTTAATTATGTGTCTTGAAACAAGCCTGAAAATTTGAAGATGTATGCCCCAAGAGCAAAGACACTCAAATGTATTTATTTATTTGAAATTTATTTCACTGGAGTTTTCTAAAGTTTTTTAATTTTCGTTTTGTTTTGTTTCGCTTTTGAGAGAGGGAGACAGAGCGCACATTCATGCACATGAGCGGAGGGGAATGGGCAGAGAGAGAGAGGGAGAGAGAGAATCTCAAGCAAGCTCTAGGCTCAGTGCAGAATCTGACACATGGCTCAATCTCATAACCACGAGATTAGGACCAGAGCTAATATGAAGAGTCAGATGCTCAACAGATTGAGCCACCCAAGTACCCCGCACTAGAGGTGTTGTTTTGTTTTGTTTTTTTAATGTTTATTCACTTATTTGAGAGAGAGAGAGAGAGAGTGAGGGAGGGAGGACAGAGAGAGAGACACACAGAATCCGAAGCAGGTTCCGAGCTGTCAGTACAGAGCCCAACGTGGGATTCGAACCCACAAACCGTGAGATCATGACCTAAGCCGAAGTCAGACACTTAACCAACTGTGCCGCCCAGGTACCCCCTCACTGGAGTTTTTTAAAAGGTGGAGGTTTACAGTGTATATCATTTCTTGGGTTACTAAATTCCATAAATTAATCACCAGGTGACTACTTTTCATACATCAGTCTCCTACGTCTCCTCACCTTTAAAAAGTGGTCGTAATAACAAAAGTTCAGCATGTTATTGTGAGAGTTTTAAATAAATGCATTCAAGGGCGCCTGGGTGGCTCAAAGGGCTAAGTGTCTGACTTTGGCTCAGGTTTGTATTCTGTGTCTCCCTCTCTCTCTGCCCCTGTCCTGCTCACAGTCTCTCTCTCTCTCACAGTTTCTCTCTCTCTCTCAAAAATAAAATAAAACATTTAAAAAAATTGGTAAGTAGATACATTACCACTTAGTAGCCAATATTATTATAAAGACTGATCTCTTTGATCTGGTCTTAAATAGGTGGCATTTTCTGGGGAATCAATCCCTTCTACTTATCTACTTTTACATATTATTACCATAGTTCAAACTGGCTAGATCTCAAAAAACTTTAGATTCAACCAATCATTGGAGGCCAAATGAAACAGACAGCAGAGTCTAATTAGCAGAACTTGTCCCAGCCAGACAACAGATAGGCAGGGATAGTGGGGGCATGGAGGTGAGGGGATATGTGCCTAAGACAGCTGATAGATAAAGACAAGAGCCATACAAGTCTAAATAGAATCATTAGCAGGCAAGAAACCCTCATCTTCTGATATCCTTCCAAATAAACAATGGAAGTTATTTTTTCCCTTTTGAGGATCCAAGAATAGCTTAGAAAAATGTCACATTTCATTATATTACAGTATTGGTTACTAAGCAAAATATTTTCTAATGACTGACAAGATAACAAGCAAGGTCTTTCCTCAAGCTGTAATTTTTTTCCATCTTTTCACCAATTATATGATTCATAAATGTCTCAATTATATTGAAGAGATTTTTTTTCCTCTTAGGTTTCATCTCCTATAGAGAGTAGTACAATATTTTCTCCATGACTTGTCACCATGGTGGCAATAGCAGCCACTGGAAATTCTGACCACAAATATTTATAAACACAGCACCCTACATACCACAAAAGCCAACCCCAAATAGCCAAAGTAGGCCTGAAAAAGAATAAAGTTGAAGATATCATAATCCCCGATTTCAAGATATACTACAAAGCTGTTGTAATTAAAACAGTATGGTACTGGCACAAAAATAGACACATAGATCAGTGGAAAGAATAGAGTCCATAAATAAACCCACACTTTTATGTTCAATTAATCTATGACAAAAGAGGCAAGAATACACAGTAGGAAAAAGTCTCTTCAACAAATGGTGTTCGGAAAACTGGAGAGCTACATGTAAAAGAATGACAATGGGCCACTTTATTATACCATTCACAAAAATAAACTCAAGATGTATTAAATGATCTAAATGTGAGATCTGAAACCATAAAATTCTTAGAAGAAAACACAGGCAGTAACTTCTTTGACTTCAGCCAGAGAAACATTTTTCTAGATATGTCTCCTCAGGCAAGGGAAACAAAAGTAAAATTAAACTATTGGGACCACACCAAAATAAAAAGCTTTTGCACAGTGAAGGAAGCCATTAGCAAAACATAAGGGCAACCTACTGAATTGAAGGTATTTGCAAATAATATATCCAATAAGAGATTAATATCCAAAATGTGTAAAGAAGTATAACTAAACACCAAAAAAAATAATCTGATCAAATAGTGGGTCAAGATCCTGAATAGCCATTTTTCCAAAGAAAAGACACAGACTGTCAACAGACATACGAAAAGATGCTCAACATCAGTAACCATCAAGGAAATGCAAATCAAAACCACAATGAGGTATCATCCCACACCTGTCAGAATGGCTTTAGCCATCAAAAACACAAGGTATAGCAAGTGTTGGCGAGAATGTAGAGAAAAAGAAGCCCTTGTGCACTGTTGGTGGGAATGTAAACTGGTGCAGCCACTATGGAAAACAGTACAGAAGTTCCTCATAAAATCAAAAATAGAATTACCGTATGACTGTAATTCCACTACTGGGTATTTACCCCCAAAATACGAAAACACTAATTCGAAAAAATATATACATATATATGCCCTATGTTTACTGCAGCATTATTTACAATAGGCAAATTATGGAAGCAGCCCAAGTGTCCATCAAAAGATGAATGGATAAAGAAGATGTGGTATATATATAAAGTGAAATATTATTCAGGCATAGAAAAGAATGAAATCTTGCCATTGAAACAACATAGATGGACCTAAAGGGTATAATGCTAAGAAAAGTAAGTCACAGAAAGACAAATACTATATGATTACACCCATATGCAAAATTTAAGAAACAAAACAAAGGGGAAAAAAGACAAAGACTTTTCAAAAAAATTTTTAAATGTTTATTCATTTTTCAAAGAGAGAGAGAAACAGAGCATGAGTGGAGGAAGGACAGAGAGAGAGGGAGCCACAGAAGCAGGCTCCAGGCTCTGAGCTGTCAGCACAGAGCCAGACATGAGGCTTGAACCCAAGAACTGTGAGATCAGGACCTGAGCTGAACTCAGACACAACCAACTGAGTCACCCAGGTGCCCCCAAAAGAGACTTTCAAATACAGAGAACAAGCTGGTAGTTGCCAGAGAAGAGCTGGGTGGGTGGGTGGATGGGTGAAACAGTTGAAGTGGATTAAGAATATACTTATCATGATAAGCACTGAGAAATGTACAGAATTGGTGAATCATTATATTGTTCACCTGAAGCTAATATAACATTGTCAGTTAATTATACTGTAATTTTAAATAAATAGATGATAGATAGATGATGGATAGATAGATAGATCGTCTTACATATGCATACGCTTCACATTTGTCAAAGGACTTTCCTTATATTATCTCATGTAATCTTCACAACAGCCAAACAGAAAAAAAGAGAAGGCTATTTTTCCAGTACATGAAGAAACTGAAGCCCAGATAGATGGCTTCTCTCATTTCTGATGCACTTGTTTTCCCACCACTGATCCTGGACCATACTTCCAGGCTGTACTCATGACCACCGCACATACTGCAGTGCTGTTAACACGGACCAATGTATTCTATCTCCCTATCTCATCTTGGTTACAAAATTTTCTGGCTTAGGGCTTGTGAAATTCTAACCCAGCTCCAGAGTTCCCAAATAAGATTATCAAGGGTTATTTCACCTCAGTCTTTCTACCAGCTTGTGGTTAATTATGTGCATGTCATCTGCCCCAGGGAATTAGATTGGAAACCAAAACAACAACAACAATATTAATAATAGCAACCACAAGGCAGCACTATGACAGACCTTTTATTTACAATATATTTCATCCTCATGACAACCATGCAAAGTAAGTTATTATAAAATAGCAGTTCCTTTAGGATAATATCAAATTCAAAAGATGATCTCATTTATATCAATAAACAAAGAACTCTTGCTTGGCTCATCCATCATCAAATAAATACCATCTACTCTAGGTGAACATCTAAGAATAGAGAATAACAAATTAGAGATCTCTCCTCTAAGATTCCATCCATTTTCCTCTTCTCTGATTTACCTCCAGGGGGCAGTACAGTTCTGGTGATAGGCTTCCACAGCCGAATCCTCTGGCTGAAATCCCTGCCCTGTCAGTTTCAGTTATGCAAACAAGGACAAGTTAGTTATCCTGAGCCTTAGTTTCTCATGCATAAAATGAAGAAACGGATAGAACCTACTTCATAGGATTGTTATAAGGATGAAATGAGAAAATGATCAGTATATAATAAGGGTTCCATTGATACTTGTTGGCCAATATTATTCTACAATATCATTACATTAGCCCTTCCTGTGGCATCATCACTAAACATATTATATATATATATATATATATATATATATATATATATATATGTTTTTTAAAGACTTTTTTTATTTGAGAGAGAGAGCAGGGAAGAGGGGCAGAGGGAGAGAGAGAGAATCTTAGGCTATTGAGCCTACTAGAGGGTCAATCACATGACCCTGGGATCATGATCTGAGGCCAAATCAAGAGTCGGAGGCTCAACCGACTGAGCCACCTAGGCACCCCTCAACTAATATATTTCAAGCACATAATATTTGTTAGACATTGTAGGTGATAAAGCTAAAAACACAACCCCATCCCTCTTCTCCATAAGTTCACAGTCCAGTCAGAGAAAACAGACACGTGAATTATAAATAGAATAATGCAGTAAAACCAATATACTAAGTACTCCAAGAAAACAAGAAGGGTGGATACCTTTACCTCCAACAGGGTAAGTTAATGGCACGGAGAAGGGAGCCTTCTTGTCATTGCTGGACAACAAACAGATAGATAAAATTGAGTTCAAAATGAAAAAGCCCACCTCCCAAACTCCTGACACTCTCTCCCAATGGGCACCATCTTTAGCTGTTTGGACAAACACACATGACATGAGGTTAGCCAGCCAGGTTCTCCTGACTGGCCTTTTGATTCTTGAGAGAGAGTGAGGTCAAGTTGAATAGCCAGAGAATATTCCTGGCCCCCACAGCAGAGGGCAGTGGCCAGTGGTATGGCAGGGAGTGCCCAGGGGCATCACTGTTAATGGCAACAGGAATAATGGCCAATTCTAAGCAGGCTGTGCCAGTGGAGTGATCCCAGCTGTGTCCTCAGCTGCTTAGCCTCCCTTGGTCCCCACTCTCTTTATGAATCAGACCTACAGACCTCTAGCCAATTGTGAGAAACCCAATATCCTTCCAACAAGTTGATTTTTTTGTTTTGTTTTGTTTTGTTTTGGTGGGTTTTGTTTTGTTTTGTTTTGTTTTGCCTATGTTGGACAGAGGTTCTCTGTTATTTGAAACCAAGAAACCCAATTGGTACCTTGGGTTATCAAGTAAAACTTTCCAGCTTCATTGGAACTGTGGCTCTGGCTTTCTAAGTGCCCTCTAATTACCACTTTCTTCTATGTTAACTAAGATACTATTTTGTTGCCTTTTTCAATATAAACAGACTTTCTTGTGAAACTTTATCCTAGCAAGATGCGTATCAAAAAAAGTATTGTCTATATTTTCATTTGTCAGAAGAACCAACTGTTCCTACTTGCCACAAAAAATCCTTCCATGAGTCATTCCTCCACAGAAGATTCTTAATCTTTTCATTTTATGATAAGCAATGAAGATGAAAGGAAAAGATACACAGAAGAGCAATGTAGGAAATGAAGAAATAAATCATGTATTGGTTTCTTGTAAAGTCAACAACCCAGTCATCTTTTTTTTTCTTTTTAGTATTAGGATGATCAAATTGGCATATTTTTTAAAAGGCACGTAGCAATTAGGCACCTGATGTAGAAGCTTCAGTCACAGACACACCTTAGCCTGTGAACCGCTGCTACTGTTGGAAGATGAAGAGGTAAAAATGTTGATTTGAAAATGCTCCCCCCACCCCTGCTAGGAGCCCCTCAAGGACCACCACTTTGGTCCCAGTGTAAAGAGAAAGATTCTAGTACCATGAACTACTGGGAAGAAAAGAAACAGAGAGCGAGAAAGATTAGTTTTGCTTCTCTATTTGGAGTATAGGGTATAGAGGCAACAAACCCCAAAGAGAACATTTAATAAGACCTTTCCGACACTTTCATACCCCAAGTTTCTTCCTCCCCCTTTATCACTTCCCAGCTGTCTCCAGATTTTATTTTGTATGCACTTTAGCTATGAGGTCAGAGTTAAGCCTTCAGGAATGTGTCTCTCTATAGGCAGAAACTTGATTCCCTCTGAAAAAAACTCTTAGTAGACCTTGGGAAAACTGCAGTTGCTATCACATGTACAGAGAGAGCTTTTGCAGTCATTGGACTTTAAATGTTCTGTTTGTTGGGACTGCCAAAAGGTTACTGCTCCCTAGAGAACTGAGCCAGTTCCTCTAAACCCCTCCCACTGACTCATATGTTTGTCTGGCTGCAGCTGCTAAAAAAGATGGGAATTTAAAAGCTGCTACACAAGTGCAAAAGCAATAACCAAAACAGTGGCAATGTCCTCAGGTCTGTAATAGAAAAGATCCTCACTGAGAAAAGCAAGGGTAGGGGAAGGAACATTAGAGAGAAAATAGTGGAATACAGAATGGATAAAGATGAAAAGAAACAGGAAGGAAATCACGAGTTCTCAGGGCTGGAAACTCTTTTGCTCTGTGACCTTGCTAAAGGCAGTCTCATGGATTTATTTTCTTCCCCCTGTGGTTAAATTGTCTTTGACCTAGATTTATGTGGCAGTTGATATTGACAACTTATCTACTATCACAACATTATAATCATATTCTTCACCAATGCTTAATAATGCTTATTATTTCATTATAATTTCCATCCTAACAATATCCCAGTGAGTTAGGACAGAATATGTTTCCTACACAAAATAAAAATTTCTTAGCTCTCATGTCCTTCTACACAAGCCCAGAAAAAAACTGGTAAGCCAGCACCATCATATTCTAGAACACTGACTCTATTTCTGCAGGCTCTGTTCTCCCACCTCCTTCCATACTCCCGAACATTCTCAAGTTTTCCCATCTCTCTCATCCAACAGGAAGGTGAACTAATAAGCACTGATCTAAGGTGTGATGGAGAGACAGTGCTGTCATTCTCAACAACCTTTCCACCTTCAAAAAGAGACAAAGGAAAAGAATGATGTTCACACAAAAGTTGCTAATAATAGGACTTTTATTCCTAAGTGTGAGAGTTAATAATAGGAGACAAGAAACCATCCCTGAAACCCCTCAAACCACACTGCTGAGATATATTGGAGGTCCAGTTCTCCAAAATCACAAAACCTTTTCCACTGATGTCCCAAATCCTAAACAACCCATCCGATCCAAAAATAGCTGTAACACAGCAAAATAAAGCCATGCCCACAGATTAGAAATATAATCTTTAGTGTTTGTTAGGAAATGCTCTGCCTTACCAGAATCCAGAATGTGTCTCTTCCACAGCCTTTCTTCATGTTATCAAAAACAGGGGTGTTCTGTCTTAGGGTTGATTCAGCCTAAGAGAGCACTTCAGAATTTCACTACCTAGAACACTTTTTTGTGGTTATAATCCTATCACCATCCTACCTGTAGTTTTGCATGAATGTCTCTGATAATAGGTACCTAATCTATGGACAACTCCACTTGATTTTTTTTTTTTTCTTTTTAAGATCTTGATTAGGTGGGTCTTCTCAAATGCTCCATGGCCTCATTTTCTGCCAGTTTCAGTATATTTCCATAAAGATCTGAAACTATTTATAAACTGCTTCACTTCCTGGAAAGTTTTTGCTACTCCAAGGAAACTTCTAAAGTTTTAGAACATCACTTTGGAAACTGGTTGCTTTGGCATTGATCCCATTTTTTTTTCATTCTGGGGGAAACTTTCAAAAACTTATATTTAAATAATCTAAACTAAATAACTTATTTTATTTTGTAAAATTGTGCCTCCCTAGCAAAACCACAAACTCTTAGAAGGTGAGAAATATGCCTGCCATTTTATTTGTTTAGTTTATCTTCATATTCACCCCTCCTAGTGCCTAGTACAATGCCCACGCTTACAATGGGTACACAACGGCATTGTGGTAATGAGCGTTGAACTAGGTAATTGAATATTTAATGCTGTATTTCCAGTGGCCAAATGAACACTACACAGACAAATGAACATGGAGATGCTAAAATAACTTGGGCTATGTAATACAAACTGACACTTGTCTCCTAGCTAAGAAATGTAAAAATGTAGAGCTGGGGAAGCAATAATATCATCTGCTGTCTAGAACACGGGCTAATATCTCTGGCTTGAACCCATCAAGAAGTTGGGTCCTCTTGCCATTTAAATCACCAGTGAATGTGTATAACTAACTTTTGCATTTTTACTCTTTTTTTTCAGATGCATTATGGCATCAGATGTTTTTTTCTTTACGTGTATCTTATTTTACTTTAGGTCATTCCTTCCTACAGTAGTGTGTGTAATATGTGCACAGTAGAATAAATGAAAACTGCTATCGCTCATTAACTATCAGTTTTGATGTACATTAAAAATTTTTTACTTTAAGTATTTGTTTTATACTTAAAATTATCCTTGTTAGAGTAAGCTTTGCATCAATATTGAATATAGTTTTACCTACAAAACCATAGCTTCTCTTTTATTGTCATGAAAATACAAATAAATCATTAGACTTAATCTACAGTAAACAAGTTAAATCAGTTTTTACCAAATTGTAATTGTTACTTTCAACAGTTAAATGAGGTATTACTTAGGCTGGAACTTAATTTTGAGTAGTGATATTTAGGACATGCTTCAGCTCTCTTGGACAACGTTAATAGGAAATATATATTCATATATAAATATATATATTTATATGTATACATACACCAGTGTTCATGTTCAATATTTTTGGGATAAGGTCCTATAAAGAGTGCCTATCTCATTTGCGTCCCAATGAGATCCAATTCTCATTAATTTAAAAACTATAGAGGAGTACCTGGTTGGCTCATTCAGTGGAGTGTGTGATTCTTGGTCTCAGGGTTGTGAGTTCAAGCCCCACAATGGGTATGCAGCCTACTTAAAAATAAATAAATAAATAAATAAATAAATAACATAAAAACAATAGAAAGCAAACTGCTTAGGGAAACAAAACAGGTATCTGTTGATCATTTACCACATACCAGTATTCTCTGTGATTCTCCTAACTTTGCCAGATAGTTATTATTCAAATTTATCGATGAAGATACTGTTCTCTCCAGCTCTTATGGCTAGCAAACAAAAGAACAAAACCTGCCTGACTGCTAAGCCAGTACTCTTTCCACTACACCAGATTCCAAGAGGACTCAACTGAGCATCACAACCAAGGCAGCTGTTTGCACAAAACTCTCTAACTCTACACAGTGCTGGCAGATATTTATTTGTGAGATATTTTCTTAAAAGAATAAAACCCATATTTCCTATATTTATCATATTAATGTTTTTGTCACAAGCTAGTATACAAAGCCTGTTTTACCTAAAATGTGTTTAAATAACTTACCCCCTTTAGTGTTATATACAGTATTTCAATCTAAGTGTCTTATCATGTGGTCATGGAAGACAACTCATGTAATACTCTTTTTTCAATATATAATCTGGTAAATACAAGACAACAGGTCCAAAATGGACTCACTTATGGTAAGCCCCATATTACCAAACTGAGACTTAATTACAGTTTCAGCTTCCAGAAATGGAATCTGAAATCAAACAATCATGAATTGGCTGATCAGCACTAGTTAAGTAATCTGCCTGACAGGCCCCTGCATTCCCCTAAAGGAAAACAATATTACAATAACCAACTTGCTTTTTTGCCTTGTGTAACTTCCTTGTTCCCACCCGTTCTGCTTATAAAAATCTTTCACTTTGTACAGTCCCTCCGAGCTCCTTTCCATCTACTAGATTGAATGCTACCTAATTCATGAATTGTTGAAGAAAGCCAGTAAGGACCTTTAAAATGTACTCAGTTGAATTTTGTTTTTTTAACAAATCATAGGATATGAAAATTAGAAGGAGCCCTATAAATAGGCTGACCAACTCTCAGTCTGCCCAGGACTTTGAGGACTCCTAGGACAAGGGACTTTCAGTTTTAAAATTGGGAGTAAGGGGTTCCTGGGATATGGGGCTTTCAGTGCTGAAACTGGGAAAGTCCCAGGCACACCAAACAAGTTGGCTATGTCATCTCACCCAGTCCTTCACTTCACAGGTAAAGAAGCCAAGGCCCAGAACACAAATCAGATCAAGCAGTTTAGTGACCCATGACGCCATACTTTGTCTCTTATTTCTCCAGACTCATTCAGCCTCTGGACATACTGTAATTTCTCAGATTTAATCACTAGTTTAATTGTTTATCATGTATACTACCCATTAGGATTTGTCTATCAAAAACCAAATCTCTGCTCCCTTTGTATTTTCAGCACTGGTCCAGTTCCTGACTCAGTTTGTGCAACTTGATATATGCTTGCTGACTGCTCCTGAAGAACGAACTTGTGTGGCTTGGGGGAACTGAGATCTTCATTTACGTTGTATCGGACCAGAAAAACAACGGTATATCACAGATAGAAAGCTGGGAGTTGCACAAAGCAACTTCTTCACCAAATTTTTCCTTTACTTCCTATATATTATGGAATAAATGTGTATTAATTTATAATGACAAACAGCATTTTCAAAAGAATACTTATCAGTGCTTAGTATTCCCTGATTAACCGGAGTCCTGCTCATCCAGTGGGTGAAGGACAAATGTCATAGGATAAGTCACTACCTCAGATGTCCTGGTTACCAGGTTTCGTGCCAATAGAACAACAGAGCACCTTCTTACCCTCCCTCACTGAGCCCCACGTGTCGTCCTCGCAAATTATTTGTGGAGACAAAAAGGGCAACCAGTGAATAAATTCTGATCTGTTTTCTTACTATATCAATAAACATCCCCTAGTTCCCGTTCATATTAAAATCTGAACTGGCAGTAGAACATGCTTAAAAATTGATGTAGCATTTGAGATATGAGATTTCAAAGACAGTTTTTCTCCAGCTGTGTTGCGTCTCCACACCTGCCAAAATGCTCATGGTTTGACGTTGTGCATTCCGAGTTACATTCCTCCCTCTTAAAAAGATGAGAACCATGTGCCAGAATTCATTAAGAAATTACCCAGTAAACACTCTGGCTCCCAAGTGGCTTTCTGACACCAAATAACTTTCTTTGATCAGTAGAAATGGTATATCACATTCACTATAAACCTTTAACTGGGAATCACTGCCAAAAAAATTCCAACAGAGATGAAAATACCAGAATTGTGCAGTTGACCCACACGGCTTCTTTAGTCCACAGTACACAGTGACTCAAAGAGTTTTAATTCATTAATATTTAACTTTGTGACTGTTTCTGCACCCACTTAGAAACATCTTCTTTCATTTTTTTCACTCCTGAAAACTTACTGAGTATCACTGTCCTATAACTTGAAGCTATACCCTGGGATTACTTTATTATAGTGCAAAAGTAGATTTCCAGGGATCAGTCGGCTGCTGGTTGTTATGTAATGCACACAGCAACTGACAAGTTGTGGTGCATGTGTGGATTTCCCACTCCCATCCCTCTCTTATTTCCACAGGTTAACATGAGCAGTGAGTATATACTGGGAGAGAAAAATGCCCAAAGGATATTCTGGACTGAACGTTCGATAAGGACCAAGTCTAACTCTCTTTCTTGAGGACAGCCTATATTTTCTCAACATAGATCAGAGATGTTTTTAGCATCAATTTGTAGGGTCACTTCCTTCTGCTCTATTGGCTACTTTTCTTTGAGTTACTGAGCAGAACAAATCCCAAACCATAATGCTTTTTATGACAGCCCTGATGAGCTCAGTTCCAAATGCAATTCTCACAGCAGCATTCATACTTTTCTGTAGAAAACACAGAAACCAACTCTAATCCAGTGGTGCCCATAACAGAATCACTTGAAGAGATTGGTCAAATAACTCGAACTCACTCCCATCCCCAAGACATTCTGAAAGGTACTCATCCTCGCCCACCCACACCTTTCCATTAAAAACCACTGCTCTTGTAGCCACAGAGTACCTACCACGGGTACCACAATTGGCTATTGTCAGGAGGCCACTAGTTAACCTACCACTTCAAGTAACAGATATCAACATCTGAAATGTACACAGCCTGTGATCCAACAAGTCCCCTTGTACGAATGTTACTTGCACAAGAAGGCAAAAATATGCAAATGGAAACATGAAATTTACCAGCTTATAGTAAATAATAAAAACTAAATAATGAACTGATTAAATAAATTATGATATCAACACTGGAATTCTTCTACTCAGTTGTTAAAAAGGAAGAGATAAGGGGTACCTGGGCAGCTCAGTCAGTTAAGCACCCTTGATTTCAGCTCGCATCATGGTCTCACAGTTCGTGAGTTTGAGTCCCGCATCCGGCTCCGCACTGGTGGTGCAGAGCCTGCCTGGGATTCTCTCTCCCTCTCTCTGACCCTCCCCTGCTTGCACTCGCTCACTCTCTCACTCTCTCTTTCTCTCAAAATAAATAAGCTTTAAGAAAAGGAAAAGGTAACTCTATATTCAGTGATATGAGAAAAATAACTCAATTCCTCAGTGATTTTGACTGTCTACGCACAGGCTTTTAGCCCTTACAGACAAGCAGCCCTGAGCAAAGAGATCTCGGGGCTGGGCCTCTGTAGCACATTCATAAGAAAACCTAGAAGGTCTCGTCATATCAAAGCTGTAAGACTTACAGGTGAACTTCCTGTTTGCATGGCATAGCACCCTGGGATGATGAACACTCGCTACAGCTGTGCCAAGATCTTGTTTCCCTCACGGTGGCCAGAAAGGCACAGGGCTGCCTGGACCTGCTGCCTCCCGCGGTGAGCAGCCTCTTCCATTCACTCTGACTGCTGCACAGGTATCTGTGGCTCCACGTGTGTGGAGGGGAATAGGTTTGGGAAGTTGTGAATTTCAAGAACTGCAGAAGTTACCCAGATCCTGTGTCACTGTTTGTGTCAAAAGCTAATTTCTAAAGGAAAGAGAACTAAATATTGACTGTAACTAGAGCATCCTATGCAAAAGAATAAAGATAACTGGGGTTATTTGAAATCTTCCCTCATCCTTTACCTTAAGGTCACTTTGAAATGCTAAATGAAAGAAGTCAGACACAAAAGATCATATAATACATGATTCCATTAATGTGAAATGTCCAGAAAAGACATATCTATAGAAAAAGAAAGTAGATTAGTGGTTGCCTGGGGCTGGGGGTAGGAACAGATTGACTGCAAATGGGCATGAGGGATCTTTTGGGGACAATTAAAAATGTTCCAAAATTGGACTGAGCTGATGACTGCACAATGCTGTAAATTTACTAAAAATCACTGAATGCTGCAGTGAAAAATGGGTGAATTTCACAAAATGTAAGTTATATCTCAATAAAGCTCTTAATAAACATTTTGAAGTGATATTAAACAATTTATAACTTTAGCCATATTACTTAGGTGTCTGTACAACAGAAACATATCTTAGTTATAGAAAAGCAAATTGCATATATTCATATCTTTTTTTCATTTAAAAAAAAGAAACTGGGGCACCTGGGTGGCTCAGTCGGTTAAGCATCCGACTTTGGCTCAGGTCATAATCTTGCAGTTCCTGAGTTTGAACCCCACGTCGGGCTCTGTGCTGACAGCTCAGAGCCAGGAGCCTGCTTCACATTCTGTGTCTCCCTCTCTCTCTGCCCTGTCCCCATTCATGCTCTGTCTTTGTCTTTCTCTCTCTCTCTCAAAAATAAATAAACATTTAAAAAAATAAGCTACATTTTAAAGAATCAAAAAATGTTTAACTTTGAGTATGCACAGAAAATGACTGGAGGAAATACAAGGAATGTTTTTAGAGAGTGAGATTGGGGTTTCCTTGCAGGGAATTTTTTTTTACTTCTCACTGTATGCATTTTGTACCATTAAATATTTTAAAATATTCCCTTTATTTTAAAATATATCAATTATCTTCAATGTCTGTGTTTTTCTTTTGGTTTTAAATAAGATTGTCACCAAGCTTTTCAGAACATAAGTATTTATAATTAAATATTTCAATTCCAGAATAAAAAAGTACTTACTGATCCTGGAAATTGTGATTAAAGATAATACACACTGTTTCTTCACATGTGCACTACAGTTAATATTTTACAGTGTGTGCTATGTGATGACATGGAGATAATTTTAGGTCAGAGGTTGGCAAACTTTTTCTTAAAGAGGCAAATAATAAATACATTAGTCTTTGTGTGCCATTCTGTCTGTCTTAAGTACATTGCTGCTGTATGTCAAAACAGATGAAAAGAACAGATCATAAGTGATCTCTGTATTAAGTGGGAGATGAGATACTTTTTTTTATTATTTTAGCATGTGCCTGAATCTGTATTAGGAAAATATAACTAGCACATGAAGTCCATGCGTTCATAAGTATAATTGCTTAGAATGAGGCTAAATTTATATAAGTTTTTAAAAGGCTAGAGATTTAAAGAAAATTATTAAGTAAAAAGTAGAACACAAGGCAGGGGCGCCTGGGTGGTTCAGTCATTAAGCGTCTGACTTCAGCTCAGGTCATGATTTCACAGTCCATGAGTTCAAGCCTTGCATCAGGCTCTGTCCTGACAACCAGGAGCCTGGAGCCTACTTCAGGTTCCGTGTCCCTCTCTCTTTCTGCCTCTCCTCTGCTCATGCTCTGTCTCCCTCTCTCTCTCTCTCAAAAATAAATAAACAGTAAAAAAAATAAAAATAAAAATAAAAAGAAGAAGGTACCTGGGTATGACAGAAATTATGAAAGGTATCTGTAAATGACAAATATTTGGGAAAAGTGCATTTGAGTATAAATAACGTAACAATGTATTATTTTTTGTTTATTTATTTAAGTAGGCTTGGAGTGCCTGGGTGGCTCAGTCAGTTAAGAATCCAAGTTCAGCTCAGGTCATGATCTCATAGTTCATGTGTTCGAGCCTCACGTTGGGCTCCGTGCTGACAGCTTGGAGCCCAGAGACTGCTTCAGATTCTGTGTCTCCTTCTCTCTTTGCCCTCCCCTGTTCTCTCTCTCTCTCTTTCTCAAAACTGAATAAACATTTAAAAAAATGTAATTTAAGTAGGCTTCATGCCCAGCGTGGAGTGCAATGTGGAGCCCAACATGGGGCCCAAGATGGGACTTGGACTCACAAACCATGGGATCATCAACTGAGCTGAGATCAAGAGTCTGATGCTTAACCGACTGAGCCACCCAGGTGCCCCAATAACAATTTCTTATTAACAATAAACAGTGGAATAAAGAAAATCTCTCTGACTACGTAACTCTTATTAGAACCCAACTCAAGGCAAAGCTCCTGAAGGAAATATTAAGATATGAACCCCAAGTCCTCCAAAAGTAGTGGTCCTTAATATTTACCACATCATAAGTTATGAGCCTACTACCCAGGAAAAAAATGCATATTTAAACACAGTGCTTTCTGAAGCACTTCAAAATTCAGAGACTTCAAAATGGTGAAAGAAAAGAGGACATACACATCAGCATCATTCCAAGAGTTTTTCTAGGCATTCCAGTGCACATGACCTGTGCTCAGCACTGAACTCAGCACATCAAACAGGCAGACCAAGAATGCAGTGCCCTCTGGGAACCAGGGCCCTCCTTACATACCAATTATGATAACACAGGAAACTGCAGCATCAAAATAACGTTGCTGCCGAGTACTGCCCCCATTCAATTCAACATACCATCATCCAGGAAAGAAAAACACAGAGTTTTAAACACTTTTTGATTCTTCCTCCACTTTCCTAAACAGCCATAATTCATAGTCATCAATAGGGTGTTTTCTACTTAGGAAAATCTGAATTGAGAAAGGGCAGAGGAGGGTAGATGGTGGGGAGAAAAAGGAGCTAACATTTTTGAGCACCTATGTGCTAGATACTCTACATACACTATTTTATTGAGTGCTTACAACAAATCCATGAGATACATATAATTATCTTCATTTTAGAGAAAAGGAAATGGAACCATTTGTCTAGATTTGTCTCTTTTGTCTCAAGATAAAACTTTCATATCAGTAATACTGAATAGCAAATATTTATCTGTAAATATATTATTTCATATCACCATCAGCTATTGTTCATGCTGCTAGAATGTTCTTTTGATATCTATATTCAACTAAATTGTACTTGGCTTTGAGACTCAGCTTAACCATGGCTTTTCCTGAGAAGCCTTTTCTAATGCCCTCCCCCATTCCTGATTCACACTTGCCTTGGTGTTAGCTCCATAGGGCATCACCATTGTATATAGTTCCATGATACACTATTGTAATTACTGATTTAGTTGCCAATCTCCCCTTGTAGGCTAAAATCTCTGAAAGTACGGGGGTCATTTCAATTTGACCTCTCTCCTCAGAGCTTTAATACTATGTCTGACACAAAGTAAGAACTCTGTAATCTACTGAATGAATGAATGAGCAAACTGCATTGCTCAACATCTAACACGCAAATGGTAGAGCCAGGATTTGAACCTAGTCTCCCTTTCCATTACACCATAATGTGAGTACAAAAAAAAAATTTTTTTAATTAGTTAATTACTATTTACTCTTTACTATATTAAAGGATTGTCCACCATTGACTCAGTTGCTCCAAATTGCCTTGGAAATCCTTCAGGAGGTACCATAAACTGGTTTATAAAGGACAGAAGAAAATGTTTTAAAATGTATCTAATTCAATGAAAATTAAAATTCTGTGATATAAAAAAATTGAGTTTACTCAGAATTAAACTGCCAAAGAACTAGGAAGCAATGGTGTGGTACTCAAAATTAAAACCATCAAAGTCAAATAAGTGTATCCTTGTGTGGTCCCTCTTACCTCATTGCAGGCCAAAAGTATTTCTGTCATTCCACTTTTAACAAACCCTCAGGAAGGTCCGAGGTGGAAGCTGGCTCCTATCAAATTGCCTTTGAGATTTCCCTAGAGTAGTTCATAATCCTGAGCACCCAGGAATCAATATATACCCCACCACCTCTGTCTGACGAGGAAACAAGCTGAACCACGTTGAACACCAAGTTTGTTATTCCTGCTTCTCTTAAGTTTTTTCAGATAATTTCATGACGTGTAATGTGGTGGGGCCTGAAGGCCTTTACCAGAGTGAATCTTCATCCTGCAAGGACATAAGAACCCAAGTGCTACTGGCACTACCACCATACCGAGCCCTGTGTCCCAAACAAAAGCTTAAGGACTGACATTGGGCAACAAGAAGCTATTAAAAGGTTATAAACAAAATAGTGATCAGACTGATACTTGAAATATCCTAGCTGTATCATTATTGTTGTTACTATTATTAGCATTACTCTTATTGTTAGTATTATTACCTCGACAATAATATACTCTACACTCACGCACATTCTCCCCAGAATGGGGAAAAGCACAATCACTGGTATACATGAAACAACTTTGAGCAGGCATGTAGAAATGTATTAGAAAACTGAAACACTATCTATCATGTGTGTCATGAAGGGAATATGTTGCTTCAGACTACTGTAGTCTGCTGAACTGACAAAATTAAAAAAATATTTGTTACATGCCTACTATGGCAAAGCATTGCACCAGATGCTGCTGTTTCTATCTAGATAGAGAAATGAAGAGTTCTGTTGGCTTCTCAAGCAAAATCCCTGTGGAAATTTTTGAGGTATCATCACCATTGTTTAATACTCTTAAGCTTCTCTGCTTCAATTTTTTTAAGAAATAGCACACTTATAAATACTTAAATATAAAGAATTTTCTATGTTTTATTTATTTTTTCTTCTGCTATGTTTTTAAAAATATATACTTTTTTTCCAGTGACCAAGATACTAGTATCTGCTCTCTATGGCACTGTCTCTTCAGTATCAAGGTAGTTGAGAAATCCAATTATTCAGCAGAAGTGTGTTTGGAGGGGCCCACAGTTTAAGCGCCTGACTTCAGCTCAGGTCATGATCTTGGGATCCATGAGTTCGAGCCCCACATCAGGCTCTGTGCTGACAGCTCAGAACCTGGAGCCTGCTTCCGATTCTGTGTCTCTCTCCCTCTCTGCCTCTCCCCCTCCCCCACCGTCATAAATAAGTAAACATTAAAAAAAAATTTAGAGAAGTTTGTTTGGAGAACACATATCCAGAAATAAAGGAAAACTAGTTAATTTTAAAGGATATTGTATGAAAGGCTGAACCATACCTGCTCCCAAGCTATCTATAGAGCAAACGTACTCCTACCTTTCGGTCACAGAATCTCTTTCCTTTGACTACAGATGTCAACTGCTTACACTCAAATACCCTTCATGAAAAGTGACACAAATATCATTATGTCATGTAATGTAAGTTGCAGTACAATTAAATTAGTTATAGTTTTCATTTACATTCCCATTACCCCTCCTTAAAAATATACCCTCTTCAACTTCATTGGACTTAGGCATTGCTCAACTCTGTAACAGCAACACATGTGATGTGTTATCTGGGAAGGAGGTACCTCAGAAGAGCACCTCATCAGGCTTTCCTGGTCTTGAAGAAACAGTATGAAGTAACCAATTGAATAATTATGCTCATTCACAATGAGCTAATTAAACGGAAAAATGAAGTTTCCAGTCAATGGGCAATCTTCTACTAACTTCCAGCCCCATGAACAGTTGCTATGGGAGATATCATGAAGAGTATATACTCTAGTCACCCAAGGGCCTGCAATCTAATCAAGGCAATTGATATACATTTAAAATGATGTTTCACAGAGCACCTGGTTGGCTCAGTCAGTTAGGCATTTGAGTCTTGATTTCGGCTCAGGTCATGATCTCATAGTTTATGAGTTTGAGCCCTGCATCAGGTTCTGTGAGGACAGCACAAGGCCTATTTGGGATTCTCTCTTTCTCTCTCTCTGCCCATCCCCTGCACTCTCTCTCTCCTGCTCTCTCTCTCTCTCTCTCTCTCTCTCTCTCAAAAATCAACAAACTTTTAAAAAAAGAATAAAATGATGTTTCAGCAACAGAAATCTTGGGATCAAGCCCTAGATTTGCCTTTTATTAATTATGTGATTTGGGACAAGTTGAGTAGCATCTCTAAGCCTCAAGTTTATCATACGTATGATGGATAACAGTATATATGATTGCAATAAAGATGAAATGAAATAGTGCAAACAGAGCACTTAGCCCAAGCCTGACAACTCAAAAACTATTAGCTATTACAAAAACATCATTACCATGATTAATCTTACAGTGAGTGCACAAATATTCAAAAGAAGAAGCAGTTGTTTTCTAATGTGGTTGTTTAAAAAAGATTTAGCAGAAACACTGAGATTTGACGGCAAACTTAATGGCAGTAGAAAAAAAAAGATTATACATGACAGAGCAAATTGCCATGAGAAAGCTCAAGATCATGATGATGTGTCCAGCAGATATTGAGAAGACAATTTGGGTAGAGTCTGTGTAAGGAGTGAAAGAAGAAGGACGTGAAGGGCAAGCTGGTGCCAGATTAGGAGAGGCCTTCACTGAGGTGGCTGGGTGGCTCAGTTGGTTAAGAGTCTGACTTCGGCTCAGGTCATGATCTCACGGTTCATAAGTTCGAGCCCTGCATCAGGCTCTGCGCTGACAGCCTGCTTTGGGTTCTGTGTCTATGTCTCTCTCTGCTCCTCCCCTGCTCGTACTTGTATGCACTCTCTCTCTCTCTCAAGAATAATAAACATTTTTAAAAAAATTTTTTTAAAAAGAAGAAGAAGAAGAGGCCTTCACTGCCGGACAAACAATATTGAGCTTTGGCCTGTAGGTGATGGGCTGTGAAAGGTTCTGTCCAGTAAAGTTAAATGACCAAAGCTGTGCTTTCTAAGAAAAGGTGAAAAGGAGATCCAAGATCGACAAGCCAGTGTGATTGTTGCAGTCCTGCTGCATGGCAGTGAGGACATTCCTTGCAGGAGTGTGAGGGAAGAAAGCTAGAGACTAGAAGCATTTTGATAGATAAAAAGAAAAAAAAAAAACATTTACCGAATGCAAGTATTGGTCACAGAACTACTCAAAGAAAAGGTGGCCAGGCCACATTTTCCCAATGAGTATTTAAGTCTCTAAACTCAAATTATGAAATTCCAGAGATACGTTGATTCTTCCAGGTATTTTAACGGCTGAGAAGGGTACCTTGCTCACTAGGCAACATTCAATCAGTGTGGGTGCTCATAATAATGTGATCTGTATTTGTACAACCGTTGCTAGCAGCATTATTCACAGTAGCCAAAAGGTGAAAACAATCCAAACGTCCACCAATGAATGGATAAACAAAATGTGATATATACATACATACAATGGATTATTATTCAGCCTTAAGAAGGAATGAAGTTCTGATTCATGCTACAATATGGATGAAGCTTGAACACATTAAGTGAATCAGCCAGGCACAAAAGGACAAATACACTGTGATTTCACTGATATGACATAACACAAGGAGACAAATTCCTAAAGACAAAAAGTAGAATGGTGGTTGCCAGGGGCTGGAGGAGAGAATGGGAAGTTACTGTTTAATGGGGACACAGTTTCAGTTTGGGATGATAAAAAAAAAAAAAAGTTCTAGAGATGGGTGGTGGTGATGATTGCATAACAATGTAAATGTACTAAATGCCACTTAAGTGTACACTTGAAATGGTTAGGTTTATGTTACGTATGTTTTACCAAAATGAGAAAAAATAATTGTGTGAATCTGATGCCCTGAGAAACAGCATGTTCTCTCAAAATAAGATAAAGGTAAGGCTTGCCAACACATTTAGCCTTGTGTTTAGCCAACTAAAAGAGACCACTCCTCTCCCCAGGTTAGACACCATTAGCTAGCTTGTCCAACTGGAAAAATAAAGAGGAAAAATGCCAACCATCACCTATATCAGAATGATAATGGTAGCCCAATGATGCATGTTTCTCTGCTTTTCACCTGCCCTAGTCTGACACTAAAGAAAAAATAAAAAGAAAGGAAGTCATTTTACCAGTTAAAGCAACCCCCCACCTTGGTACTTCCACTTGATGGCAAAGAAAAGGAAACTTGAGGAAAGGAAAAGTAACTTGCTGAAATATCTCCGTGCCCCTAAGTCCACAGCCGTGACAAATCCTCTACTGACAAATTCATTGAGCTTTGAGGGACCAGAATTACTTAATATACTTCTATCAATTAAAATTTCCCAAGTGGACACTGTGTTCAGCACTATGCTAGATGGAATGCAAATACAGAAAAAGTTTAAGACATGGTCCTTGCCTTTTAAGATCATATCTACTTGAGGGGACAAGAATCATACAATGATATAATAATGAACATTATGAGACAGAATATAATTAGGTGCTAAATTGTGTAGTACAGATTATAAGTGCTCTAGAAGGTCATAAAAATGTCTAACATCCTGTAGCAATGAATAATGGGTCAAGAAACCTTTACTCACTGGCCACTGGTAGGAGCAAGCAGAGAAACCTATAAAATGGAATAAAGGCTCTTAAAATATCTATTATATTTTAATTTTATGTGTAACACACCTCCTCCACCAAACAGTCCTTTTCTTAACTTTTTATCCAAATTTGTTTTTTTTCCTCAGCCTTGTTTACAAGCAATTAGAAAATGCCTCAAAGGAAAATAAACAAATGTGCCAACAGCCATTTGAAAGAATGTGTAAATTACCGTGAAACAGTGGTACTCAATGAAAAATTAGTAAATTCAGGCTTCATAAAAATAAACCTTTCATTCAAAGCTTGATTTGTTCAAAGCCAAGAAGAAATAGCTATAGGACTCCCCTCCTTCCCACATGAGGGCTAATAGGAGCCAAGGACAATTTTATTCATTTAACTTCAGAATTCAGACCATCTGCTTTCAAATGGGAATTTCACATCCCTCTGCACAACATAGATCAAAACAGACAGGGATTTTGTTTCTATAAGGACTCAAACTGTGAGTGTGTATATCTTTTTGTTCTGGCCAACCTCAAACATTAAAAGTTGTATGGCTACGTAGCTTAAGCAGTGAGCTGAAGAAGGGAAGCATTAGATTCTATTTCCTAGGCTGCCAGTGACTATGATCTCTCATCACTTTCTTCATCCCTTCTCCCGAAGAAGTGATCACACATATGCTACTCTCTCAGAAGTAAATATGGTGCTACTGGTATTTCTCATTCAACTACTAGCATCACATAATACTGGCAAGACTTGAGGGTAGTTCAAATAATATATTGTTGTGTAACAAACTACCCCAATACTCTGTGGGTAAAACAACCGATTTGTTTCACTTATGATTTTGTAGAGCAGGAAGTTAGTAGGGCTCAGTTCGTGGCTCATCTCACTCACCTGGTGCCGCTGATAGCTGAGGCCAGAGAATCACTATTCAGGATGGCTTCTCTCTTAAATGCCTTGCAGAGCTGTGGTGCTTCACGCTCACTCCTGTGTGCAAGTGCACACATTCTCGGGCTGTCTCCCTCTCTCTCTCTAGTTCTCTCTCACCATATGCTGTATCATCCTCCAGGAAGGGTGACAACTAGGGTAAGAGAAGAGGTACCTTGGGCATGAAATCTAAGGAGGCACTCATTCCCAAGTGCCTCCTTAAGAGCAAAGCTCCCTGAGTGCAAAACTTAAGGAGGTACTTACTCTCAGCATCTCACACCTGGAAGTGAGTGTCTCTCCAAATGTTGCACCCTAGGTACCTCATTTGTCTCATCCTTATCCTGGCTAACTCCAGGCCCTCTCCATGTACCCCAGTAGTGGTGGGGCTTCTCACAGCATGGTGATCTCAGGAGAATCATCCTTCCTCCACGGTGGCTATCTTCCAAGGGATAGGGAGTTCAAGCGCTGGGCCAGAAAAGGTCCTTGCATATAACTGGTACTGTGTCACTTTCTGTTGGTCACCTATTCTACTGGTCAAAGCAGTCACTGTATCTGTCCAGATTCATGGATAGAGAAACAGACACCATTTGTTGATGAGGGTGGAAGACGGTCTCATTGCAGAAGAGCAAGTGGTAGGAGAGACGCTGTTGCGGCCGTCTTAGGAAAATGCACTCTTCCACAGATTCCTTTATAAACTTTTCTTCACATTATTCCTGGGACACTATCACAGCAGCCTAATTAATATCACAGCCTCTGAACTTCATCTTCAGTTCAGTATACTGAGGCACAATGCTTGTGACTTGACCTTCCTGCAATAGTCATCTTATTAGTACCCTGGCTTAAAGTTTCCAGTGGTCCTCCAGCCTATAAGTAAAACCCATACTCATCTTCCTATTGTTAAAGTCTTTCATGATTTGGTGCCATCTCACTTGTTCTTGGTTGAATTGTATCCCCCAAAAAAGATATGTTCAAATCCTAACTCCCAGTACCTGTAAATGTGATCTTATTTGGTAATAGGACCATTACAGATGCAATAAAGTTAAGATTAGGTTGGGCCTAATCCAATGACTGGGATCTTTATTAGAAAAAGGAAAGAGAGATCTAGATAAAGAGGCCCAGAGGAGACACAGGAAAGAAGGCCATGTGAAGACACAGAAAGAGATCTTTGGCATCTACGAGCCAAAGAATGCCAATGATCGCCACGAGCCACCAAAGCTAGAAGAAGCCATGAAGGAGTCTTCCGTGGAGCTTTCAGAGGGAACATGGTCCTGCCAAAACCTGATTTCAGACTTCTGACTCCTTGACTATGACACATGAAATTTCTGGTGTTTTAAGACACAAAGTTTGTGTTAACTTGTTATAGTAGTCCTAGGAAACTAACATATCACCCATTCATTTCTACCCCTACTGCTTCCTAACATGCCCCCTTTATTAGGCAGGTCTCTTCCCTGTCCCTATCTTCCAATTAATTACTGCATCTCTCTTTGTCCTTACCTTCCACTAAAAGGAGCAAAGCAAAGCAGTGTGCATACCTATAAACTGTGGCTGAGTTAGAACTGGCATCTTCTGGTATTCTGCTAGGCAGGGCTCCTTGTCCCAAATGCTGAGTCAGAGCACACCTGATATAAAGAGAATTCTGCACATTTGTTAACTAAAAATAAATGTTGACAGGATATTAAGGTTTTTTTAGTAAATGCTTAAAATTAGAAATAGAACAATTCTTCCCCTGTCATGTTCTTTGTTCATCAAAAAGAAAAAAAATGTGTGAGAGACTAATTTATACGAAGAGATAATGCAACACTATAAAAGTCCTTCCTTGTCTGCTTACCTCTTAGCTGTGAGATAATGTATGATGAGTTCCAGTGGCTTTAATCAACTGGACCAAAAATGACTTACAGATGGTAATTCAATAATCTGGAGCTTAAGCAAGGTTGCCCTCATTATTGTTCCCATTTCAACTGTTGGAAACGGTGTATTAAAAGCTCCTCAAGGAATTAGGGAGGTCATTTATCCTTTTTTCAAAAACTACCTTATATAGTAATATGTGCAAAATAAATACAATTCTTTTTAATATGTTAGACATGGGATATCTTAGAGCACACGTTGATCACTCAGTTATGAATATAAATCATGTCAGAGATTTGAGGGACAGTATCTGGAATGTAGAAGTAATCACCCTGCTGTATCTTGTTTTAGTCAGTTACACCTGGAGCTCTGAATACCCCCCTGGTAGGTACCACACCCTTAAGGTAAGTAGACAACCTGAAAGGTATTCAGATGAGTGAGCAAAATGGAGACAAGGTTTGAAGAAAAGCAATACAGTGCTTTTCTTCAAATACAGTGATGTTTAACTTGAAGAACAAAAGTTTCAGTAGCGCCTGGGTGGCTCAGTGGGTTAAGCATCTGACTCTTGGTTTTGGCTCAGGTCATGATCTCATGATTTCATGGGCTCCAGCCCCACACTGGGCTCTGCACTGACAGCGTGGAGCCTGCTTGGGATTCTATGTTTCCCTCTCTCTCTGCCCCTCCCCGACTCACACTGTCTCTGTGTCCCTCAAAATAAATAAACTTTAAAAAATTTTTTTAAAAGTTTCAGAAAAAAACGTAATTATCTTAATATGTAAGAAAAACTTTTTGTAGTAAGGTAAGAATCAGACTTAGTTTTTATGCCCTAGAGAGTAAAGCTAATGTCAATAATTGAAAGTTATAGGAAGACAAATTTTCATTTGTCATAAGACAAATGCCTAAAAAACAATTTAGTAATTGTGAATAGTCCCTGGAAATAGTCACACAAGGATATGTAAACTTCTCAACAACAGTATCTTATTTATCTTTATAGCCCTAGTGCATACCACAGTTACTCCTGTGTATTAAGTGATTAATACATATTTGATAAGTAAAGAGAAATTCAAATGGTCCCATCTAAACCTAGGATTCCAATATTTTAGGATTTCGAAATGAATCAGTCACTAGTAGGACACACAGTCATAAGTTTCCTTATGTTGGATATGAATCCCTCAGGAAAATAAAGAAGGATTCCAAGTACCTGTTAGGGATATTTTAGGTGGTATCACGTAGTAATTACATGTAAAATGTAGGGGTGCCTGGGTGGCTCCATTGGTTAAGCATCTGACTTTGGCTCAGGTCACGATCTCACAGTCAATGAGTTTGAACCCCGCATCGGGCTCTGTGCTGACAGCTCAGAGTCTAGAGCCTGCTTCAGATTCTGTGCCCCCTCTCTTTCTGCCCCTCCTCTCTCTCTCCAAAATAAACACTTAAAAATTTTAAGTGTAAAATGTAAAATATTAAACAAATTCAAAGATTCAAATATAATTATTTACATATACATTCAACCTTCCTATAATTCCTCTTATTCAATGTCTTATTATCACAGACATTACCCTCAGGGCTTTCATAGTCCCTCAAAAACATTCATTGAAAGTTGACTGTGTGCCAGGCAAGTCTAGTACTTTCAAGCAATTTAGCAAGGTAAGTATTAACATCTTCACTTGAAGGCCAAAAAAGTTATGTAAGTTATCCAAGTTCAGGCTGCTGCTAGCCCACATAGAGCACCTGTGCAAATTTTTAAAGAGCAAGGTACCTCTTTCTCAAGACATTTTACTTCCATTTGTCAGAAAATATGTCATAACATACTAATCTTACTAGAACAAGAAACTTTACTGTCCTCTGACACAAAATTGCCACAATAAATGTTCAAATTGATAACATCTATGATATATAAATAGTGTGCACTTTAGATGGGTTTCTTTGTGCAGTGCACAATCTACTCAACAGTAAATGACAATTCTGTATGAGCTCTGACAAATGAAGCACCATGGATATTATTCCAAAGGACTCCTACTGACTCCCAACCAAAATGAAAATGATCAAGAATTCACACAAATTAAATAACTCTCTGGCTGCATAGGACTACTCTCTCCTTTCAGCATTGTTACATACTCAAAGCACTCATAAAATGTATTTATTTGGATGTAAACCAAGTGAATACATGGAAAGCAACTAATGCTGAATGGGTAAGAAAGGTTTCTCATAGATCCCACCATCAGCATCTTCCAGACAAGACTGCTTCTCCAAAGCCTGTTTTTACCTAACAGGCAAAGTGGAAAATATTCTTAAGATCAGTATATTATAGTTGCTCTCAAGTCAACAAACACTTAATTTGAACCTGAAGGTCTTAATTATTACAAACATGACTTGAATCAGATTGCACTAAGATGTCAAAGTGTCTCAACTCAATATTCAATCAAGTTCTGGAAGAAAGATATTTAGATAACAAAGGTTTTTGTGAAAAGATTTTGCCATTTCCTAAGGGAAGATACCAAATAATGTGAAATGGCCTGAACATCCAATGAAAATAAAAATTCCTTAGAAAAAGCGGTGTGTGTTTACGTGGTGATTTATTAATCCAAAACACCCTTTTTGGGTCTCTATTATGTCACAGGTTTTGTGTTACATGCTGAGAACATAGTGATGACCAAATTCAGACCATGTTCTGCCCTCATTCCAGCAGGCAAAATTAATGTAAGAAAGGAGAGTAATATGTGCTACAATAGAAATCTAGAAAAAGTGTGATAGGCCCAAATGATCTTGCCTTGTTTTGTTCTCCATACATGATTTCTTAGAGTTTAGGTAAATAAAGCTTACGAAAATATAAGCAAGCTTTAACACTAACTTAAAAGCGAATCACTATCGTCATACCTGGCACACAGTAATATGGAATAGATGTGGAATGAATAAATAAATGAACTTCCCAGCTTACAAATTAGAGTCAGGCTACAAGCAAACAACCACATCAATTATAAAAGAAGTGTTCATGAATACAAAATATTTTTAAATAGCCAGAAGCCTAAGGCAATTTGAATTGAGAAAAGAGGCCATTTAAATACAAACCTCATACTGACCAGCTTAAAACATACATAAATTATTTGTGATGTCTCTTAGGGCTACTTAATGATGTATTTTTAACACATCCGTAGCACATTTATTTTTATTTGCAAAGTCATGTGGACTTTTTTTTCCCCCTAAATCCCAACCATAGCTATCAATAGGGCTTTGGCAAGAGTGATCAATTATGAGGACCCTAATAATTTCCATTGTTTTCAACCATTCGGACAGAGAAGATCTGAGCTTAAAATCAAAAGAGAGGCAGATTCCTTGTTGTACAGAGAATATCTTTGTTCACGAATCCCAACTTTTCGGGTGAATAATGTGGGGAAGGTTTGTAGCTTCAACGGTTTTAACCACCGTACCCTAACCAAGCCTCTCCAGAGATATTTTACTGAAATAGAAACAAAACTCTACATGCCTTACTCACTTTTTCCTCTAATTCTGGGTTTTAAACTTTTTCTTTTTCATTCATCTCACATTCCGTGATAAATACCCTGAGGATGGAAAGCAGTCTGTGCGGTTCTCTCTCACCAGCACCTGCCCAGCCCCATACACAGTGAAGCACTTAAAAAGCTTTGTGGTGACTGTTCTATACAGTAAGCCACCTCACACATGAAACCCTGGAGGTGGCACTTTTTTAAACATACTTTTAGGCGATGCCTGATGTGAAGAATCACAAAGCTCTAAAATTCAAAGAGGCCTTTACACTGTTTAAGATGCAGTTGTTTAGGGCGCCTGGGCGGCTCAGTCGGTTAAGCGTCCGACTTCGCCTCAGGTCACGATCTCGCGGTTTGTGAGTTCCGGCCCAGAATCTGGTTCTGCGCTGACAGCTCAGAGCCTGGAGCCTGTTTAAGATTCTGTCTCCCCCCCTCTCTCTGCCCCTCCCATGCTCATGCTCTGTCATAAACGTTAAAAAAAAATTTTTTTTAAAGATTCTGCTGTTGTTACAATTTTTAAGTCTGTGAGTTTCTTGCAGCCTAATTTCCACCACTACCACTTACCAGAAAATAGTTCCAAACTTTCTACGAGAAGTCTATGGAACTTTAGAAGGGGAAGAAAGGAGGTGGTAACCATAGCTTTATGGCTCACGCGCCAGCCGGAATATCGCAGGGCTCCTCCCCTTGGCCTTGGCCTCTTCAGGTTCCCTCTCGCCCCAGTGGCTCCCTGATCTACGCTTGCGCAGAGGACCCGCTCTCTGGTCGGCGCTTGCGCAGAAGACGCGGCTGCAGGGGACCAGACAGGCCCGAGAGGCCAGAGTGGCGCGTGCACGACTCCGGGTTGTCTAAAGCCTTAGAAGATGATGGAAAATTCACTGTTGCCTTTTCCAGAAAGAGCCATTTGTGTTCGGGCCTGTTCTTTTCTTAAGCTCCCAATTAGGCTTCCTGTATCTCCTTCCTGACTCTTGGTTAAACTCCTGAGGCTCAACCTACGGGCCTCAAAAATATTGGGCAGTTGTACTGCCCTCCTAACTATAGGAACATGAGTACCTCTCCACTCAACTCCATTCACACAGTCACAGATAACCATGCTAAAAATTAACAATAGAAGATATACCGGGAAGAGGTTATCGCAGCATTAAGAGATAGTCCTAGGGAGCAAATGCCTGGGTGGCTCAGTCAGTTAAGTGCCCAACTTCAGCTCAGGTCATGACCTCATGGTTTGGTTTGTGGGTTTGAGTCCCGTGTTGGGCTCTGTGCTGAGAGCTCAGAGCCTGGAGCCTGCTTCAGATTCTGTGTCTCCCTCTTTCTCTGTCGCGCCCCCACTCATGCGCACATGCTCTCTCTCAAAAATAATCATTAAGAAAAAAATTTTTAGGGGCGCCTGGGTGGCTCTGGTGGTTAAGCGTCCGACTTTGACTCAGGTCATGATCTCACGGTTTGTGGCTTTGAGCCCCACATCGGGCTCTGTGCTGACAGCTAGCTCGGAGCCTGGAGCCTATCTTCGGATTCTGTGTCTCCATCTCTCTCTGACCCTCCCCTGCTCGAGCACTCTCTCTCTGTCTCTCAAAAATAAAGAAACAAACAAACAAACAAACATTAAGAAAAAATTAAAAAAAAAAAAAGTTGTTGCGTTCAAGCCCCACAGAGCATGGGGCCTGTGCTGACAGCTCAAAGCCTGGAGCCTGCTTCGAATTCTTTATCTCCCTTGCTCCCTGCCCCTCCTCCACTTGTGCTCTCTCTCTGTCTCTCAAAATAAAAATGTTTAAAAAAAATTTTTTTGGAGAAATAGTCCTATTAGTCATTTGTACAGCTGAAGAATTTTACACCAAAAAGGGAAATGTAGCCTGAGACCAAGCATTTGTTATAAGTTTTTCATATAATAATTTTGACTGTAATTATTTTGACTATAACTCTTACTAATATCCGGTATTGAAATGTAAAATATATACATAAATTGAACTTCTCTTAGATAAAGTTCCATTCATATTATAAACGTTCTCAAACATTAATAGACAGATTAAATAAAATACTGCATTACCATTGGGAAACATATATAATAGCACACTTGCAAAGAAGATCCATTTCTCAGTAACTTAATGGAAATTTGGGACCATTTATGTCTACAGTTTCGTGAGATATTGGTATTCAATGCAGTTTACGTGGAACAATTAAATAGGAGCATACAATTTGAATCACACAATTAAAGTGACAAAAAGCGGGTTCTAATATACTATAAATTTTGTATAGTGAAAGACTGATAAGTTAGTTCTTGATTCAAAAAGAAAAATAACTAAATTCAATTTCTTTTTGAAAAAAGACATTAGTTTTCTCTCTGGGACTGATGAAAAAATACAGATTTCTACCTTATCTTCAGTAGGTGTATGTATGCAGATTTGGTAAGGAACTGCACAGGCAGAAATGTTAAAAATTCATATATATTAGCAACAGAAGAAAATCACTAAAAGATGTGCAGGTCTTTCTGCCCACAGGTCCTATCCCCCTGCTATAATAGGAGCACATTTTACACCATGAAAAACAAACAAACAAAAATCATTAAAAGAGAGATTTCCTCAGGTACTCATAAGGTCGAATTTTTGTGCTCTTACAACTTTTTTCATTAAAAAAGTTTCTCATTAGTCCTACAAATTTGGATACTAACAAATATTTCTAATACTTCCAGGTCTGTATAAATTTCCCTCATCATCACTCTTCTCCTCTATTAAAGTCAAATGTACATCTGGTTTACACAGAGGAAGCATAGGGCTAGGCAACTGGTAAGTACTCATATTCAGTCAACAGATATTTATTATAAATTATGCACACATTGTATTAAATACTGCAATAGTAGGGATTACACAAAATACATTTTTAAAAAAGCCAGCATTCTCGATTTGTAAATGAAAAAAATAAAATGAATATAAATACAAAAAAATTGAACAGTAAAGAGGAGAAGGAATGAAATGGAATGGGATGGAATAAAATGCTAAAATGAAAAGAAATGGGAAGTTTTTTTCTACTCTTGGCTTCCAGCTACATAATTACCATATTATTCTACATTTTTCTACATTACCGTAAAAGATTTAAGGACATAATTTATCCTATTTTTTGCAGTATCTTTAACACCTGCCACAGTGGAGAATATAAATTTAAGTAAGATAAATAAATAGTAAGATGTTACACAAAAGAAACAGAAAATGCTATGAGCACTGAAACCACCACTATGAATATAATTACCTCAAGCATTAAAGAATGTTTATTAACCATAAGTGAAATAAATCATGTAAATGATTTCTCCAATTCTTATTTCTTAAAATCCATCATTTATGTCTTTGAAGTAGGAACTTAAGTTTTAGAAGTGACATTCTTATTGATCTTTGCAGTAAAAACTAAATCTTTCAAGAGTAGTTCAGGCTAGATTTCCAGGTTTTTCATAACAGAATATAATTTACATGTATGTAAATATGCATGTAATTTTCTAAATATTAAAATACTCTTTTTAATCATATTCCTCATGGAGTGTCTGAACAAAAACTAAACGCTTCTAAGCTGTTTTTATTGAGTAAGAGGGGATCCTGACACCTTATTACCTAATCCTACTAGAAACTCTGGCATACAGGAACTAGCAGCCCATGGGCACTAGAGTCATCTGAAACGTGGAACAGTTTTGAAACCTGGAACAGGGTGACAGAGGTCTGAAACCTGGAATCTGTTACATTCAACCATATGCTCAAACACACACATCTGACTTCCACCCAGGAGATAGCCCTGACCTCTTTAGAAATTGCAGAGTAAACTGAGAAACCAGCTCCAAGGATTATGTGCTTTGCTTTGCCTCAGGGGCCCCAATTTACATCCTAATGGGTCTGAGAAGTTTCCATGACCAAACCCAAGAAAAAGAGGCAGAGACCTAAAGGTTCATAAATGACCCATGCTGACTATTCTGTGGACACAAGCCAGTTTGTACCCCACTCTCTGAGGAAAGCAGATCATATGCTCAGGATTGAACTGCTTTACCCTAGTTGTATGTAAATTATTCATTACCCCCTCCTTTTGCACATTTTGCCCTTAACTTTCTGTGTTCTCCCTGCTTTCAATTTGCCATTTCTTCTCTAAGCTACTTCAATTACCTTATGCTCTGCTCTCCTCAGAAACTTAACCAGGAAACTGGATTTATTACCCAAAAAACTGAATCAAATATTTATTTTCGACATATCGGGGAGCAGGGGAAAAAGCTGCTTGGTGATGTCTTTGATAGTCAGCTTTTTGGAAATCAATTGCTTAAATTACTCTTTTAAATCTTTGAACTATGCGTTCTGACTTTTTCTGATTGCATATTAACGTTGCAGTAAATTATGAAAATGTTGTAATTCATTTCTGTAAGTCAGTGCCGCCATATGAACAGCAGGGGGCAATAGCATACCAAGAATTGTGGAAACTGTCCCAGCCTCTGGGAAACACTGTTGAATTGCTGCACTGGGTCTGTGTACAACTCCACGATGATCTCAGCTCTCAGATGAAGTCTTTTGTTTTGTGTCCTATTTTACAATGCACTGTTCAGTTTTCTATATGAGTTGTGACTTATTCAGACAGCATTTCACTGTGACCATTTAGCTTAAGAAAAAGAAAGGTGAAAGAGAAGGAAAAAGAGGAAATGAGGAAAGAAAATTAAAACGCACCAAATAAAACACATAGACAAGGAAGAAGTAATATTTCATATACTTAAAGTTTGTCCCTTCTCTGTTCCCATCCACTTGAATCCTGAACAGTTTTTTCTGAATTGCAGACCACTGTAATTCCCCACTCCCCTCACCACGTACACACACCCATTTTATTCTACCACCTCTGCCATACAGTTTTGTTGAAACAACAAATTTCTTTATAAAAAGGAAAAAAAACTTGTTTAAGCCAAATACCTGACTTTTTAAAAGAATTCAAAAAACTCCTATGTTGTGTTCTGGCCCTTTAGCCAAGCTTCCCAGTATAGAATTTTAATGTTTTTATGCTTTTTGAACATTTTTAGTCAAGATACATTTCACTGATACGTTTTAATAAAAATTCTTCCAGGGCGTCCGGGCGGCTCAGTAGGTTAAGCCTCCGGTTTCAGCTCAGGTCATGATCTCGAGGTTCGTGGGTTTGAGCCCCGCGTCGGGGCTCTGTGCTGACAGCTAACTAAGAGCCTGGAGCCTGTCTTCAGATTCTATGTCTCTCTCTCTCTCTCTCTGACCCTCCCCTGCTCACGCTGTCTCTCTCTCTCTCTCTCAAAAATAAATAAAACATTTAAAAAATTTAAAAACATAAATAAAAATTCTTCCCCTGTAAACTCACACCTTCAGATAAATAGCGAAAAGCTGTGGTTGTCAAGCTATATCTGGTGTGTTTGGGGGTAGAATGTAAAGTAGAAACTAAAACATTACAAATGTTAAAAGTATATTCAAGGATCATTCCCTTTGCATTGGGAAGGTGTTCAGTAATCCAGTCCTCAAAGTCAGCAGGGATGAAATTACTTTCATGGATAAATTGAGTTGCACCCCAAAATATAATACCCTTAAGCCTGGCTTCCTCTTCTACCTAGGCTGGAATACCCAGAGTTATTAATGTATTCCCATAGAGTTATTGAGTTATGACTGTGTAGTGGCAGCAGTAATATTATTTCAACATCCAGCACCAAAATTCCTCTTGAAGGGTAGTCTTGTTAACCCCCTGATTGACAGGACTCTATCTGATCCTCTTTGACTTGGTCCCCTCTGGCCTATCTCCTACCTTCTCCTGCATACTTCACTCTATCCTCACCAGCCTCCTTGCTGTTCTTGGAAAACATGCCTGGTAGTCCTGTGCCTGGGGGCCTGTGCTGCAGCTATTCTCTCTCATCAGGATAAATCTTACTTTACTTATCCAAATGACTCATCCCTTCACCTACTTCACGTTCATGCAAAAGCCACCTTCTCAGTGAAGACTTCCCTGACCACCTATGTAAAATGGAATATTGCCTTCACCCTTCCTCCTTTATTTTCCTCAACAGCACTTATCATCAAATATGCTATATGTTACACATATAAATAAAATATGAGATGAGATATCTGAGACCAAACAACAACCAGAAGAAGGCTTCACCCTGCTATTAAAAGAACAAAAAAGGTTGGTTGATTCCAAAGCAAAACCTAACTCTATGCTGCATGTCAAAATCAAATACGTGACTAAAACAAAATAATTTAGAAACACTAGTGAAGAAAGGATAGGCAAAGGTAAACCAAGAAAATGCAAAGAAAAAGAAAAAAATTGTCATATGAGATTCAGTTAACTAGAGTTCCGTCCAAAAACCATAACTGAGACAAAGAGCACCGGATAATATACTAAAGACTACAATTCACAGTGCAAATAAAATATTTATGAAAAATATGCAGCAAATAATACAGTAGCTTCTTTCTCATAACAGAAACTACAAGAGATTCAAAGAGAACAGAAAAACATAAATAATAGTAAACTTGAGTACACTTCTCTTAGTCCAAGACAAAAAAATTGTACAAGAAATCATTCACAAGAATTTACCCTAATTTACATATAGACAAATGTATACCTAAAATAATTACATAGAGAAAAATACAATAACATTCTGAAACAATATGGTAAAGGTAAAAATCCATCACCATCAAAACATTAAGAAAACCTCACCTTAAAATTTAATTTTTTCTGTAAAACATATCTTGGCTTAAAGGGAAATACCAATTGATACTGAGAATTTCTAGGAAAAAAAATAATGAAAACACGACATCAGAGTCTTCAAGAGAATGCTAAATAATAGTCATAATAAAATTCATAGATTTAAATATTATATCAATAAAAATGAGCCAAATCAATGAGTGAGACATCACACTCAAAAAGAAATATTTAAATCTTGTTCTGTTCTGTTTTGTTTTGTTGTTTCTACTTTGGATTTAATTTTCTTTTTAACTAAACAATCTAGATTAGAAAACAACCTGAAAAAAGTAAACCCAGCTGTATTAAATTGCATTTGACAATTTTATAATTAGCTATAATATTGATACTATTATTTTAAAACTATATGTTAGAAGAAAAAGTAAATAAGTAATTTGGTTAATATTATTAGTTACTACACATTTCTGTAGAAAAGTGATACAATGTAAAATCAAATAAGTAAAAAATTCTATGTTTCATTAGAAATGGAATATCCGAACAAATTTATTATTTTTATCTTTCTTTGAAAAACTACATATTTCCTAGATCTTGCATTGTAAAGTCTGAAAAGTAATAACAACAAGCTGTTTAGCCATGAATATTCCTTAAGTGCATAGACTGTGGTCACCAAATATGATTTTCACTGAAAGTAATGAGGACTCCTTTGAGAAATGGCTGGGTTCTATCTGGAGCAATAAACGAGACTGTTCCAGTATGAGACTGGGACTCTTACAGCGTCAGAAAGCAAGGAAGCTATCAAGATGTTTGCCGTTGTCAAATGAACACAGGAGCTAAAGATGGGCAATTTGAGCTTTAAAATGAATAATCACTGCAATTACATGAAAGTGAAAATAGAGATTCCACTAGAATCAATGGAAAACTCCTAGAAGCAATAGGAAATTCAATATGGTAGCAATATGTAAAATTACATATAAAAATCAATATCTTCATATATTTAAGCAATGAGCAGTAATAGGGAAAAATAGAAGAGCTGACCCCATATACATTAACAACAAAAAAGAAAATACTGTAGGAATATAACAAGAAATGGGAAAAACTTCTATGAGAAAAACTTAAAAGCCTTCCTAAAACACACAAAGCTGGGATGCAAATAAAAGTAAAAGTAATCCTCACTCTTCAATAGAATAATACAAAATCATAAACTGATAGCAATTTTTAAAGTATTTTTATGGCTCTAGATTCTACAGTTCATATGAAAAAAAATAAATTAGTAAAAATACCCAAAAAAGAGGGGAAAACCCAGTAATGAGACAGGCCTAGCTCTACCAGATATTGTTATATATTATATATTTTCTGTAATTAAAACAGTATATTAGCACATGAGTAGACAATCAGATCAATGGAAAAAACAGAAAATATAGACCCAAGTACAAAGTGGAAATTTATGTATGTGATAAAAGTGGTACCTCACATCACTGGGAGAAAAGTATACTTTTTAAAACTGAATGTTGAGGGTGCCTGCTGGCTCAGTCAGTTAAGCAACCGACTTCAGCTCAGGTCATGATCTCACATAGGTTCCGGCCCCACATCAGGCTCCGGCCGCACATCAGGCTCCCTGCTGTTAGCATGGAGCCTGCTTTGGATCCTCTGTCCCCCTCTCTCTGCCCCTCCCCTGCTCTCTCTCTCTCTCTCTCTCTCTCAAAATAAATAAACATTAAAAAAATAATAATATTGAATGTTAAAAAAGCTAAATGGACCTTTGAAAATAGATAACATTGGATATAATTGGATATAATATTACCTAGATGGAATTGCAGCAAAAAATTTAAAAAAAGGTTTTTTTCAACGTAAATCTTATAATGAAGAACCAATCATGAATATCCAGATTGAAGGCTATTCTGGAAAACCACTGGCCTGAACTTTTCAAACATGTGAATGCCAATAAATAAATAAGGCTGGGGAAGTGTTCTAAATTGAAGGGAACTAAAGAGACTTAATAACTAAATGCAATCTGTAATCCTTGTTAAATCCTGGATTTATATTTTACAAACACCAATAGAGTAAGCAAGGTTTGGAGGTTTGGGGACCACTGAGGAAATTCGAATCTGAATTATATATATTCGATTATAATAATGTTAACAATGTTTAGTGGATTCCGACCCTCTATGTCTTTGGAGCTCATGCTACGTTGTCTAAAGACATCGTATTGTAATCCTATGGGACAGTAGTCCTCAGTAAGGGTGAATTTGCCCTACTCTCCCCTACACACATTTAGCAGCATCTAGAAACATTTTTAATTGTCACAGCCGGGTGCAAGGGAGGGCTGCTGCTGGCATCTAGTGTACATTGGCCGAGGATGCTACTAAATATCCTACAGTGAACAAGACAGCTCCTCTCTCCAAACCCCACAACAAAAAATCATCTTGCCTAAAACGTCAGTAGCGTCCTGGTTGAGAAAACTAGGTGCGGAAGAATCCCTTATTCGTAGAGTATAGATAGATATTTGGATGAAATAAATGAAACTGTCCTTTGAGCAGGTGAAGGTAACATTAAGGGTGAAGGGTTATGATGTTTATAACGGGCTCAAACTGTTCATTTAGAAACCACTGTACGTGTCCTTCCGCCTTGGCTTCCCTCCTCCCTCCGGGATGGAGGAGGGACGCCCCCCCAGCCCTGGAGCGGAGCTGACTGGCGGAGCCTGCGCGTTTAGAGGAGCCTGCCAGCGGCCACTGCGCAGGCGCCGGGTAGCTCGCCGGACTCCCGCAGCGCTTCTCCAAAAGTTCCAGTCCAGCGAGTGGACCACCGTCCAGCACAGCTGCACACAACAGAAAAGGGAAAAGAAAACTCCCCGGAGGCTCCGTTGGCTTCGCTGGGAGTGACGAAGATGCTTTCCCACTGGAAGCCCGGAAGCTTCCTCCTTTGCAATCCAATGAGGGCTGCAGTGAAGCCGCTCATCCTTTTGAAGCCCCCTGCCGGGAAGAGCTAGTCGTGGGTGGACCCGCGGTGCCTGGCAGTCCCCTTCCAGGCTGGATTCTGCAGAGGTGAGTTTTTATACTCTCTTCAGTGCATTCCCCCCTTCCTGTGTCTGACGAGCCTGGGCAGTACTACATCTCGTGATACCACTGACTGAAAGTGCCCCGGGCAGGCGCATTCCACACCCAGCTCCTCACCAGCAAGCGCTCGTCTGTCTAGGCGACGTTTTAGATACCTTACAGTTCTTTAGTTTAGAGTCCCTTAATCTAGGAGTTGGCACGCGTTTCCTGTGAAGAGCCAGATAGCAAATATTTTAGGATTTGCACGTTGGAACGATCTCTGTCGCATATTTGTCTCTGTTTCAACAACCTCTTAAAAATGTAAAAAAAAAAAAAAAAAAAATCTTAGCTACTGGTCTTAAAAAACTTGCAAATTATGATGATTAGATTGATCATTCACTTTACCCAGCACAACGCTAGAGCTTCTTTCTGGCCTGCACCCTATCCCAGGTTCTACCACAATCCAGTAAGGACTTGGGTTCCACGAGGGCTATTACCCACCACGTTTACTAGACTTCACCTGCCCAGATTAATTTTCAATGTTTTTGGGTCCCTGCACCTGCACTTCTGCTCTGCCTCCCTGCCAGATGGCCCCTGGTGAATTCCTGGCAGTCAGCAAGGGCACCAAGAAACCCCCAGACCGCAGCCAAACCCTCCTTTATTCTAAAATGGCAATTGCTTCCTATCTGGAAACAAAAGCCAAAGTTTCTACATTTTTAATAAATTAGAATAAAGGTAATATGGGAGTTTGTCAGGCAATTGTATTTTTATAGCATTTTTTCTAGTGATAAATGTAATATATGTTCACTATGGTAATTAGGAAAATACTGAAAAATATACAGAAGAGAATAAAAATTTTCCATAACCCAATGTACCAAAAAGAGAGAGAGAGAGAAGGAGAGAGAGAGAAGAAGAAAAAGCCCTACTAAATATTTATGTATTCTTTTGGTCCTTTTTTTCAATATATACTAATAGGACAACTTATTGAAAAACTGGGCTTTTGAAAATATTTCCTAAGAAACCTCTGTTAAAGTCCAAAATACAGAAAAGTATGCAAACTATAAATGTACAGTTCAGTAAGTTTTCAAAGACTAACGCAGATATACCCTTGCAACCACCATCCAAATCGAGAAATAGACCATTCCTAGCACCCTTCATCCCCTGCCCAGTCAGGGGCAGCTTCTCCCCAGATGTAACCACTGTCTTATCCTCCCAAATACATAGATTAGTTTTGTCCTTGAATTTCAATGAAATGAATTATCCGTTAAGTTTTCTATAGTATTTGGTTCTTTCACTTTATATTATAATTAAGATTAAGCCATGTAGTTGCTTATAACAGGTCTTTTTTTTAAATTATTTTATGCTGTTGGGCATTCCATTATATGAATATAACACATTTTATGTATTATACTATTTTTAAGTAACAGATTTATTGAGATATAATTCTTCTATCATACAGTTCATCCATTTAAAGTATACAATTCAATAGGTTTTTTAGTACATTCACAGGTAGATGCAGTCATCATCACAATCTTAGAACATTTTCATCACCTCAGGCAACTCCATACTCTTTAGCTAACGTTTACATGTCCCCCCATCCTCTCCAACCCTACCTAACCACAAATCTACTTTCTGTCTTTATAGGTTTGCCTTTTGTGGACATTTCATAAAAATGGAATCATATAATATGGAGTCTTTTGTGACTGGTCCCTTATACTGATACTGGATATTCATGTTTCCAGGTTTGGGGCTATTACAAATAATATTACTGGAAAATTATTATACATATCTGTATGTTTTTTGTATCTATGGATAGATTTGTAATACATAGATACGTATTTCTGTGAGATATATACCAAAGAATGGAATAGCTCAGACATAGGTTATGCTTATGGTTAGTGACAGTTGATAGTGCCAAACTGTTTTTTTTAATTTACACCCCCACCAGCACTGTATAATGAGTTTTTATTGCTCCACACCCTCACCAACATTTGGTGGTTATGTGATTTCAATTTATACTTCTCTGATGACTGATGAAAAAGAACATCTTTTCATGTGATTATTAGTCATTTGAATATCCTCTTTTAGTAAAGCACCTATTGAGTATTTTTTTCTATTGGGTTTTTGTCTTTTTCTGCTTGACTTATTTATTCTGAGTCCATTTTCATTTATAAGTACTGCCAAAAAAAACAAAACAAAACACCTTTCCCTAGTCTGTGGCTTGCAATTTAACATCTCACTGTTAAATTTTAATGAATGTAACTTTGTTATTTTTATTAAAGTCTAATTTATCAAACTTCCTTTATGGTTCATGCCTTTGCTATCCTCCTTAAGAAATCATTGCCTACAAGGATTTTCTCCTATGTTAAATTAAAAACATACTGTTTTTCCTTGAACATATAGATCTAACCATGTAGAATGGATTTTGTAGCATGGTATGAAGTAAGGGTTAATTTTATTTATTAACTTTTATATAGCCAGCCTACTGACCACAGTCCAAAAGACCCCACTTGCAGTCCTGCCTTTGTCATAAACCAACAGAAAGACAAATCAACACAGATGTTGTTATTAGTAGACAAAGACTCTAAAATAACCTTGAGAAATGCATCTAAGAATCTTATTAAAGAGAAGATAAAATAGATGAAGAGGTAGGAAATCTCAAGAGAGATACAGATAATAGTTTTAAGGGGTTTTTTTTAATGTTTATTTTTGAGAGAGACAGAGTGCAAGCAGGGGAGGGGCAGTGAGAGAGGGAGATAGAGAATCTGAAGCAGGCTCGAGGCTCTGAGCTGTCAGCACAGAGCTCACCGTGGGGCTGGAACCCACAAACCACAAGATTAGGACCTGAGCCAAAGTCGGACACTTAACCAACTGAGCCACTCAGGCGCCCCCAGATAATAGTTTTAAAAACTGGAAATCCTAGAATTGAAAAATACAGTATCTGAAATTATTTGATAGGTTTATCAGTGGTTTGGGCACAATAATGAAAGGATCATTAAACTTTAAGACAGGTCACTAGAACTCATCCAGATTTAAGTAACTTGAGGAAAAAAATGTTTTTAAATAAGCAAAGCATCAATGACTATGGAATAGTATCAAGTGGTCTAACATACATGAAATTGAACTCCCAAAAAGCAAGGGAAGAGAGTATGAGACAGAAAAATATTTGAAAAAATATTAGCAAAAGATTTCCAAATTTGTTCAAATATATTTTATCCAGGATGTTCACTTGTTTTCAGTAGAGACTTGATCCTAATATCCTAGCTTGCTATGAATGGAATTTATAAGTTAACATAAATCTACATCAATGAGCCACTGGCCTTTTTTGTTTGTTTGTTTGAGGGGAGGGGCAAAGGGAAAGAGAGAGAATCTTTTTTATTTTTTAACATTTATTTATTTTTGAGAGACAGAAAGACAGAGCATGAGCAGGGGAGGGGCAGAGAGAGAGGGAGACACAAAATCAGAAGACAGGCTTCAGGCTCGGAGCTGTCAGCCCAGAGCCCAACGCAGGGCTCGAACTCTGAACCGCGAGATAATGACCTGAGCCAAAGTTGGACACTTAACGGACTGAGCCACCCAGGCACACTGGGAGAGAGAGAGAGAATCTTAAGCAGGCTCTGTGTCTAGCAAAGCCTGAAGCCATGGAGCCCCACGTGGGGCTCAATCCCACAACATGAGATCATGATCTGAGCCGAAATGAGGAGTCAGATGCTTAACTGACTGAGCCACCCAGGCATCACTAGGACATTATAAAGTCACACAAAATGTGGAAAAATACCTTGTTGGTTGGAACCATCTTGAGTATTACTGTACTTTTATAAATGTTGCCTACTCACTGAAGGCCAGTAGGACCACCCCAATCATGATAAAATCAAAATGTCCTGAGTTTTTCAAAATATCTCTTGGTGCATAACATAGCCTTGCATACATTGACCCCTCTTTCCAGTGACCTGCCACTGCCTCCTTTGTCCACTCCCTTTTGAACCTTATCTTCTAATACTCACATCTCTCAAACCACACTGACCTCTTTCCATCTCACAGCTTTTAGGATTATTTTTCCCTCTTCCCAAATGTTCCTCCACCAAACAGCGATATGACCGATTCTTTTCTCCTCCTCAGGTCTTTGTTCAAATATTATTTCCTCAGCACAACGTGTAGATAAAACAAGACAAAACAAAAACCGTGCACATTCTCCCCCCCCATCTTAGTTTATTTTTATCTATAGCCTTTTTTTGTATTTTAATTACATAAGTTGCTATTGTCTCACTTTCCCCACCACTAGAATGTAACTTCCTGTGAGGGGGCAGAGAAATTTACCAATTTTGCTTTCTGTAGTATCTTCAATATCAAAAATGAGTAAAACACTATTATTGTTAACATCTTTCTCAGGGCTGACATGTGGGCAATGTTAATTTATTCCTAATAATCCCCTATATCTTTCAGGGTATTCCTTCAGTTTTCATAAATAAAAAACCCTGATAGTACTCTAGTAATTTACATTTTTAAGGTATGTCTGAGTTTCTTAGCAAAAAGAATTACAGCAGTCAAGTCTCCAGCTTTTTACCAAGGAGAGTAAGAAGTATGATTTGACTGTTTCCAAAGCAACAAACAGCTTTACCTGATTAAGTAGACCGAGGGTTCCTCCTTATAAGATTGAAGTATCCAACCAAATTGCCAAGAGCCCTCTCACAAAGAAAAACTGCTCAGAGCTATTGTCACAAAAAAATTTGCCTATTCAATTATAAGCTAATTTGAATCAACTTTTTGTCTATAGGCATTCAGGCTTCAAGATGGATGATGAACTTTCAAAAAGGAAAGAGATGGAAAATCATCAAAATTACCATAAACTGTGCTGCCAACTAAATATATTTCCCTTTGTAGCATGTGCAGAGTCAAGGAAAATTATATTCCTGCATTATGTAATCCACTGACAGCCTCCTTACCTACTGTCTTAATCCAGGCTATTCTTAAATGCAGAGCCTGAGACAAAGGTACACACATTCTATTTGGGAATGTGATCTCAGGGAGCAGGAATAAAAGGGGGAGTGAACAGGTGTAAAAAGGAAAGAAAATCCAAGCAAAACAGGTAGTGTAATCAAGTCCTCCACCACTGTTAACGGGTACTTAGTGCATGCACATCCTTCTCAGGATTCTTCCCCAACCTTGTCTCAGAACCATCCACCCAAAGGATGAAAGGGAGAAGCATTTATCTCTCAGCAGCTGCCTTCTAATTGTTGAGGGCTGCTCCCATGGGGTGTTAACTTCTCCATGTCTATGGGTTGCATAGACAGGAGAGCCTTACTGGCACCAGAACATGACACATTACCGCATCAGAAAAGCCTTGGGGCAGGAAGCTTAGATTCTTGCTGTGTACCTGGAGTGAGGCACTATCAGCACAGAGCAGGGTGAAACCTACTCCAAACTCTTCACCAGAGCTGTGGCTGGAATCAGAGGTTAGAGAGATGTGGGACAGTGCACAAGAGGCATCTTCTAAGCCTACAGAAGGTGCTATTATCCTATTCCAAATTTATAGCCCTCCTTTCTATCATCAAAATTTCAGTGTCCAGAACAAGGTTGTTGAAGGGGTGAAATTAGGAAGGTTAAATGTATTACAGGATATATGTTAATAATAGTTTTAACCTTGAGTGATGTTTAAAAAAGTAGAAATTGATGTTAGAACTTGGAAGATTAGGGGAGCCTGGGTGATTCAGTTGGTTGAGCGTCTGACTAGGATTTGGCTCAGGTTGTGATCCCAGGGTTGTGGGATCGAGCCCTGTGTTGGACTCTGTGCTGAGCATGGAGCCTGCTTAAGATTCTCTCTCTCTCTCTCTCTCTCTCTCTCTCTCTCTCTCTCTCTCTCTCCCTCCCTCCCCCTCTCCCTCTCTCTCCCTCTCTCCCCTTTGCTCCCTCTTCCCCTCTCCCCCACTCACTCTCTCTTTCAAATAAAATAATTTTTCAAAAGTGCTTTTTAAAAAAGTTACTTATAACAATATAAAAAGAACTTTGGGATGCCTGGCTGGCTCAGTCTGTTAAGCACCTGACTTCACTCAGGTGATGATCTTACAGTTTGTGAGTCCAAGCCCCATGGGCTCTGTGCTGACAGCTCAGAGCCTGGAGCCTGCTTTGGATTCTGTGTCTCCCTCTCTGTCTCTGCCCTTCCCCCATTTATGCTCTGTCTCTCAAAAATGAATAAACATTTTTAAAAAATTATTTTAAAAAAGAACTGGGAAGATTTAAAAATGATTTTACTTGAAAAAGAAAAACAGACCATATTAGACATCTTCTAAACTCATGTAATCTCAAAGACAATCATGAATTCTTTGGAGAAAAATGGAGAAATAAAATTATTTCTTGTGTCTCTGAGCTTTGTATGTCAACATCATTAACTTTTCCTAAAATATGGTTATCTACTGTCACATAGCACGAGTGATACAGAGCTTATAACCAATCAAGGGAAAATTGGTAGAAACACAGGAAGGAAAAATATTGGAATGATTACCAGCACATAAAGGGTTGGCATTAATATTGGTTGGAACGGGGGTAAACTGCATGCTTTAATTTAGGGTTCATCTATGAGGCTCTTTCTTGCCAGAAATAGCTTTCTCTCTGCCTATACCTTGTTATGTTATCATCATTTCCTCTTATTTGCTCTGGAATTGCTGTGAATAGGATAAAACTTTTGAGTTATTCAATATATGCTGAGTTCCTACTATTTCCTGTGTATTGGCACTGTACATATGAATAAGACATAATAAAAAATATTATATCCAAAGATTTATGAATACATATTCTCATAAGGTTAACCCAGAACATTTACCAAAACTGACGGTATGATTGATCACAAATCAAATCTCAATCAGTCTCTAAAGGTTGAAATCATAGAGTATGAAAGCAGAAATCAATTACGTAAAAATAAAAAAAATTTTCCAAGTGCTTGTAATTCAAAGAACATACTCCTGATGACCCACAAGTCAAACTATAAATCACAGTGGAATTTAGAAAAAAAAATTTAAATGAATGCTAACGAAAATACAATATATCAAAACTTGTGGGATGCTCTGAAGGCAAATGCTTATGGGAAATTTATAGTTCTGAGTACATATATTAGAAATTTTACAAAAAGATTGGCTGTCAGTGTTCCAAAAAGCTAGGAAAAAAATTGTGTAAAGTAGCTTTTCAGACATTGAGCCACTGGCAGTAAAGGACTGCTCACTGTAGGGGAGAAGTAAGGTGACCCTACGATTGCCCTGCCTTTCTGAGTTTAAGCCCTCTGGATCATATTGCAGTCATGCTGAGTCAAGGAGGCAAAGACTGGACTTGAGTGAAACTGAGATGGCTTGAACTTTCAGGGCAGAGTATCAGCAAGGAGGAAGTTTTGCAAAGAAAGAAATTTCAGAAATCTGCACACAGATCTCTTTGTGTCCATTGCTGAACACTAAGCTTAACAATTCCCAAAGCCAGCACACGATTGGGAAAAATTTAATTTCCATCCAGCCTAGTGGAGAGTCCTCACTGAGAACTCCATATATTCACTAGGATCCCAGGAAGGTTATACTTTATGTAAGTATGGCGAAACTAGCCTGATAGTAAAATCTATACTAGTCCCCTAAAACAGCTTAAAGCCAAGCCTTTATATGGAGCTGATTCATAAATATCTACCTGCCAGAACAAAGTCCAAATGTATTAGTTTCGGTCCTCTAAGAAGCACATGCAAAGACAGGATTAGATACACAAGTGATTTATTTGGGGAAATGGCTATGACTGTTAAAATAGAAAGGAAGCCAGAGGAGGAAGAGAGTCTTCCTAGCATGTCTGATCCCTTTCAAGGGAAGAGGGAAGGAAGGAGGCTTGAGTAGCAGGAGTCTCAGACTGCAACACAACTCCAAGAAAGTTGAAGGTCAAGCTGATGAAGAACTCTCAAGCCAAAGTTGCCCCTCACAGGAGCTGCTACCTCACAGGAATGGGCTTGCATTAGGATACCTGGTCTGCCCATTGTTTCAAAGCAAACAACCCATGGGAAATGCAGCATTGGCATGAAAATATCAAGCTGCAGCTGGGGCTCTCAGTCAATTAACCTCTAAGCAAGAGATCTGGGTGATGCACTTGCATGACTACTCTGGTCCACCCCTCATGCTGAGCTGCTCTATTCAAGGAGTAAGTCCTCCATGATTCCTGTGGGTATACCCATCTCTCTGAGGAGAAATTTATGTTTTTTTATTTTTATTTATTTGTTTGTTTTAGAGAGAGAGCACACGAGTTGGGGAGAGGGGTAGATGCAGTGAGAGAGAGAATCTTAAGCAGTCTCCATGCTCACACGAAGCCCAATGCAGGGCTCAATCCCCAGACCCTGGGATCATGACCTGAACCAAAATCAAGAGTTGGACGCTTAACTGACTGAACCACCCAGGCACCCTTTTGAGGAGAAACTTAGAAAAAGGGAGGTTAGTAAGTTGATCTCAGTATTACAAGTGGTCCCCATTCTCTCTTTCCTCTTCCATTTTGGATTCCCCTCACAGTGATCAGTTTTTTTTTGATCAGCAGTTCTTGGTGGTTTACCTGATAATGTGATTCAAACTTTCATTCCTTAGGGGCCTGAACTCTTGGTAACCATGTCCTTCTTAGGATGGGTTCACAGCTACAGTAAGGCAAGGGAGCACCAAGGGGCACAAAGTGGATCACCTAGGGTCCACACATATCCTTCTCTGTCCCACTGTGTAGAAGCAGCCCGACCTCCTGCTCTTTGGGGTCAGTTACTCTGTTGAATACAGTGACTACTCACCTGCACGCCCCTGGGCATGGGGTAAAATGCCATTAGTGGTAACCATTTCTTGTAGCTCAATGGGACCTTCACTGTAGCCCCTGGCAAGAGTACACCCCCTTTGCAAACCAGGAACCAAAGCTTAAAGAGGGCAGAGATGCAGGGAAGGAAGCACAAATGCTTCCAGTAATAAGTCATTGGGGGTGTTGTAAATAAGGCCACCACATTCGACTCTCTTAACCCTCCTATTGGGGACATAGCACCATAATGTTTTCTTTTAATTAATACACTGTATCCTGAAGAGTAACAGCCCATCCTTTCAGAATGTTGTCTCAAAGTACATAGTTTAGCTGTGTCTTTATTTTTTTTTAATGTTTATTTATTTTTGAGAGAGAGAGAGGGAGCAGGCGGGGGAGGGGCTGAGAGAGATGAGGGACAGAGGCTCTGAAGCAGGTTCTGCACTGACAGCAAGGAACCCAGTGTGGGGCTCTAACTCACTAACCATGAGATCATGACCTGAGCTGAAGTCAGATGCTTAATTGACTGAGCCACCCAGGTGCCCCTTGGCTGTGTCTTTAGAAGACCATTTCAGCATTCCATGGGGCTGGCCGCATAGATGAGGCTGCAAGGTAATGTAGTATGCAATAAAACCCAAGGTCCCAATGTCATGGGTCCATTGTTGCATCTGCATCACCATGGTCAGATAGTGTGTAAGTCCTTTATAGTGGTGAGGCCGAGACTCTGCAGGTAGGAAAGACAAACCCATACCTGCACTAGGGTCTATCCCTGTGAGGACAAACTACTGGCACTTCCATGATAGAAGAGGCTCATTATAGGCAATTTGCCACCAAGAGACCTTGAGGAATAGTGCCATATTGAGGGTTCAGTGTTGGTCTCTGTAGCTGACAAGGGTAGACATTCAGAGGCTACAGTTTGGTAAGTGAAAGTTCATGTGTGGGGCCCACATGTAACTTCCAGCTCTGTTACTATAGGTACTCCGTTCATGAGCCCCTTAGGTTAATTCAAGGTGTCTGATAACAAAGCATGGCTAACCTCAACTGGCCAAGTCATTTTGTTTATTTGGTTGCTAGGTGCCCTTCCATGATGGATGCATTCTGGTGGGTATTAATGTGTGAAACAAAAATCTTCACAGTCTGTGTCCACTCCCCTATGTCCATCCTCATACCGCTGTATCACACTTCCTTGGCTCCAGTTTTTCATTCCTTTTCATCCGGGTCTCTAAATGGATTGACAAGCCATTAACCACTGCCTAGGAAACAGTACATATTCTCATCCAGAACTAGTTTTCTACACAAACTAGATGACCAGATACACCACTCAACACTGCTTACTATAATTATTTGCCCCATCCACTGTCCTTCAAGGCGACTCTTGGATATAGTTACAATGTAGCCAACTGTTTTTGATCATGTTCCCTAATTGGGATTAAAAAGAGCAAATTCACCAGATCAAATAGCCACATACTATGTACCTGAGCCCTTCTTAATCTCTAGTAATGAATGATCTCACATCTGCACAGTAGCTGCAATCAGGGCTAATACTGAGTTACACCTGCAGTGGTCCATAGTCATTCTATCCAGTTTCTTCAAAACTCAGGCCAAGTAAATGGAGAAATCATGGGGCCCACCAGTAAGCTCTACCCCTAACTCCAGCCAAATGTCTTTGATTTCTTATCTTGGCTGGATTAGGGAGGATTTTCAGAGGTTTTTATTTGGCTTTCCCTACTATGATAGCTCTTGCCCTGTAGGCCAAAAGTTTTATGTATATACTACAATTATTTCTAATTATACACTGAGACACTATGAACATGACTATTTCTAGGTCCACAGACTCAGTGTGTCCATTGTGATACTTACTCAGTAAGTATCACAGGGCCTGGTCCCCATGTTCTCAGGTCTGGGAACAAGCAAGGGATTTTGATATTCTGTGGGGGCCAATGCCTCAGCCTCTTTCTTTTTCATTTTTGCCTTTATTTGTTATGAATGTTAAGCAGCATTATTGTTATCTGCTCATCTATTTTGGCTATACGGGTATTTTCTTCAATTAATCATTTCCCAAACACCCTAAGAGTCAAGCCCCCTCAACTGCCCCTCCCAACTTCACCAGTTGTTAGAGTAATTATGGTTTCTCAGCTTTTGGTAATGAAGCACTAGTCCTCTATTACTTTAGTCCTCTCCCCCTGAGTGACATTAACAAGCCCAGCTCTGGGACCACCTCACCCACAATCAGCCCTGGTCTAAAGAACTGAACTCATGATGCTCATGCTCTCTCACAGGCACATTCTTGGTGGACTTGGTGAATCATAGTGAATTTTTCTTTGGGACAGAATCAGGTAGTGGGTTTTCTTTTATTTATTTATTTAATTTTTTAATGGTTATTTATTTTTGAGAGAAACAGAGTATGAGCAAGTGTAAGGCAGAGAGAGAGAGAGAGAGAGAGAGAGAGAGACAGAATCCGAAGCAGGCTCCAGGCTCCAGCTGTCAGCACACAGCCTGATGGGGGGCTTGAACTCACGAACTGTGAAATCATGACCTGAGCCGAAGTTAGACGCTTAACCAACTGAGCCACCCAGGTGCCCCCAAATCTTTTTTTTCCAAGTTTACTTATTTTGAGAGAGAGGGAGAGGGAGAGGGAGGGAGAGAGAGAGGGAGAGGGAGGGAGGGAGAGAGAGAGAGAGAGAGAGAGAGCGAGCATGGGATGGGGGCAGGCAGAGAGAAGGAGAGAGAATCCCAGGCAGGCTGCACACTGTGAGCTCAGAGCCCGATGCAGCGCTCAGCTCATGAACCATGAGATCATGACCTGAGCCAAAGTCAGATGCTTAACCAAATGAGCCACCCAGGCGCCCCAGTTGGTGGGTTTTCTAACCTCATGATATATCCAATCCAGCATGACCACTTAGCCTCTTTATTGCTTCTCCTGCCATTTATCAGGACAACTTTACTCAGTGATAGCCATACAATATAATATGCTCCTAAGGACAACCCTGTTGATGAATTTGTCCCATCCTCTGGGTTTCTTGCTAGAATGGCAAATCCTGTGTCCCAATAAGGTACCCCTAAATAAATTTAAGTTCGTGTTTAACTAATCTTATATTCTGGTCTCCTGGATAAAGCAACCCCAAAATCCAATCCCAAGAATACTGTCCTGGCTCCTGGTGGTACATGATATTTCTTACAGCTCCTTCAGTGTATCATCTTTGTCTTCCCTTATTAGGCCCAGCACTTCTCAGTTGAGGTCATTCTGGATTTAACTCTAATCATCTGCCTAACAACCAGGAAAGAAGATGGAAGCATCTCATGAAGGGGCATCCACCTATTGCCTTGTTGAAGAGGCGCTTTTATGCCACCTCCCACCACAGGGGAAGTCCATAGCTTTTCATAAAGTACGATTCAGGCCCATATGACTGCACTGGTAAATTCTTCCAAATATTTAAGAAGAAAAAAAAAACACCAATTACAATTGGTACCAAAATACAATTTTTCTACTAAAACGACAATAATGCTTCCTAACTTGTTTTATGAGACAAGCATACTTGATTCCAAAACTTGACAAGGATATTATCAAAAAAAAAGGGAAATTATAGAGATAACATAAAAGACAGGATTGTCAAATCAGACTCAAAAACTCTCAGGAATAAGAGATTTTATCCATTATAAAGTTTTGCTAATAATCTCCAGAACATAAGCAATCAAGAGAATAGGTAAAGCAGAAAGAAGTCTTGAACAGTGTCTACAGTGTCCCGAATCCTTCCTTATGGCAGTGGACGAGCTATTTGGCTAAGCTGGAAAGGTATATTCTCTAAGTGAATTCATTTCACACAACATGAAGCATTTTAGGTCATGACACTTCCCTATTTTACACCCAGATAATCATGTAACTTACATGACATTTCCTGGGGCCATGCCCCATAAATTCATAGATTCTGGTTGTGTTTACCATAATCAATCCCGAATCAGGGGCATCCTGCTAAAGGCACCTCATAGATAAGGACTCACCTCCTAAAAATTAATACAACTTTATTTACATGAGCTCTGTTATCAACATGTTTACAAGGAGATTAACCTGGTTATTTGGGTTATCTTCCTTCTTTCTTTCAGGGAAATAACCCCCCAAATGTTTCCAGAAGATAAATTAATTGGAGGTTAGCTATTTAACTCTGTCCTACTCAAAAGCCAATAAATGTCACAAACATAGATGCTAAAATACTAAATAAAATATTATCAAATAGAATCTGAAATATGTAAAGAGACTAATACATCATGACATAGGTTTAACATTTGAAAATTAATTAATGTAATTCATCATGTAACAGAATAAATGAGAAAAACGACATGATAACCTCAACAGATGCAGAATAAGCAGTTGAGAAATCAACACTCATTAGCACTATAAATTATCATCAAACTAGTAATAGAAGAGAAATTTTCCAACCTGATAAGGATATCTACTAAAAACTTACTGCTAACATAATAACTTAACGGTAAAACATGGAGACTTTCCCCTCAACACTGGAATTAAGGCCAGAGTGTTCATTTGCATCACCTCTAGTCAACATTGCACTCATGTCCTAGCCAGGACAGTGGAGGAGAAAGCAGAAGCGAAAGAATTCAGGAATATGTATTGAAAAATAAAATTGTTAACCATGTGACTATCTAGGTAGAAATCTTATATCATCTACAAATAAGCTATTAGAATAACTATGTGAATTTAGCAAGGTCAGAATATCATATAATACTGGGTCACTATCAAAATCAATTGCATTACACATCCAAATACTGGATCAATTGGAAAGTTAAAATATTTAAAATTTACACTAGTATCAAAACATCAAACATTACCTAGAAGTAAATCAATTATAATATTTATAATTTTTCTACATGGAAAGCTATAAAATATTGTTAAGATAGGGCCACCTGGCTGGCTCAATCAGTGAAGGATGTTACTCTTGATCTTGGGGTCATGAATTCAAGCCCACATTGGGCATAGAGCTTACTTAAGAAAATAAATATATTGCTAAGAGGAGGGCCTAGGTGGCTCAGTTGGTTAAGTGTCCGACTCTTGATTTCAGCTTAGGTTATGATCTCACTGTTCACGAGAAATTAAAGAAGATTTAAATAAACAATGTTGAAGAAAGACTCAATATTTTGAATATCAATATTTTTATTTTCTCTAAATTTATCTATAAAGTAAATGTAATACCAATTAAAATCCTAGCAGGTTTTTTTTTGAGGAAATTAACGAACTGAATCTAAAATGTATATGGAAATAGAAAGTACCAAGACACTACCAGATATCAATACCCATCATACAGCTATAGAAATTAAGTCAGATAGTGTTTGCACAAAGATACACTAATAGACTAATGGAATAGAATAGAAGATAAAACTATGGGTATTTTTCTCTAGACACAAGCATTCTGTTCCTAACCAGCACTTACCCCCACTCAAGCTCATCCCTTCACTCAAACTAGAGAAGCTTACTAGAGAGTAATCTTCATACCTTGAAGAAGAGAGGCCATAGAATATTCATCAAAACAAACATGCAAAAATAAAAAATAAAAATAAAGGTTAGTTATTGGCTTTTGAGTTTCCAAAGACCAAATCATGTCACAAAATTTAGGGTTAGAGTGATATTTGTCTAGCTGATCTCGTCCATGCCCTGCCCTCTCCAAACTTACTCAAAGGAAGAAAAAGAAAAAATCACAGCACTAAGTGAGAAGAAAATAAATCACAGTTGGAGAGAAAGCAAATGAGTTAATGGCTGGTGAGGGTTTCTAAGGAGAGCTTCAATATTCTAAATTAGAGCATAAAATAACCACCAGAAAAATGTACATGATCTAAGAAGGGAGAGACCAGTGCTCTACCTCCTGTCTGGTTATCTTGAGAAAGTTCCATAGTGTTGTTTTGACACTGTGGTATGACAAATTGGAGTAGAAATACCTGCATTGAACAATTAGGCAGACAGATCCTAAACTACCTCACAGACATTATGGGGTCATAGGATCAACCCAATGTTTTTCTCACTGTGATTGAAAACATTTGCAAAATGACAAAAGCTGACAGACCTGAGGGACCTTTTGGGTGAAGATGTGGTATGAGCTCTTTGAAGAGGTTCTGGATGGAAATGCAGACATCTCAAAAGATGTCAGCATGGAAGGTGATATCAGTGAGGACCAGAAAGGATAGTGTTTATGTCACTTGATGCCATCTATGGACAGATGCCAATCCAAAATTGGATATGCCCCCAAGGCATGACATAACCTAAATCCTCTGGAGCTTAGTTGCAAGAGGAGAAGACATTACAGTGCATTATTTTAAAATATAATATCTATATACCTGGAAAATGACTAAAGTGAAGGATTTGGGTGTGTGTGTGTGTGTGTGTGTGTGTGTGTGTGTGTTTGCCATTGGGCAGAATGAGAGATTAAGAAATAAATTAAGTTCAGGGGTGCCTGGGTGGCTCAGTCAGTTAAGCGTCAGACTTTTCATTTCAGCTCAGGTCATGATCTCACAGTTCGTGAGTTCAATCCCTGCATTGGGCTCTGTGCTGAAAGAGCAGAGCCTGCTCAGATTTCTCTCTCTCCCTCTCTCTGTGCCCCTCTCCCCTCCCTCTTGCTCTCTCCCTAAAATAAATAAAATTTAAAAAAGAAAGAAAGAAAGAGATTAAGTTCAGAGTTCAGTTATGGAAAAATGAAGTCATTTTCCCACACACCAAATATGTGACTTGCAATATAGCTAATACAGCAACACCAAAGTTTTCAAGCAGGACTGCTGGGCAGGATTTCCTGGAGCAAACCATCTGTATTCAGTTCTTTCAATACAGCCTGCAAGTCACTGTAAGATTGGGGAGACCTTTATCAAATTATTTTCTGTGGAACACTAGCTCCATTAGATGTTAGTGGAGAAACAAAGTTGGAAGGTTTCTTTGGTACCAGATTCTCAAGGTTATTCATATGTGAGTGTTTAGTACAACCCTCCAAAAGACCTGATTTGATCTGGCCCATGTGGCAGCATTGTGATATATGGTCCAGGTCCCCCTTCAAGGAAGGACTTGTTCCACATTTGCTGGGAGTACTGTCAGCAGGCAGTCTACAGCTCACAGCCCTCTCTGGGAATTGCCCCAGCTGCAGACAGCCTGTTCACTTAAGGTCGTTCCTCTTCATGGGGTTGCCCATATCCAAGACCTATCAGTGCAAGGGTACAAAGTTGCTTGCCCATCTCAGGACAACTCGGAAGGCCTTTCCAACTCAGAATTCCCATGGCAGTGGCCAAGGCTGCTGTTGGAACTGCAGTAGGCTCAGCTTCTCCCCCTTTTGCCCTCTTTTCTGCAATTGTTGGTCTGGTGGGCTCTTCCTAATGAACATCCTACAAATTAAACTACATCTCAGTGTCTGAATCCTGGAAAACCCAGTCTGAGATGCCCCACTTCCGAATTCTATTTGCCCACTAAAGCCTTTCTTCTGGTTGAAGGAGCACATTTTGGATGAGGGTAAATACAGGCATGGAATCTGGGTATTTGTGAGGAGGTTGGGGAGAGGGGTGCCTGAGACTTGAACATCAGCCCATGAATTCCTTTGAAATTTGAAACAAAACTATTTTGAAATATAACTGTCTAATTTTTAAAGTGCTACAGAATCCATTACCTATTGAGGTGGATGGAGAATTTTCTTGTTTTTTAATAAAAATGCTTAAATCTCTAAGGTGATCAGCATTATTGGATAAAATGCACTCATTTCCATCTGACACATACAAATACTTTGCATTCACAGCTGTCTTCAGATACTTAGTGGGAGAAAAAAAAGGAAAAGTACAATGAAAGCCTTTGAAAATCAGTTTCAAAAAAAATAAAAATTGGGCAGTAGGATTTCCACAAAATTGAAAAAATCTTCAGAACTGGAAAATTTATCCCCAAAAGTCCAGTGAATTATAATACATTTAAGTTATTAAAATATTTGTGTTTGGCAAACCACTCAGTAATATCATTTCAAGATGTTAATTGTATTACCAAGGAAAGGGGGGGAGGGAGATGAATATGTCTTCTACAAATCTTTGAAATAATATATTTTTTTTAATTTTAACACTACTTTGTAACAGGAGCTGGCCTGAAAGACTAACACCTAAATGATCAGAGACAGTGAACTATCAGACTGCATGATCAGCATAGAGCAATTCCCAAATAAGATGAGATGCATGTAGCCTCTACAAATGTGGCTTGGGAGGAGTTTGCCTCAGCACACTTGAATAAGCTACTGTCTATGGCTCACAAGGGTCCCGTTCTTAATGAGGTGGTGCGTAGCAGCAGCACACCGTGAATCCAAATAGCAGATGGCAACACTGTTATGTAGGCTGGCAGTCTGATGTCTAGCCACCAACTGGCAGCGATCATTATTAAACTGATTCATGTGCCCAGGGAAAATCTTCATAAGAGTCTTAGCAAATGTGAGCAGTGAGAAGCAAATGATCTGCTATTGCTATCTTCTATGGATACTACCTATATATTTTTTTAAATATTGCCCCCCAAGGCAATCCACATGAAGAAATGGCATGTCCCAGTGTGAACTGCAGACCTTATTCCTTTCTTATATAGTCATGTACCTTTAAACATGATAGCTATGATTTCTCTATTGGGTAAATAGCTTTTACTTGAAGGAAATAGCTTCATAGCATTGACCCTATGGACTTAAGGAAAATATTCAGTGATAGGCAAGCACTTACAGATTCTCTAAATAAAACTTCTGTGAAAATGGTGCTGTGAATTTATTGATAACATATTCTGTCTCACATAATGAAGCAATGGCCTCAATTGCTCATGGTCCACCTACTTAAGGCAGGTAACTCACCCCTGGGTGAAAAGATTGTTATTGTAACTCTTGGTTAGAAATGCAGAGTGAAAGAGCCATTAGATTTAGAAAACTGTTCTCATGTAAGGACCTTTCATAAGTAAACAATCGGAAGGGATTCATTTTTAAAATTCTTCCTTTACAAATCAAAATGCTAAGCAAACAGCATTTTTTTTGCTTTTCAAATGTTGAAAAGATCTGTTATTTGTCACCAATAAAGGCAATTTCCACATTGCTATGTATTAATAAAGAAGACTTCAAATAAGGCTTTATTGAATACTTCACTCACTTATAATATGCTTGCACTTAAATTAAAACAAAGCAAGCCTACCTGTTTTCTAAATCTTTATTACATTTGTGTTCTAAAATTAAGACACTAGGTGTCTTTTATGTCATGTGCTTATCATAACAAGGAGAGCATACTACAGTCAAATGTCAGGTATTTGACATGTCATAATCACAAATTTTATTGTATATTATTTTTATGGTGATTTAATGGAAGCAAAATTTTAAACCTTTTAAAAAAGTGTTAAGATCTCTCTGAATGGATTCTCTCTATCAATTTGATAAACAAGTTCAGGTTGAAATATCATTTATAACTTCTAGGGAGAGTTCCTATGTCCTGTGTCCAACATGAGGGTGATTCTTTCCAAAGTTAGATACCCAAGCCCTGACAAGAAAGCTCAAAAGTAAGCTCATATGCCAGCTCTAAAATATTGCAATATTATCCCCAAGCAAGAAATCAAATACCAGAAGTCATCATATACTTTAATATTTAAAGCCAAAAAATGCAAATCAATGAAAAGTTTACTCAAATTTGCTTGTCTCTTTATTACTTTATGAGAAATAATTTATATCAGTGTTAGAAGATAAGATGTCCATATCTTGTCTGTGAAAATAAGTGCCATGAGAAAATAAGTATGTGTTTAAAAAGATGTCTGAAAATGGTGGCATATGAGGGGCACCTGGGTGGCTCAGTTGGTTAAGTGTCTGACTTCAGCTCAGGTCATGATCTCGCAGCTTGTGGGTTCGAGCCCCGCGTCAGGCTCTGTGCTGACAGTTCAGAGCCTGGAGCCTGCTTTGGATTCTGTGTCTCCACAGACACTCCCCTGCTCATGCTCTGTCTCTGTTTCTCAATAAAAAATAAATGTAAAAAAATTTTTAATAAAATAAAATAAATAAAAATGGTGGCATATGAGTTCCTTAAAATGGCTAAATGTTCTTAAAATATTCAGCAACTGATTAGACAACAAAATTTATGTTTTAATCAAACATTATGAAATGCTCTACTCTAGGAAAATTAGATAGGATGGTGAATGTTTGTCCCTGGATATTAGACCCGACACAAAGGTAAATATAAAAGAAAGCCAGCAGTGAATAGGTTAGTTCAAAGGACATATTTCCAGGTATTCTGATACAATGATAAAAACTTGAAGGTGAACAGATGTATTGACAGCAATATTACAGATCCTCAATTTGTGTAAATTTGCCACATTACCAAAAGATGAATATTCTCTTTTAGAAAAGAAGAATTCTAAGTCATGAGCTAAGAATGCTAGACATTCATTACTAAAAATTTGTATGTACCAAGTGATTGTTTTTCCCTTCTCCCACCCTTTACTAAAATGACATTTACTAAAGACACCTATGATATCCATCTTGCCAAAATCAAAGTTTCATTCTATGGCTCTTACTTACTTTGACTCTCAGGGGCATTTAATGCAACTGATCACTACCACCATCTTGAAACACTTTCTTGGCTTGGTTTCTAGAACAGCAGTATATTTGCCTGGTTTTCCTCCTCCCTTACTTCAATTCATTGTCAGTTTCCTGTTTTGCTCCTCATTAAAATCCTGACCTTTGGACATCTGAATATTCTTAGATATTCTGTTGTGTACATTCTCATATCTGAATGAACTTAGACATTTTGCTATGTACACGCTAATCAGGGCAAGGACTGTGTGTGTCTGGTTTACTGCACAATGTCTAGTACATAGTGGACATTCAAATATTGTTGGAGAAATGAATGACTACTAGAACAACATACCTAGTTTGAATAGAAGAGTGTAAGCATGATGATGATGCCCTGGAACTTACATAGAGCCTAACATTATTTCATTGAGGTAGGTATAAAGATCATAATCCTTGTCTTTTTAGAACAGGAAATTCAAGTTTTGATAGGTCAGGCAATGCTCAATAACACTCAGTGTCTAAGTGTTGGAGCTAAGGCTTGTACTCCTACTGTCCCAGTCCAAAGGCCATGGTCTTCATTCACTGCTGTACTTATTGATAAGAGAAAATGAATAGGAACCCTAGTTCAGCTTATGTATCTCCTAGTCCCTTGCTACAATGATATACTCTTGAAGTTGATGGCTCTGATGACAGGACTACAAATGCTATTTTTCTCACATTCAAAGGAAAAAGGATCTGTTTCCTTATTTGTAAAATGGAGATAAAAATACTGTTAGTCTATGTTTCATAATTGTTATTTTTATGCTAAAATAAGATAATAGATATGCAAACAATAAACTGCTCTACAAAAAACATGGATGATTTCCATTCATTAATTATTAATACTAAGAGGTACTAAAAGAAGAGCTGGAGTAGACAGCAGAAAAATTCCCTACTGGCAGGGACAGAGTGGAGGAGCAGGAAGAAGACAATTGAGAAAGAGCTAGAACATTGCTCACTTACCTAACCCTGTCAGTTAGGCAATAGAAGAAAAGAGAACTAATATTCTCTAGTTCCCATGTAAAAGATAATGAACACCTACTACACAATTACAGAATTAAAAGATCATTGAGTTAGCCATATCACATTCAAAGAAGAAAAAGAAGAAGGAGGAGAGGAGGAGGAGGAGAAGAAAGAAAGAAAAGAAAGAAAGAAAGAAAGAAAAGAAAGAAAGAAAAAGAAAGGAAGGAAGGAAGGAAGGAAGGAAGGAAGGAAGGAAGGAAGGAAGGAAAGACAATCATAAGGACAAAAGTCTGCTGATGCTGTGAAAAAACCTGGTAATTCTGTAGTTCATTTGTTTTGTACTGGTGTGATTTTACCTTCCATTGACTCCAGAGACATTACAATTAGCATATCCCAGGGATGACTGGAGATAGAGTAAGCAGGGGAAATTAGGTTAATGAGGCAGCATAGAGGAAGGCAATTCTGTGACCTCCTGGTCCTCAGAATATATAGCCCTTTAAACTGTAATCAGGTAGCACAGTTAGAAATACTCCCAAGATTTCCTTTCACCACTGGATTCCAGGTTGTAATATTCAAATATTATAGAAAACAGTGACCAGGTTCAACTTAAATTCTAGGATTTCACTTAAAAGTTTGCTACAGGTACTTTCTTAGCAAAATAGTCATCCAATCTCCATTAGGGAGACTAAAGTCTGTCACTATAGATACCTAGATTTCTTGGTCATGTTCACTGTGGACATCACACGAGTCATTTCATTTAGTTAACCAAAAGTATTTCTTAACCCAAAAAGTACAAAGGTATGGCCTACTGGGCAGAGCTTTGGAGTCCGTTAGATCAATATCTGAATATCAGTTCGTATACTTAGCAAATGTTAAGAGTCTACTTCAGCCTCACTATGCTCATTATTTAAATAGATACAGTCCTTCACAAGGGAGTTTTGACGTATATGATAATATATTTAAAGTGATCAGATAGCCTGGCAGAGTCAGCTTTCAATAAAGCATGGCTGTGACTATTATCAAAGTTGTTAATTGTTGGAATGGTGATCCCAAAATTGGCTGTAACTTTCACCATGTTTGGGGTTTTTTGGGTTGTTGTTTTTTGTTTGTATAAAAAGGGAGATCCTTAAGTATGTTTACATTAAACTATTCTAAAGATCTGGGAATTTATGCAACAAGCACCTCCTAGTTCTCTTTAACTTTATTAATAGACACACAGAACACTAAATGCCAGCTATGTGCTAAGTAGCATGAGTCTAGGGTCTAGAGAAGACACAAAAATGAATGTAATATAGAATTCATTCTAGAAAATATGTAACGAATAATTTCAAGAAGACAATAAGCACCACAAAAGAGGCATAAATAAAATACTATGAGAATTCAGAGTACTCGGTTCTTCTCTGTGTGAAACTGGAAACTGGAAAAGAATCATGGGAGATGTGGCATCTGATCAAAACCTTAAAGTAAGCACAGAATTTAGATATGCAGAGATATGCAGAGATTGAGGAGGAAGTAGACAAATGAATGGATGATTCATGAATGATTCATTCATTTCAAAGTCTTCCCATGGCTCTACTTTTCCTGGAAATCTGGTGATGACCAGCAAGGCCACAAGAAAGTGAAGTGACATAAACAAGAAACATGGAGTTGTTTATGACGGACAAAAGGAAGAGTGGCCGATATTACATTTGCAACCAGATCACAGAAGATATTAATTGCTGAGGTAAAATATCTGGACTTTATTCAAGCCTTTTGGAAAGAAATTTCAAAAACATCAACCTCATATTAAATTTAAAAACAAAAGCTAGAGGTCTGGCCAGACTCAGAGAACATTGTTAAAAGATAAACTGAGGCATAAAAAATTGTAAGAGTTCATTTGATTCAAAAATCGATTTGAATCTGGCAGCCCCAAATCGGAAGTGGTCAGTAGCACTCTGCAAACAGGAGCCAGAGGAAAGACTTTACACAAAGAAAGTGCAGGAGCAAAGACAGGAAATTACTGACTGGCTGAAGCCTGAAGCCTAGTGATGCTTTGTGATTGGCTCTTCTTAGTGTTTTGGTTTTGTAACCTTGAGGCTTAGATTCTGGTTTGCTTATTAGGCCACCTCGGCATTAGAGCTACCTACATCAGGCTAATGACCTCCTTGTTTAATTAATTTAACAACATGCATATTAATATCAGGCCTGGGTGGCTCAGTCGGTTAAGCCCAACTTTGGCTCAGGTCATGATCTCTCGGTTCGTGGGTTCGAACCCCGCATCAGGCTCTGTGCTGACAGCTCAGAGCCTGGAGCCTGCTTCAGATTCTGTATCTCCCTCTCTTTCTCTGCCCCTCCCCTGCTTGTGCTCTGTGTCTCTCTGTCTCTCGAAAATAAATAAATGTTACAAAAGATTTTAAAAAATAAAAAATAAAAATGTACTATTAAAAAAAAAAGATCGGGGGAATGGGACCTGTGTTTTAAGTTCTTTCTAGTAGTGTTTGAAATGTATCAGAAGGAAGGAAGTCTGGAGATCAGAATACAGTGAGACTATTTCAGTTGGTCAGAAGTGAAGTCATGAGGGCCTAAACTGAGGCAGAAAGGGGCAAATGATACACCACGATGGTGTTTCATGACCCTTGATCACTCTGTTCTCCCTCCTACCAACACAAGGAACTTGGTTAAAAAAACAAACAAACAAAACTCAAATCCATGTCTCTCTCAACATTTGTACTTAAAGGGGTGCAAACATTTCTATTTTAAAATTATACATGAAATAAATAGCAAGGTGTTTGAAAACTCAGTTAGTCTGGCAGATCTAATCCAAGACAAAAATGTTAAGACAGTGGCCTCCCAAACGACTCTTTATTTTTCATTCTGACATTGTCCTGTCTGTCTGCCTTCTATATCTTCCTCAAAGATTTTCAGTTAACTCCTCCCTTCAAGTCTAAATCAGTTGACAAATACTGAACCCCTTTTGTGGCTGCGACCAGCAAGGCATATCCTGCTAACTTTCAATCTGGCCCGTTTTTGTGTGATGACACTTTCTTGAAGCGACTAATATTATCTCTATGAGAAAAAGCCCTATGTGTGACTTTTCATTATAAAAATATCCACTGGGTACATAACATTATTCAAGAAAACATGAAAGCTTGCAGAACAAGTAAACAGCAGAAAAGAGCAGCAAGCCAAGATACATGTTTCCTAATAAAAACACAGGAATATATTTTGTTATCTGAGAAAAGTAGAGAGATTATCCGAAGAGATATGTAAGGTTAAAAAATACCATGAGAAATATGTTCACACATAACTATAGATAAACATACAAATAGAGGTATATAAACATCAAGTTTGTCATATTCACATCCCTTCAGTGTCTGCTTATTTTCACCTCACCCCACTCAATTCCTCTCCACTCTTTCATCCAGCTATAAGATCAGAGACCTGGGAAGTTCACTTCACCTGTCCTTTTCCCTAATCCCCCATACTTAATTATTTAAAATGTTCAGGTCTAGGGGCGCCTAGGTGGCTCAGTTGGTTAACCATCTGACTTCGGCTATGGTCATGATCTCAAGATTTGTGAGTTCAAGCTCAGGTGTGCTGACAGCTCAGAACCTGGAACCTGCTTCAGATTCTCTGTCTCACTCTCTCTCTCTCTCTCTCTCTGCCTTCCTCAGTTTGTACTTTCTCTCTATCTCTCTCTCAAATAAATAAACATTAAATTTTTTTAAATGTTCAGGTTCTAGCCTATTAACTAAATTGCTTGTGTCCCTACCTAATTTCAACCAATGTGGGTTCCCCCCCACTTCTGGTATAGGACAAAATTCAAACTCGTTATACATAAAGACCCATTAGGTTTAGCTACATTATAGCCTTATCTCCTATTCTTCTCCCTTTGCACACTTGTACCTGCTGTTCCCTCTGTTTGGTTCCTTCTACTAGGAAGGCTAAACTCCAACAAGAAGACTCAAAGATTACTTCCTTGGTGAAGCCAGTAGTGCTCCCTACTGCCCAAGTATGCTTTCATAAAATACTTGTTACTTATCCTCAACATTTTCGATAATTTACCTTTCTCTACCACTAGACTTAGTGAAATTCTTGAAATCAAAGATGCTGTGTCATCAACCACAGTGAGAATCAAAACCATTTACCACTTGCACACACACACAAACACACACACACACATAGTTTACAGTCAACATTAAGAATTTTATTGCTCAACTGTCTTCATTAGGATAAATTTATTATTCTAGGAGACTCCTGCCCAGGAAGATAACATTGCAAATAATTATTCTGTTCATCTCAGGAATTTCTCTAAAATCCATCAGTTAACAGAATATATCTAACAACAGTTCACATGTTAAGGCTCTTTAATAAATGTAGATGAGGTAAATACCTTTAAATATATTACTATTATCATAATAGTAACAGAATAATGAATGGAACAGAATTATTACCAAATAAAATATATAAATTAATTACAGCCCATTCTACTAATTCTTTCTCTACCATGTCTGGCAATTCCTCCCACTTGACTAGCATATTGAAAAGGAGGAAATATCTGTATTTTCTGAGCATGGCACAAAAATCTTTTCCAGATAAATCTTTGATCAGAACAAAGGAGGGCCAACAAATATCCTCAACCAGTCAAGTCCTGTACTTGAGTCTATGTAATTATCAGTAACATGAGAATTGTGATGGTGTTTTTCAATATCTGAAAAATTTTAGGGCAAAAAATAAGCATACTAAGTGCTTATTTACCTACTAAATATACTAAGTAGTTTAACATGCAATATATGTTTAATATAAGTATTCATCAGGCTTTCATTCCCCACCTCCTTTTCTCCTTCTACTTATTAGTTTTGCCCACTGTCTCATCCCTTTTCTAACTCCAAGCATCTTTCTCTCTGCCCTCCAGATACCATGAGTTGTCACTGTTATTGAATGAGATCAATCACAGCTGCTACCTCAGGAGTGAGCCCTGGTGCTGCCACCAACTGTTTCCTCCCAGGGAATCTGGAGGGGATTAGACAAATCAAGAGCATACAGTGTTGCCAGCACTGTTGTCCAACAAACTCATTGCAAGAAAAGCCAATAATTCAAGGGATAAGGGTTTGGAAAAGAAAAGGGGAGAAATTTATTTTGGGTGCCAGGATCTGGAGGAAGAGGCAGGCTCAAACCTTAACAGCTGACTTCTCTCCCAGAATCATGGGCACCTAGAATTTTACAGGAGAGTTTCAGTGGGGTCTGGGCAAGAGAGAAGTTATCATAGGTGTCAGTCAATAAGTGTTCAGCCCCTGATCATGGGCAGGGAATGGGATGTGCAGGGTGTAGTCTTCTAGGCATTCCATTGCTATCAGGGCTTTTCTGGTCTGGTGGTTGGAATGTTCCAGTCATTGCAAAACATCTTCATCAATGCCTGAAGAATACGATAAGAAATAACTGTTGAGGTCTATAGTTGAGCAAGAAGGCTTGCTGACATCATCAGCTAAGTCACCTATATATTCAACTTTCCCTCTGGTTAGTTTCTTTACCTTCTTGCTTTAACTGAAAGTTGGCAGTGCACTAGGAATACAACGTACCCTTAATCTTCCTCTCATACTCTATCTTGTGTTCTTTAGATAAATGGGTAATTCTAGGACTAAGGAGTAAAATATACAAGATGATCCTGGATTATATTGACAAACATATAACAAGGAATGTATCAAAGACCACCAGGATGATGTAAAAAAGATGCAGAGCTAACTTAAAGAGGCTTCCAATGATCAAAGAAGGGGAAATTTGGCCATCATTAAGAATAAACCTATTACAGATTAAAGAATAATAAATATGTTTAAATACATGAGTTCATAATTATTCTAAAACTAATAATAATAGGTCAACACTAGAGGATACTAGAGAATCACCTCATTATTTTGAAAACAGATAAAGGAAAATGATCATGCATTTATATGAACTATACCACTGGTGTACCAAATGTTAGATGAGGAGAAATTTCTGTTCATAAAAATGTTCTAAGGGATTTCCAGTCTCAACCATGCATGATAAAGTAGCTGGTATTAAACTAACTCTTCTGCCAAAAACAACTATAAAAGCTGGATGACATACATAAATCAACTGTTTGAAGGCTTTGGCAAGAAACCAGGACAACCAGGACTCCCTCAGTCCCTGAGAGAAGGGAAGCACATATGGTGAGCTCTACATTCATGCTATGGCTTTTTTATGAGGGCATTTTTCAAATTGTGATATAGGGAATAACTCAAACAGAAAGTGACAGTCTTATTGGACTGAGGGAAAAGAGGTCTAAATTCAGGACTGCCAAGTGGCCTGGAATTGAGCTTCAAAATCCCAGACAGGAAAGGAATTGAGAGAAGGATCCAAAAATCTGTATTCAAATTCCTCTCAACTCATATGAATGCCTCATGGTGTTAATGTATACGGCATCACTCATACAAATGGTGGTCAGTGGGTAAATGAAATTAAACCGTTTAAGAATTCTGACATTGGTCAGGAACTAGTAAAGCTCTTCATTTAAGGTAGACCACCATAAGATATGGATGTATATTGTAATTATATGGAAAACATCAAAAGAATAATTTTTTAATATATAAAAATCTTGTAGAGGGAAAATGGTATAGTAAACACCACCGGATAAATCTAAAATAATTCAAGGAGGAAAAAATAAAGGATCAAAGAACAGATGGGATATGTGGAAAACAAATAGTTTGTTGGTAGATGTAAACCCAATGGTTTTAGTCAATTTGGCCTGCTGTGTTTTGTTATAGCAAAGGCCGGATGGCTTATAAACAACATAAATTTACTTTTCACAGTTATGGAGGATGGAAATTCAAGGTCAGGATGCCAGCATGGTTGAGCTCTACTGAGAATCCTCTTCCAGGTTGCAGACTGCTGATTTCTGATTGTGTCCTCATATGGCAGAGAGCAGAGAGGGCAGAAAGCCCCTCTTCCAAGACTATTAATCCCATTCATAAGGGAACAGCCATTATGACCATCTAATCCTAATTACACATTCAATCTATTGCACCAACTACGTCGGCAGTTATATGGGATATAAATGGACCAAAAGATTTCAATTTAAAGACAAAAACTGTGAGAGTAAGTTAAAAAAGAAAGAAAAACTAGATCCAGTTGTTTATAAGACACATTAAATATAAAGCCATGGAAAACTTAAAAACAAAAAAAAGAATGGAAAAATATATATACCATGCAAAAATTAAGCAAAAGAAAGCTAGTATAGCTTTATTAATAAAAGTAAAGTAGATTTTAAGTATTACTGGAAATAGAGTGATATTTTTAAATGAAAAAACAGTCCATTACATAGGAAGATAAAACATTCCTAAATATGTATCATCCAATCTATAGAGGTAAAATAGATAAACCCACAATCATTCTTGGAATTGTTACAATAATTAACAGAATAAATAGAGAAAAATAAGTAAGAATATAGAAGATTTGAATAACACAATAAACCACCTTAAACTAACTGACATAGAGATAACACTACAGCCAATACCTGCAAAGTACAGGGTTTTTTTTTTTTTTTTTTACAATACACTTAGACATTTGGCAAAACAGACCAAAGCAAATTTTAACAAATTTCAAAGAACTGAAATCATAAGTATGTTCTCTGACCAAAGTGGAATTAAACTAACAGTTACATAAAAGTAACTGTTAAACATTCTAAAAAATTCTAAATGTTTGGAAATTAAACAATACACTTCTAAATAACCTATCAGGAAGAGAAAAAATTGCAAGGGAAATAGAAATAATACAAGTTCTTACAAAGTCACTTTTGTAAGTCGATTTGCTTTTGAATTACTCATTTCATAAACAGCTTTTGGAAAACTTTAGAGGAAACTTATGGGCTTATTCCATTTCTCCAGTCTAAAATAAACTTTTTTCCAACTATAATTCTAGCAATTGCTAGACTTATATTTGTAAAGAGTTGTCAAGGATCTGATATTTTTATTGCACTTGCTACCTAATAAGCTAACCTACCACAGTTTTTTTTTTAAGTTTGCCTATTTATTTTGAGAGAGAGTGAGAAAGAGTGAGAGAGAGCATGTGCATGCATGAGTGAGGGAGAAGCAGAGAAAGAAGGAGAGAGAGAGAATCCTAAGAAGGCTCTGCACTGCCAGCACAGAACCTGACACGGGGCTCAAACTCATGACCGTGAGATCATGACCTGAGCCAAAACCAAGAGTTGAACGGTTAACCAACTGAGCTACCTAGGTGCCCCATAGCTTACCACAGTTTTAAGGGTGCTTGCCTAAGACACCTCCTGGAACAGAGCTGAAGGACTTTATTACTCATAGCACAATGGTATCATGATCTTCAAGTTTATAATGGTTCCCTGCTTCCCAAATCCCATGGAGGTGATATGGATCATCTCAGGTACATGCAACTCACAAGAGTGACCAACTCCCTGGTGTGACCAAAACTGAAGGGTTCCTGGTATTCAGGACTTTATGTAATAATCAGAAAAATATAATGCAACCTAGGAAAGTTGGTCATCTGTGGTGGTCACACAGGATTTTGTATCACAGTTGTGCTTAGGAAACACCAAACTTTTAAAGGAGACTGCTGACAAATTTTTCCAACCTTTGCTTTATTAAAGGCATTATCTTTATTATCCTGGACAGCAAACAAATCTGCCTTTTGCCTCAGAGAGAGACACTATCTTTATCTTCCAAAGCTGTCTGCTATACAAACATACTTGAAAAGATATTCCAGAACCAGAATCTGTCAATGTATCTGCTCAGAAGGCATGCAGAAATGTAAGAGATCTGTGGAGAATTGTCTTCCAATAAAATTCTTATAAAATTACACTACAATTATAATAGAATCATCTCTGTACTAATCTGTAGCTTGGCTATGAAAATTAAAAGTCTCCCATACTGTAATCAAGTTTCCTTTGTTAGGAACCCAATACAACCCACAACTATATGGTGAATTAATCTTCAACAATGCAGGAAAGAATACCTAATGGGAGAAAGACAGTCTTGCCAACAAATGGTGTTGAAAAAACTGGACAGCAACATGCAAAAGAATGAAACTAGACGACTTTCTTGCACAATACACAAAAATAAGTTCAAAGTGGATTAAAAACCTAAATGTGAGATGGGAAACCATTAAAATACTAGAGGAGATCACACACGCAGTGATCTCTTTGACACCAGCCATAGCAACTTCTTTCTAGGTATATCATCTGAGACAAAGGAATCAAAAGCAAAAACAAATTATTGGGACACCTCATCAAAATAAAACATTTGCACAGTGAAGTAAACAATCAACAAAACTAAAAGGCAACATGCAGAATGGGAAAAGATATTTGTAAATGACATACCTGATAAAGGGTTAGTATCCAAAATATATAAAGAACCTAGAAAACTCAATACCCCAAAAATGAATAATCCTATCAACAAAAGGCAGAAGACATGAATAGATATTTTTCCAAAGAAGACATACAGATAGCTAACAGATATATGAAAAGATGCTCACCATCACTCATCATCAGAGAAATACAAATCAAAATCGCAATGAGATATCTCACCTCATATATGGCAGAATGCTTAAAATCAGTAACATAGGAAACAAGAATGTTGGCAAGGTTGTGGAGAGAGGAGAACCCTCTTGAATTGTTGGTGGGAATGCAAATTGGTACAGCTACTCTGGAGAATAGTATGGAGATTCTTCAGAAAGTTAAAAATAGAATTACCCCACAATCCAGCAATTGCACTACTAGGTATTTACCCAAAGAATACAAAAATACTAATTCAAAGGGATACATGCAACCCTACATTTATATGTTTAAGGCAGCATTATTTATAATAGTCAAACTATGGAAACTGCCCAAGTGTCCATCAACTGATGAATGGATAAGAAAGATGTGATGGATAGATAGATGATAGATGATAGATAGATAGATAATTTAGAATAATTATTCAGCCACAAGAAGAATGAAATCTTGCCATTTGCAACAATGTGGATGGCACTTATTATGCTAAGTGAAATAAGAGAGACAAATACTATATGATTTCACTCATATGTGGAATTTAAGAAAAAAACAAAGGGGAAAAAGGAGGAGAGAGAGAGAGAGAGAGAGAGAGAGAGAGAGAGAGATGAGCCAGGAAGCAGACTCTTAACTGTAGACAACAAATAGGTGGCTACCGGAGGGGAGCTGGGGGAAGGTCGGGGTTGTGGGGGAAGGGGTGTGAAATAGGTGATGGGTATTAAGGAGTCTGTTTGTGATGAGCATCAGGTAATTTATGGAATTGTTGAATCACTATACTGTATACCTGAAACTAATATAACACTGTATGTTAACTAACTGAAATTAAAATAAAAACTTAAGATAAAAAGAACCCAATACAAAATGCTTGCTCACTATTTTTAATAGGAAAATTGTGATAAAGACATCTAAGCATCTTGAAAAAGATGACCTATATCTCAAGAATAAGTTGCTATTTTATCTCAGTGGCAAAGAGTTAATAAGAAACAAAAACATATATTTATTTCTACTGTTTTCATCATTCAAGGATATACTTACTAAGCAGGTCTCTTGCCATCTACCAAAAGATATCAGAGGCCAAGAAAAAGGCAAAGGAATTTTAGGAGTGGGGAGATGTAAATCAGAAACAAAAAAATAAAAACAAAACAAAACAATAACAAAAACTATATCCCTTTTGTTGAATGAAGGGTACACCAGGAGACTGAAGTAACTTGGACTTCATGTAAATGTGTGCAATCAATTTCCCAGACTTTATCAGCCTATAAGTTCTAATGGCTCATATTAGTTGTAACAATTAAAATTTCACTGGCAGTTTCTTCCACCCAAGAGAATTTCTGGGAGTTTCCAGGGGACGTGTTATAAGCTCTCATCAACTCTTTTCTCACAATGCTTCACCATTTACCCACTGGCATCCACTATCTACCCCTGGCTGAGGCCTGGGCCCTACAAGATACCAAGTTTCATCATATTCTGTCAATGAATTAGTCTTCTGTTGCTAGTAATTTGATAGCAAATTACCATAAACGTAGTGACTTAACACAAAGGAATTGACTCACACTTCTTTAGATCAGAGTATCTAGAGATATTTCTGGGTACGGCTTAACTGGATTCTCTGCATAGAGTCTTACCAGGCTGAAATAAAGGCATCTCTGGGAAGGGCTTAAAGCTACAGGCTGTAGGAAAGAATCTGCTTCCAAACTCATTCAGGTTTTTGAACAAATATGAACTGAGATCCGTGTTTCTTTGTTAGCCGTCAGTGAGGGACCACTCTTGAACTCCTGAAGGTTCCCTGTATTCCTTGGCACAAGGACCCCTTCATATTCAATCCAGGAACGATGCATCAAATCCCTCCTTGGGCTTTGAATTTCTAACTCCCTTTTTCTGCTCTACCTACAGAAAACTCTCTGCCTGGAAAGGGCTCATCTGATAGGATCAGACCCACTTGGATAATCTCCATTCTTTAAGGTTAAATAACTTGGGACTTCAATCTGCAAAATCTCTAAAAGATGTACCTAGATTAGTGTTTGAATCAGTAACCATGAGATAAAAATCTTAGTGAGGGTGAAGGGAAAACATCTTTAGAATTCTGTCTACCACAGTTAACCATGTGGGGAAGAGCTCTCACCTCTGCATCTGTTTTAGAGAACATCAAAAAAGCACTGTTTGTGCACCTACATTTGAATGTTTTTAGAAAATCAGGTCTGTTAGGGTTTAAGTGCAGACCTAATGCTCTCAAGGAGACTTAAACCTGAATCCAGTAGGGTCTTGGCTACAAGTCAAATGAAAGTGAGTATTTTGGTGCTGTATTCAAAATCACCCATCTTCCCAGACAACTAAGATTTTGTTACTGGGTCATACTCTCTTAAAACAAATACTCTCTCAGAAATCTTCTCAGTCCATCAGAAAAACAAATCTTTTAGAGAAATGGTCTTACAGTCTACAAGGCTTGTCCAGACATGTCTGAATTCTACTTGAGTCTACAATCTGTTCTTCTGCTACATTTACATACTATTGATACTGGGTCTCTGAGCTTCCTGTGGGTAAGAACATGGTCAGAACACTGAGCTCCTGCTCTCTGTGGAACAGAGTGTATATGTTTCTTGTTGAGTAGCTAAATGTATGATTTGCAATTTGAGATAAACAGAGATTTATGCTTCCCTTGTTCATGAGCTTCCTCAAAAGACAAGCCTCAGGGTTTTTGTATTTGGAAAGGGTAAGGGCAAAGTAACAATTAACCAAACATTTCTACAAAAGATAGGTAGAGAAACAATGTTGTTTTTGCAAGAAGGCCTGCAGCCCCAGAATCAAGCAAATTAGGCTTTGTTTTCTGAGTATAGACTAGAGAATAGCAAAATCAAAGCAAGACAGAGTTATAAGAAGGAATGGTTGTGTCCTCTCTCTTCACGGTTTTCCATTCATTTTGCTCTAAACAAACAGGCAGCCCAAATGTCGACCCTGACTGAATTGTAAAAGAGGCAAACAGAAATGTAAAGGGGGCAGTTAAAGACCACCAAAAATCTTTAATTTTCTTTTTTTTAAATTTTGCTTCTTAACAGGTGTCAGGTTAAGAACATCCTTGGCAGAAACTAATTCTAAATGTGGGAAAGACCACTAAAATTCAAGCTATACAATGTGTCTTATTGTATTTTTTAAGCCTAAAATTCACATAATTACTTTCAGCATCTGCTTACAAAAAAAAAAAATTGTTATGTGTCTTGACCTCTGAAAATATGTGGAAAAATAGCAAAGTGGATTGTTCAACTTGTTAGATGTTTAGGGAGTTGTTCTATTAAACAAACCAGTCAACAGGGCGACTGATAAAATGAACCAATAAAAGCAATGGCGAATTTCATTGCAGAATTTTATTTTGTCTTTATGAGTGTTGAGATTATTTATGTAAGACAGAATGATGCATATATAGAAAAATACCTTCCAGATTTATATTATACTCACCGCCAAACTAATGAAAGACTCTGAGCAAGAGCTAGGTTTTGTGTTTATGTTCAACCCAGAAAAAAAATCATAAAATCTCCTATGAGATTTTGTTTCTAACTCCATGGTCTTAAGTCAGAAAAAAAACAAAATTGATAAATAGCAGAGAGAAAAGGAAAGGCTATTTTCTGTCTGTGTAAATTAAGGAATTAAATAGACTTTCACAAGGAAGTTTAAATCAAATCTAAATTATTGATAGACAAGTATATAAATCATTTTGATATTTATATTTAGTCAAATATTTATAAATATTTATTTTTAGTTCAAAAATGTAATCAAGTATTTATAATTCAGGTAAAATCAGAAATAATAATCTAAATCACTTAAATCTTAGCTCCTGTTAACTATAAAGATTCAAAGGGTGCTACAAAGTGTTATTTCTGGGAACAAGAAAGACAACTTTGGGATGTAGTACTATACATTGGAACTTGAAGTGAAATAGACTCATATTTGATGCTTAATTCTGCCCCTTTTTGACTGTGTGGCCATAAAGAAATTTCTCAGTTCTTCTGAACCTCAGTTTCTTTATCTGTAAGGTGTAAATAACACCTTTCTTGTTGTTGTACTGCATATATCTTTCATGTCCTCCCTTCATTCATTTGTTCTAAGATAGTGTGACAGATGTTTACGAGATCTTTTCTAAACTCGTTTCTTGTTTCTGGGCCAACAGCGAAACTACATTTCCCAGAAGCCATGCATCTTCGTGGTTCATGTGACCTGTCTCTCCAGTAGAATATAACTACAAGTGCTGTGTCTCATTCAGTCCAAGACAGTTTCTTTCCCCCCACAATTCATGTGCTTTAATCAGTTTCTTTGCTTTCTAATATCATATCACAGGTACTCTTCCAAAGAATGAATTTTTTCAATGTAATTTTTTAATATTTAAAATTGCCTCTATTGTTCTTAAAGTTGTATTTTATGACTAATTAAATTCAAAATGTTAAAATCTTCATTGAAAAAAAAAGAAAAGAGAACAAATCCTAAGCCAAATGGGACACAGGGACAGCCGTGTAAACCAGGACTGTTCTGGGCAAACCAGAAAAATATGTACAACCTAACTAGAGAACCAGGGAGAGAAAAAGAGAGATAGATATTGATTTCCTACACACATGTCAACCCTCCTGAGAACTGAGAAATATCCTATTTTTAATGTTGAAACATTAGCAGCTTTAAAAAGCAAGAGGCATCAATTATTAGAAAACAAATGACAATTTCACATCAAACCACAGTTGACATTGGATATGTGTTGTCTTCTAGTCACGATGTTATCCCTATTTTATTTCTTACAAAATGAGTAAATTTCCTATTTCCAGCATTTTGCTGCCAACCATCCCCTGAGAAAAGCACAGCTGCTAAATAAGATAGACAAGGGAAAAAACATATACCTGAGAAATACATTTATACCCACCCACAAAATAACAAGAGATGGGTTTTAAAGGGGATAGTGTCCTAACACCAAATTCACTCCTCTTAAATGGAAGCTTTCCCCAGAGCAATTACAAGGCCACATTGGGGAACCATTGCAAGTTAAAGAAAGAAGAAATTTAATGACAATTGCTACTTCCCTACAGGGACAAAATGCCAAATAGAAAGCAGCCTTCTTCCAGTTTAGGTGGAAGATTCCTTCCCTCAGTCACATCCTCAGTTCCTCCCTGAGGTTAGCAATACAAGGTCACAAACGCTCTCACGAAGATCCACATCAACACAGTCTAAATGGTTACTCAGCTTCATAGAACCATGTCACAGAGAAAAGAAGTTCTAACTATTCACTGAAGTTATCTCTGAAACCAAAATTTCTGTTTTCTCAATATGCTCTCATAGCAGGAATTATTTTTCTCAAGAACCACAAGAGGGAGTATTCTTACTTCTTTGTCATAGTCCATCTGACACCAAATAGATTAGTATTATTATCCTTATGCTTGTCTAAAAATGATAAGACGTATTATTAAACACTAGGCAATCTTACTTATTCATCTAAAATTCAAGTGATTATCTGCTTGTTTCTCATTGATTCATATTTATTATATCCAGGATATTTTCTTAGCCATTCATGATAAAAGAGAAAACAGACAGTATTTCATGCTGGTTCTTTCTCTCATGTTTATTATCTTGAAATTACGAAAGAAGATTTCTCTCTCGTGTTGTGTTCCGCGAGTACAAGACAGCAATGGCAATTGTCCCTAACCAGGAGGAAAGCTACCTAAAAATAATGATACCACTGCTTTGAGTTGACTTCTTGCCTGGTCCCTAAAAGGCTGAAAGCAAATCACAAACATGATTCTGTCAATTATCATCATATGCCTGCATATAAGATAAAGAGGTGGTAACTAATACTTTATTCAATAGCCAACAAGTAGTGAGAATCATGAAACTACTGCCTTATGCAAGAAACCGCTTTGTATTAGCCAAGATAATTAATGCCAACTGCTAAAACAAACTACCTATAGTATCCCTGGATTCACATACACACACACACACACACACACACACACACACACACACACAGAGTTTCTCTCCCACTCAAGTCACTGTCTGATGAGAGATGAGTGACTAGTCTGGGCTGGCTCTCTTCCAAATGATGACTCAAGAATGCAGGTTCCTCCCATTGTGTGATTCCATCATCTTCCCACTGTACTGTCTCTTGACTGACAAGCAAAGGGTGGAATAATTTTAGGGGGGAGAGCTGGAAGCGGTATACTTCACTTCTGTCCTCTAGCCTTTCTCTAGAACTCAGAACCAACCTAATTTCAAGAGAGCCGAGAAAGCAAGGCTTCCTGGAAGCCTGGAAAAGAGGATATAGCCTGGAAAGCCTGGAAAGAGGATATAGAATTACTGAGCTTCTAGATCAAAAGTTTTTAACATGGGGGCTCACGGGCTGTCAAAACGTCTGTGAGCTTGGATGCAAAATAAATTTTGTCCTAACCTCTAGTTGAAATTGAGCACACCTTTCAATTATAAATGTAGGTGTAGTAGATGCTGTGGTGTTAAAAGCCACATCCCAATTAGTCCATGTGATTTCAGATCAGGTGACATAAACACTTCTATCCATATTGTCAGCATCTCTCCTTAAGTATGACATCTCTTTGTTTTTCTACCTCAGGAATTTCTCTGAAGTCTTGGAAGGTCACTGAGTAGATACACATAGATGCTCAGTAGATACAAAAGTGCAGAAATGTTTATAACCATGGGAAAAACCCATGCAAACAGACTGGACTACAGTTCTTTAGCAAGACAATTCTGACTCATATTCTATAAGGTTCTTCAAGGTTCACAAGAGGCATCGGGTCCCAGCAATTCTCAGCAACAACTTGCTCAATAATATGGCATTTGTTGGCTTTTCTCTCTTGTGTCTCATTCTCCCCCATCTCTCACTTCTGTTTCCTGGGATTATCTTCTAAATTGACTACCTGCACTGAGTCATTATCTCAAGCTCTGCATTCATGAAAACCCAATTTAAGAGTTGGACTGGGAAGTAGCTCCAGAAAACAGCCCCTCAGCATAGGATTTTGAAAGTGAATTACCCAACAGTCAGAGAGCAACCATAGCAGGAGGCAAGTGTGGGAGGGAGATTAACTCCTAATGTGCTGTGGCATCACAATGACTAAGGCTCTCATATACAGTATCTTGAAATGAGATACAGTTAAAAGGTAACATGTTAGCATATAAAGTATCACTAGTACTTGAATGGTATGGGGGCAGAAGTAACTGAAAGAATGGAAAGCACTGGTGGATGGATTTTGTTGACTGCCTTACAAGCCTTGAAAAAATGCTGTTTTCTATTAGAAGTCTTTTCAAGGTATTCATCTTTCATGAACACCCTACTTGAGATTCCAAAGCAATTCCTATATGTTTTAGGGGTTTTTTTTGTAATAGCAGCTTCCCCAGCATCACTTCCAGGTACCAAATACTAAAATCTATTCCATTTATCTATTGCTAGGAAACAAACAACACAAAATATACAAGCTAATAACAACAACGTATATTTTGCTTAAATATCAACAATTCAGGCAGGATTCAGGACAGTTTATCTACGTTCCACTCAGCTTCGGCTGGGGTAGCTGAAGGCTGAGAACTGGAATCATCTGAAGTCTCGGTCACTCAGATGTCTGCTGGTTGATGCTGGAGATGCCTGGACCTTTGAATGTGGATGTCAGTTAAAACACCTACATATGCTCTCTACCTGTGACCTCACAATATGGTGGCAGATTTCCAAAGGTGAGGGGTTTTTTTTTTGTTTTGTTTGTTTTGTTTGTTTTTTTGTTTTAAAGAGAGCCATGTGGAAGCTGTATTGCCTTTTCTACATGACCTTGGTAGTGACACACAATCACTTTTCAACGTATTCTGTTCGTTAACTGCAAGTTACTAAAATAACACTGAACACTGTTCAAAGGGAAAGTAGTTAAAGTGAATCTCTCAATGGAAAGAGTGTTAAAAAGTGGACATGTTTAAAAACCACAAATGCACACATACTTCACATGAAACTAACTTATAATGTCTCCTATTTCTCATTGATTTAACTGGCTCATGGCTTATATTAACACAACAATTAATAATAATACTTTATTGAACACATAAAATATGAAGCAAATATAAGACATGGAATTTTCCAAAAACCTTTTCAAACAGCATGATGTTCTTAGAACTTTACATGTCTAATTAAAAACTCCCTGACTAGGCTCAATAGCAGAATTAAGATGACAGGAAAAAGGATGTATGGGACAACACCAAAAGGTCTAATATTTGGGTAACTGGAGTTCCAGAAGGAAAGAAAAAAAGGGTGGTGCAGAAAAAAATCTGAAGAATTAATAGCTGAAATATCCTACTTTTGGTGAAAATCAGAAATTTATAGATTTTAAAAGTTCAGGAAACCCCAAACAGGATAAATACAAGGAAGTTTGTGCCAAGACATATTATAATCAAACTTTTGAAAAATTAAAGATGAAGAAAAAAATATTAGAAGTAGGAAGAAAGAACAATTCATTAACTATACAGCAACAATAATTCAAATGTTGTTTTTTATCTGACATCATGGGAGCCAGAAGAAAATGGCTCAATATTTTCAAGTGCAAAATTTTCTTCAAAAATAAAGATAAAATAAATAATTTTTCAAATTAAGGAAATTTACTTCCAGATAACTTACTGTAAAACAATTGTTAAAGAACATTTTTGAGATCAAAGGGAAATGATATCAAAATAAAACTGATAATATGAGGATTGAAGGGAAAGCCACAGAAATCATAGAGATTTAGGTAAATACTATTTCTCTTGAGCTCTTTAAAATACATTGATAGATTAAAACAAGAATTATTACCCTGTCTGATCATTTTTCAGTGTACATTGATGTTACATGAGACAACTACAACATAAATGGGAGAGAATAAAAGAAACTTTATGGTCGCTTTCTACATTCTAACTGAAGAGGTAAAATACTGATTTCAAAAAAACTGTGAAAATGTTAAGTATGTATAGTATAACTCTTGAGCACCAATAAACCACAAAAGGAGAGAGAAAGAGAGAAAGATAGTCAAACACAATAGGTAAATGAAAATGAAACACTAAAAGAATTTATATAATCCAAAGGAAGGCAATAAAGAGGAAACAGAAAAGCAACAAAATGGAGAGGAAAAACAGAAAATGAATATTAAAATGACAAATTTTAAACCAAATATAGTAATAATTACATTAACTATCATCTAAATACATATATTAAAAGACATTAATTGTCAAAAAGGATTTAAAAAGAAAAGCTAGGTAAGTTAAGGATACAATGATTGAAAAGGTATATCATTCAAACACTAAACAAAAGAAAACTAAAGTGACAAACAGGGATATTACATACTAATAAAAGGGTCAATCCACCAAGAAGACAAAACAATCTTAAATGAATAATAAAGCTTAAAATATAGAGAGCAAAATTGACAAAATAGAAAAGGAAATAAACCCATAATTATACTGGACAACCTCAAATTCTCTCAGTAGAAGATTTGCCACCAAAAATCAGGAAGGATATAGAAAAACTGAACACCATCAACTAAGTATATTTAATTCACATTTATACAGCACCCAATAATAGCACAGTACACATTCTTTTCAAAGACACATGGAGTAATCACCAATACAGACTAGATCCTGGGTTATAAAACAAAATTTAACACATTTCTAAAAATTGAATTAATACAAAATATGTTCTCCATAATACAACTGAACTAGAAATTGATAACAAAGATAATATTAAAATTTCCAAACACTTGGAAATTAAATAACATACTCAGAAATAATCCCCATGTCAAAAAAAAAAAAAAAGAAAAAGAAAAGAAAAGAAAAAAGAAAAGAAAAGAAAAGGAAATCTCAAGGTGGTTAAAAAATATACTGTACTGAAAAAAAATTAAAATCCAAAATATTAAAATTTAGGGTATGCCTCTAAAGCCATCCATCGAGAGAAATTTGTAGCATTAAATACTTAGGTTAGAAAAAAAGAAAGGTCTCAAATCACTAAACTTTTCCATTAAGAAACTAGAAAAAATAAAATCTAAACCTAAAAGCATAAGGAAATAAAATTAAGAGTAAAAACTGAAAATAGGAAAACAATAGAGATGAATAAATTGGTTTTTATTAAACTTTATAAGGATCAATAAAATTGATAAAGCTCTAGCAAAACTTGGGATGCCTGGGTGGCTCAGTCGGCTGAGCGACCAACTTCAGGTCAGGTCATGATCACACGGTTTGTGGGTTCAAACCCCTTGTTGGACTGTGCTGATTGCTTGAAGCCTGGAGTCCACTTCGGTTTCTGTGTCTCCCATTCTCTCTCTCTGACCCTCCCCCGTTCGCACTCTGTCTCTGTCTCTATCTCGAAAATAAATAAACATTAAAAAAATTTTTTTAAAAGCTCTAGCAAAACTTAAAAAAAAGACACAAATTACCACAGAAGTAAAACAGGGGGTATATATCATTATAGACTCCACAGATACTAAAAGGAAAACAAGAGAATACTATGAATAATTAATTGTACATAATCCAATAATTTATATGAAATAGACCAATACCTCAGAAACCATAAACTATCAATACTCACCCAAAATGAAATAGATATTCTGAGTAGAATTAAAACTATAAAGAAATTAAATTGTTTTAATTTTTTTAATTAAATTTTTTAAATTGAAAAACTTTCCAAAAAAATCTCTTGACTCAGATGGTTTACTGGTATATTTAAAGAATAATATAAGTTCTATAGTCTCTCCATAAAAATAAGAGAGCAGGGAACACTTCTCAAATCCGTTTGTGAAGCCAGATTTCCTGTGATATCAAAGTTCAGACAAAGAGGACAAGAAAATAAAAGAAAATTGCAGACCAGTATCACTCTTGAACATTGCCAAAAAATCTTCTACAAAATATCAGCAAATAGTATGCAGGAATACATATAAAGAATAATGATCACTGAATATTGTGACCAATCAATATATCTACCATCAACCATCTAAAGAAGGGAAATTAATAGATCACCAAAAGATATTTTTAAAAAAATTAACATTTCTTCATGATTAAAAAAAAAAACTCAGCAAGCTAGGAATAGAAGTTAACTCTGTGAACTTGTTAAAAAAGTATCTACCAAAATAAATAAATATATAAAGCCTCTCACTAACATCATACTTGCTTATGAAAAGCTGATGCTTTCCATCCTAAATGAGGAGCAAAACAAAATATCCACTTTCACCACTCTTATTCAACATCGAAAATATTGGAAAAGAAAAAATAAAATTATCCCTATTTGTAAGAGACAAAATTGTCTAGGTAGAAAATACAAAGTAATCTACAGCAACAGTAAAAGAAAACAAGAAAAAAAACGCACAAAAAACTAATAAATGAGTTATGGAAGGTATCAGGATTTATAATCACAAAAATCTTATTTCTATATGCTAACAATGAACTATTGAAAACTAAAAAATATTTTAAAAAACATAATAGCTCTAAAATAATGCAATGCTTAGGTATAAATCAAACATAGTATTTGAAAGACCCCTATGTTGAAAATCACACAATACTGATGAAAGAAGTCAAAGCAGCCCAAAATAAATGGAGAGACATAGTGTGCTTATGGATTAAAAATTTAACATAATAAAGATGTTGATTCTTCCACCTAACATTGACCTATAGATTTAATGTAATTCCAATTAAAATCCAACAAAACTTTATAAATATACACAAGCTGATTCTAAAATATATATCCAAAGACAAAAGAACAAGAACAGCCAAAACACTTTGAGACCATAGAATAAAACTGGAGGTAACTTAAGAATGACCATAAACTATAATAATCAAGGCAGTGTGTTATTGGTGAAGAGATATACATAAATATAAGTGGAATAAAATAAGCATCCAGAGACAGACCAACACAAATATGGCCAATTGATTTTTTTTTACCAAAAACAAACCCTCACATCTTATATAAAAACTAACTCCAAATGAACCCCAGATCTAAATGTAAAATACAAAACTATAAAGTTTTCACAGAAAACATATGAGAACATTTTCTTGACATGAAGTTAGGTAGAGTTCTTAGACATGCTACCAAAGGGACATTTCATAAAAGAAAAAAGTTGATAAATGGACTTATTTAAAACCTTTATTTTGTGAAATATTGTTAAGAGAATGAAAGACCAGCCACAAAGTGGTAGAGAATATTTATTTACAAGTCACATATCTAAAGAAGAATTTGTATCCAAAACAAAGAATATAGGGCACCTGGGTATCTCAGCTGGTTAAGCCTGGACTCTTGATTTCAGCTCAAGCCATGATCTCACAGTTTCGTGGGTCTGAGCCCTGTGTGGGGCTCCATGCTGACAGCATGGAGCCTTTTTGGGATTCTCTCTCTCCCTCTCACTCTGCCCCTCTCCCACTTATGTTGACTCTCTCAAAATAAATAAACTTTATATATATAAATATAAAGATATATATATTCAAAGAACTCCCAAAAAATTGCCAATAAGAAAGCAACACAAGGCTAATTAAAATTAAAAAAAAAGATAATACCAAGTGTTGGTGAGGATGTAGAGCAACTGAAACTCTAATCCATTCCTGGAATGCAAAATTGTACAGCCACTCTGTAAAACAGTCTGAGAGTATCTTACAAAGTTAAACACATCTTTCCATGTTTCCTAAAAATTCTACTCCCAGACCTTTACCCTAGAGAAATGAAAGCATATATTCACATAACATATGTTCACACAGAAGCTCTATTCAAAATTGCCCCAAACTGGAACTCACCTAAATGTCCTTCAATGAGTGAATGGAAAAACAAACTGATAGATCTGTACAGAGGAATACTATTCAGCAGTAATAGGAACAAACTATTGCCACACACAAAAACCTAGATGAATCACAAATGCATCATGCTAGATGAAGATGCCAGTCTTAAAAGGTTATCTTGTATGATTCCATTTATATGACTTCCTAGAAAAAGAATAGCTATAGTGATGGGAAATAGATCAGTGGCTGTTATAGGTTAGGGGACAGCAGAGAGTGTGACTTCAAAGGGACAGCATGAGGGAGCTTTTTGCAAGCATGGAACTGTTTTGCATCCTAACTCTGATGATGGTTATGAGAATGCATACATATGTTAATATTCATAGAACTATATGCCAAAACTAGATGCCAAATTTTATTGTATGTCAATTTTAAAAATTAAAAATAATTTTAAAAAATCATTATAATTCTAAATAATTTTTAAAAATCTAAACAGTTAAGCATCCAACTCTTTTTTTGGCTCAGGTCATGATCTCACAGGTTCGTAGGTTTAGGCCCCCTACCTTCATATCAGGGCAGAGCCTGGTTGGGATTCTCTCTCTCTCTCTCTCTCTCTCTCTCTCTCTCTCTCTCCCTCTGTCTCTGCCCCTCCCTGCACATGTGCACACATGCATTTGCTCTCCCTCTCTCTCTCTCTCTCTCTCTCTCAAAAATAAATAAATAAACATTAAAAAAAATCTGAACACTGAGGAGGAAAACAGTTATCATTTTAAGCTCTCTATGTGCTGAAAACTTGCTAGCTAAAAGGTTTATATATACATTAACTTCTTAATCTTTACCATAGCCCTGTTATTTAAGTATCCTTTTCTACCAATGAGGCAATTGAAACATAAAGAGTAACTTGCCCATCATCACACAAACAATAAGTGGCCAAGTCAGGATTTAAACTCATCTTTCTCCATCTAGGTCCATACACAATTAACACTTTGGACACTGAGACAGAAAAGCAATTTTGGAAGAAGACTGATGGTAGAAAATATTTCTTTCCATTGTCTAAGATGGGTATAAACTAATATTTATTACTGGCATCAAAACTGAAAAGTATTTTAGAAGCCTTCTACTTCTCAAGATACTCAAGAACTATAAAACTAAAACTTTCCTTTATCTAGAATGCAAAAAGCTAAGAAACTCAAATAACTGAAGTTTTAAATTTTTTAACTGCAATTTACTTTTATGTGAAAAATATAAATGACAAGTAAACAAGCAGATATCAGGAATTTTTGAAGCAATTTTCAAAATATACCACAGGGTCAGCATATTTTCAGCCCAATTTCTTAGACTGTCTTCTTTGAAGTGCGGAATGAAAATCAGTAAGTATTTGACCACCTACTATTAATGTTCATTATGATAACTGTGTTACTTCAAGATCCTGAAGTGCCTTCTGAATCATTAAAGCAAGTTTAAAATTTGTCCAGATGGCTTTATGGCTGTTTATTTAATCATTTCCCCCCACCCCAAAATTGAAAACCTAATTGGTATATAGCAGTTAGCCAGATTATTAAATTAACAATAAAATCCCATTCCCTCAATCATTTTAACGACCAGGAGTTCATAGTGTTTATCTTAAAAGCAAAAGGAAAAACAAATCTTCATCTTTGTTAAATATTCTTCCTGGCTACTGATTTTGAGCTCCATGATCAAGACACACCAGAAGCTTTCAATTTGTTATTCTTCCTTACAACCCTAGGGTTAGAGTTCATGTTAAATTATTTTTTAAATAATTTAAACTGCTGTGAGGGAAAATGCACTCTCAGCTTCTTTTCTTTGTATCCATCATAAAATATTTCTGCTTTGGGATGCTGGGAAATTCTGCCAATTTAATTTAATTCCTTAAAATTCTCAGTATTATGCCAACTATTGTATTAGATTTTGAGAATCAAAAAGTAAGTCAAGCAGGAGGCTTACTTACGGTTTCTCAATATCAAATAGGAAAGACAAGCATTTAAACAAATGACTACAAAGTTAGACTTATGTCTTAGAGTTTAGAGAGACACAAAGGAAGAAGCAACTTTGACTGGCTGGGTAAATGAAGGCAGCATAAAATTACCAAATGGATCTTAGCCCATATGTATTTATCTAGAGATCAGAAAACTTTTTTTTTTTCCAGTAAGGACCAAATAGCAATTATTTTATACTCTGCACATGATCTCTGATTGAAAGCAGCTGTAGATAATATGTAAACAAATGAGCATGGCTGTGTTCCAACAAATATTTACAAAAATAGGTAAAGGCTATATTGGGTATGCAGGCCATCATTTGCCAACTTCTGCATTAATCAAATCAATACAACTTTATGTCTGAGCTTCAAATATAAATTACTTGGTCCTTCATTGATGAAACAATAAAGGATTAATGTCTATGAAAAATTTGACTTCTTACCAATAAAGTTGATAAACACTCAAATTCTTCTGTTGCTGATACCTGAAATGCAAGACCCTTCTCCTTACAAATAAAACCTCCACTCCTAAGAACTTTGTTCTTGGCCTAACAAATTGTTCTTTGCTACCTAAACTTATGGCATATATTAGGAAGCACTGAAATTAAAGAGGAAGAGTTTCATTAATCATGTTCTTCCTCTTTCTCTCAGACTTCTGTTTTGAAGAATGTAAGGATTTAAACAGATGGAAATGTGTGTGACCTGTGTGTGGAAGTGCTTCTGTGTTCCATTGTGGCTCATCAGGTCTTTATTCCTTAGCAACTAACACTTTTATAGCATACCCCTGCACAGAGGTTTTCAGCAAGTCTTAATTGAGCCAAGTCCACTCCATGGGTAAATGCTTTGAGCTTGACCCCCGATTTGAGGGTGACAAGAGCTACCTGTTTACACATAATCCCAAACTTCTTTCATCACAGTCTCTGAAGAATAATAACAATCAGAACTGACACTGCCTAACTATGTGACAAAAGACAGGGAAATGTAAATGCCATGACCAGATTACCCTAATTTGTGACTAAATCTGGGATGTTAGTTTTGAAAAAAGTCAGTCTGGCATCATCTTGAGGCACTAAAATTCAGGTGAGTCAGCAGGTCAGTAATAAGTGGTAGAGCTTTTTTTCAACTGCTGTTTTTTTAAAAACATAGTAATTATCATTGAATACAAAATACATCCTGCTTTAAAAAATATTCTGATGCTTAGCAAAGGTAATGTTTTTATTTTATTATAAGCTGCCCACATGCACTTCTTAGGCTGTGATTCATCTGAACAGTTTTTCATTTTAAAGAACATTTTATTCCAGAATGAAAAAAAATACTGAATACTCCACACTGGTATGGGGTTATCATAAACATGGGATGACAGGCAGTTAAATCTAAAACCAGAACAATAGTATAATCTTGCAGTATATCAAAGCTGCTATACGATTTCTTATGTTCAGTATTTTGGTTTTCATGAGCATGATTTCAGGGGCCATATGATGAGTCATGGTCCTGTGTATGGCGCTCACATTTTGTTTTCCTTTGTAACTATGACGGCAGTCTGAAGAGATTTTCAGCTCATTCTAATTTTCCTCACTGGAGCTGCTACTTACTGTCTGCGGCGGATGCTCTTTGCAGAAAGTACTGTGGATAGCTCTAGCTTTCAGAATTTTAAGGATATCTCCTAACCAGAGTGCAAGGACCTAAAAGCCCTTAATTAAGTTTCTAATCACAAGCAAGATGGTCTTGCATTAAGAGCCCTTTGAAAGTAGCAGCGACCATGTCATTGTGCCTCTGCCGTCATATCCAACAGGATTCTTATTTTAGGACCAAAGGCAATTCTTTCCTCGTAGAAAATGAAGAGAAACTCTCAACAGTCAGTCTGAAGAACAGAACACAGTAGAACAAAACATATTTCCATTTCCCTCCCACATGGCTCTGGAGCCCATTTTACCTTATTTAACAATTATGAAGCAAATCCTATTTTATAAATGTTAGGTCATTTAAAGCTCAGAGCCACCTTGTGACATAGTTACTGTTGTTATCTCCAATTTACAGAGGAGAAATGAGACACAGAGTGGAACACAGGGACCTGCCCAAGGCCAGCAGGAAGTGAAACCAGATTCAAATGCAGGTTAGTCAGCCCCACTACTAGTAGCAATGGGCTACTTAGCTTACTCTTCCTTCTTGGAGGAAGTCTCCAGCAACTCCAGCCTCCACTGGGGCTGGAGGGAAATGTCTGATGACTAATATACCAAACAAACAGCACTCTAGAGTCACCACATTTTAGATATACTTAACACACCACCAAGAATTGTTACTTTGAATTCTTTTGGCCTGTGTAGAATTTATGCCTAAATAAAAGAGAAAGCAACTTCCCATGTCTGAGATCATCACAGTTGGTTTGCCAATAATGGTCTCCTCATACATCAAGTCGTATTGCTGGCCTGTTCAGTGTAGCATTTGCCCTAGGTTAACCTAGTCTCATTAGTAATAGTTGCATTAAAAATGCTAAGATGGGTCTGGTGGATTTTTGTTTTTCCAGCTTCAGCTTATACTCAGCTAGGAGCTGTTGAGATTCTGTGCGGTAAACAGAGTTCTTGCTTTAGCCCATGGTTAAATCTGATAGATGCCCAAACTTTTCTAGGAGGAAAGCAACACCAGTCGCCCAGGACACTTAGTAATGAAAGGAAATGCATACAAACATTATCTTGGAGCTTCCTGCCCTGCTGGCTTAATAGCAGTCCAGCCAGTGGGGGTGCAGCTGATACACAATTCCCATGGTCCTCCCCTCAGCCCCAGGACACCCAAAACTGTCAGTCTGCCAGTCAGTGTACTTTTCAAGAAATAGAGAAATTATACAGCTGATATATGCGAAATATGCAAGAGAAATCAAGGCAAAGATGTCCTAACCTGGGAGTTACTAATTAAACTATTGAAATTAGTACCCCCAAAATAAGTTTAAAAAGGTATTCAAATAAGACAAAAAATTCAGCTTATAAAATTTTAGTATGCAATCTTTTTACATTTTGCTTTAATATATAGACATATCTTATTTATTAAGAATTTTAATTTTAAATAGTTTGTAATAGAATTTTTATTATATAAATTTGCCAATAAAATACAGTGAAACCAATTTTCAGTCAATAAATACTTATTTCAAGAATTATGCAACAACAATTATTGTAACCTCATTTTACTCTCAAAATTTTATATGGTCACCCAATCTGAGGAAGAAATTCATTGCACATTGAGGCCATCCTTTCCATTCATAGGTAGAAGGTACAGTCACTAGAAAGTTCTTCCTCATATCTGATTATATCTGATTCCTGGTAAATTTTTGTTTGCTTAAGTTCTTCCTCACAAATTAAATTCCAGGACCTCTTCCCTCGGAGAAATATTTAAGAATATTTAATCCCACCCAGGCAGATTTTATAATCATTATGATTCCAGTGTATCTACGTTTTCTGCCTTCTTGTAAGAACTTTTAGAATATGCACTCTAGTCATTTAACAAATAAATGTTTTCTCCTAAACAAAACAGATGGCAAGAACTATTTCTTTTTAAAAAGTATCTATCTTTTCCTTTGTGGTGGTGATATTGTCCTCATTTCTTCTCTCTAGTAATTACTTCCTACAGAGACAGTGAATTCCCAAAGCTAACAAAATTAAAAAGAAAAAGAAAAGGAGGAAATAGAGGTGTTTTTTCAGGAAAAAACAGTAACAGGAAGATACAAAGGGGTAGATTTCAATATGCCAGCTATAGAAAATTGGCATAGGGTCTTTCAAAGGGCATGGGCTTTCAGTTTGTTATCTACCTACTAGGGCTTTGTGAGGGTTATATAAAATAGTATAAGCAGAACAGATTGGAAGTACTATGTAAGCATCAGTGATTATTATAATAACATGTATTTTTAGATCTTGTTTTATATACTACTTCCTGATCAAGAAATAAAAAAAAATGAAAACATAATTGTCAGATATATAAAGGGAAATATAAGAAACAAAATTTTAAGAGACCAATTGTATACTCTATGACAATAAATTTGAAAATCTAGTTTAAACATATCATACGCTAGAAAAACAACAATTACCAACCTGATTCAAGAGGAGGTAGGAAATCTGAATAGATCCTTGCAGCCACACAGAGAGAAGGTATGAGTCATGGATGCACTGCTCACCATCGTAATTGCCCCACTCAGAGCACCTCACCACGTTACTGGATAGAGCATTCAGTACATACTTGTGGAAGCATGGAATGAGTCAAACAAATAAGAAAAAAATGAAGATTTTCACCCAAGAAGGCAAGAGAACTAGGCGATTTTGGAGAAAGGCTCCATCAAATATTTTTGAATCCAGGAATTCCTATTTACTATTATAACCAATTCCTAGCTGTAGTTAAGCTAACTTAGTTAAGCTTGAAATAGTATCTATGTATACAGATGCCAGTATCCTAAATATGGTGTTATAAAATTATTCCAGAAGGTAATGAAGAAGTATAAAATCAAGTGTGGTACATATCAGGGATAAAAGAGCAGTTCAATATTAAGACATTTATTACAGCAGAAAATCATATGATCACATCAATAGATACAGAGGAGACACTTGATAAAATTCAACCATATTCCTAAAAAGAAATACTGTAGAACATGGGAATTAAAAACCATTTCCACAATGTGATTTTTTTAAATGTTTATTTATTTTTGAGAGAAAGAGAGAGCATGAGCGGGGGAGAGGCAGAGAGAGAGGGAGACACAGAATCTGAAGCAGGCTCCAGGCTCTGAACTGCCAGCACAGAGCCCGATGTGTGGCTCGAACTCACAGACTGTGAGATCATGACCTGAGCCGAAGTCAGACACTTAACCAACTGAGCCACCAGGGGCCCCCACAATGTGATTTTTAAAGTATTTATCATAAACCGATTGTAAACATAATTTTAAACACAGGAATACACATTTCCCAAAGGACAATACAAAGATGTCCTCTTATTATTTTAAAGGACTATTTTGCTTAGACCAAAAACCCTTGAATGTTGAGACAAAATCTAATTCATATATATATCACCACAAGCTTATCTTACTTTTAAAGCATTTTGTAAATGAATTATTATGCCCCAGAATTTGCATTTAGTGAAAGAAAACCTCAAATTATTCAGGAGACTAATTAAGTGACATCGATAAGCAAAAAGTATCATCTCCATGTGGGTTTACAAATGAGAAATTTTCAGCAACCCCAGCCCCAGATAAACTGAGAACAATGAATTCCATAATGTCTTTATCAGGTGAAACTGTTAGTCTGTCATTCATTCTACCTTCTATAAAATTTAAAAAAAAATACCATTTGAGGGGCACCTAGGCGGCTCAGTCAGTTAAGCGACCAACTCTTGATTTCTGCTCAGGTCATGATCTCATGGTTCATGAGCTCGAGCCCCAAGTTGTCTGCACTGACAGTGCTGGGCCTGCTTGGGATTCTCTTTTTCCTTCCCCTGCTATCCCTCCCCCTCTCACTCATGCACTCTCTCTCTATTTCTCTCTCAAAATAAATAAGCATTTAAAAAAAATACCATTTGATCATTTATCAGAAGATCTGAGCAGTCCTCCAGATACAATCACTGATTGGCTCTTCCCCATTGAAAATTCTTACCCATGGTGGAAACCTGCCCATTTGTTTCCTGTCTACTCTTGTCATTTTCTGTTTGAATCTGTAGTACAAAAGTTAAAGAGGACAGAGATAGGCCTGAAGGCACGCTGTTAAGTCATCTCTAAGGACTAACAAGTCAAAAAGTTCTTGCCAGATCAAATTCTTTGGATGCTCTTTGACCTGTATCATCTTTTCAACAACTTGTTAGGATCTTCTGGTCCTGTTTTTGTATCCTTGAGAACTGCTTCACTTGGTTTTGTCTGCCCCAAGACCGAGGGTTTTTGGATCCCAGCTAGTGACAGATAATCTTTGGTCAGCTTCTGGAGCTGGGAGGTTTACACAAGCAGCATTTCTGGTAATCACTGCAATTCTAGTAGAATCTTTTTCCATTGTTTGCCCACCTCACCAGATGCCTTCTTGCTTTCAGGTTTATTTCCTGTGCATTTCTCTATAACTGGCATAATGCTACAGTGATACTTAGTTGACACTTTGGGGAGATTTTGACAAGAATAAGGTTATTCGTTTGAGAGGTGAATTCAAAGAAAAATGGAAGACACTTTCATGAGATTCTGTCTTGTCTTTATAAAAGAGAGATCACTTTGATAGCAAAGGAGAGATCCTCCTTTTTGTTTTTATACTTCAAGGATTAAAAAGTTTTAGCGTTTTAAATTGTACATTTTATGGTATTGTCAAGGGTCTGAGAAATAATTTATACTGGTTACGTTTCTCTCAATCTCTGTCTCTGACTGTCTCTTCTTGCCTGACTGTGTATGTATATATACATGCGTGTGCAAGCACAAAAATGCCGATGTGTGAAGATGAGTTTTTCCCCAATATGAGCCTACTCCCTCCTTGTAGAGGTGAGATAATTAGCCTTTAACAATGATAATTTTATATTTGTCTGAAGCCAGCTACTTTTTTTTTCTTTTTCCTTTCCTTCCTTCTTCTTTCCCCTATTTGTGGGCAACTTTGGAGATTAACTGATCACACACAAAACATTATTTTGTACTAATTTACACATTCTAGAAATATCTACCTCAGATAGTCAAGAATTTCAAAAAGAGAAATGTTAGCTGTGCTTCTTTTATATGTTTTCCCCAGCTAAAACAGTAACTCAGAAGAAAAGGTTTAACTGTGAATTTGGTTAATCACCTTTGAGTCCATATAAGAAGAAAAGCTAGACACTCAGAGTTTTTGGAATTAATTCAAGAGTCTTAGAATACACCTGATAAATAGATGAGCCCTTGAACAAATTACAGTGACTTAATTTTAGCTTCAAAACAACTCCCTGTCTTCTCCCTGGTTTTGTTACCACATAAAAATTAATGTTTGCACAATATTCTATCGGTACAGGATTTGGGTTTAACTTGTAATGATTTCTATTTTTTAAATTTCCTGCATTAGTTCCATGGGTCCTGGAAGGTATAATTTTTGCCAGAAATTGTTTAAAAAATTTTTAAAGTAGAAATATATTTCTGATAAGTGAATTCAAATTGACAGAGTTTTTTTAAGAATTTAATTTTGTGAACTTTTCTAATGCTACAAATTATAGCATTGTTCTGATTTAAATTGTTCTTTCTAGACCATTAGCTACCATGGTAAAGTCACTACGATCTTAGACTAATGTTAAATTGTGTTATTTAATAAACTATCTTTGGATACCTGAGTCATTTCAGTGAGAAAAATACAACACTTTGGTAATTCAAAGTAGCTTTTAATTTCCCTTGCCTTTTTTTTTTTTTACTTTTAGATAGAGAATGACTACAGACTGAGGAGATGTGCAAATGTCTATAAACGATATTAAATACATATTTGCTTTATTATCTTAAAATGTATTGAAGTAAAATAAAAAATAGCTATACTGATTTTAGTTTCTTTTCCTCTTTTCTGTTATGGCTAAAAAAATTAAGGGGCACCTGGGTGGCTCAGTCATTAAGCATCTAACTCAGCTCAGGTCATGATCTCACGGTCTGTGAGTTCAAGCCCTGAATCGGGCCTGGGCTGACAGCTCAGAGCCTGGAGCCTGCTTCAGATTCTGTGTCTCCTTCTCTCTATGCCCCTCCCCTTCATGCTCTGTCTCTATTTCTCAAAAATGAATAAACATTAAAATTTTTTAAATAAAATTAAAATAAAAAATTAAAATTGGTTAATTTTGTTGAAAGTGGTAATAAAACTATGGAGAAATCGTATATGTATACAAGACAATAAATATGGTTTGTTTTGTTCAAAGTATTTATTTACTTACATATTTATCTATTTATAAAACTATATAAATAAATTGTATATATAAACATATAAATAAATATATTCTTAAATATTCCTAATAAATATATATAATTTCTACACTAGCCATTTTTAGTTTACATAGAGTTAAAATCACTTTTCTGAGCACAATTCTATGGGTTTTAACACGTATACAGATACTTGCAAGCTCCACACAAACAGGATATAGAATGATTTCAAAACTCTTTCAAAATTCCCTCTTACTCTCCAGGAGATGGTCACTCTCCCCTAACATGTAAACCTGGTAACCACTGCTCCTCTGTCCCTATAGCTTTGCCTTTTCCAGAATATCACATAAATTTAACCCTTTTAAGACTGACTTCTGTAGCTTGGTATAAAACATTTGAGATATAACCACAGTGTTATGTGTATCAGTAGTTCATTTCTTTTAATAGCTGAAAAGTGTTCCATGGTTTGCTAATCTGTTCACTCAATGGAGAACATTTAGTTTGTTTCTTGCTTTGGGCAATTATGAATAATGCTAGCATAAACATTCACATCCAGGCTTTTGTGTGAACATAAGTTTTAGTTTCTCTATAGTAAGTACCTAGAAGCCAGCTGTGATAGTGTATATTAATTTTATAAGAAACTGCCAGACTTTTCCAGAATAGCTGTTCCATTTTAATTACCACAAGCTAGGATGTTAGTTGTAGGTTGGTTTCATTTGGTTTCGTTTTGGTTTTGGTTTTTTCAGATGTCCATTAATGTACTCTAAAAGTTCTATCCTTCTTGTTTGCAACATTTAATCATAAGTGGACACTGAATTTCATCAAATGACTTCTCTGCATCTGTTGATATGATCATGTGGTTTTTCTTAAGTCTGTTGGTATAAATACACTGATTGATTTTTGAATAGTAAACCAGGCTTGGATTCCCCAAATAAACTCCTTTCTGTCATGAAGTATTTTTTTTTTTTTTACTATAATATGTTGGATTCAATTTGCACCTTTTGGTTGAGGATTTAGCATGTGTGTTTATGAGAGATATTAGGCTATAGTTTTCCTTTCATGGACTGTCTTTGTCTGATTTGGGTATCAGGGTAATGCTGGTTACATAAAATGAATTGGGAAATGGTCCTTCTATTTTATGGAAGAGATTATGTAAAATTGGTGTTATTGCTTCCAAAAATGTTTGGTATAATTCACCAATGAAATCATCTGGGCCTGGAGTTTTGTTTTTTAGACTATTTTTAGTAATGAATTCCATGTCTTCAGTAGATATAAGACTCTTCAGGTTATTTCTCCTTGTTTGTGTATTTCAAGAATACAGTTTATTTCATCTAAACTGTCACACATGTGTGCACAGAGCTGTTCGTAGTAATCTCTAATCTCTTAATATCTGTAAGATTCCAGTGATTTCTCTTTTCTTATTACTAATATTGGTATTTTGTGCCTTCTCTCTGTTGTTCTTCATCAGTCTTACTAGAGATATATTGATTTATTTATCTTTTCAAGAAAATATCCTTTGGTATTTATTGGTTTTCCTTTATTGTTTTGTTTGTTTTCAATTTCATTGACCTCTGTTCCTATCTCTATTATTTCCTTCCTTCTGCTTGCTTTAGATGTAGTTTGCACCAATTCTCTCATTTATGAATGTGAAAACTTACATTATTGGCTTGAGACCAATATCAGCATTGAGTGCTATAAATTTCCCCCTAAGGATTGCTTTAACTGCATCCCACAAATTTTAATATATTCTATTTTCATTTTTTTCATAATATATTTTTATTTTCCTTGAGACTTCCTCTTTGGTCCATATACTCTATGGAACTATAGTATTTACTTTACAAATATTTAGGAATATTAACAATATTTACTTTCTAGGTAACTTTCTGATGCTGCTTTCTATTTCATTTTTTCTACAGGGAATTTTATTTGTATTATTTTGTTTGTTTTAATTTAATAAGATTATTTGTGACTCAGAACATGGGCTATCTTGGTCACTATTCCATGTTCACTTGAAAAAAATGTGTACTCTGTAGTTGTTGAATAGAGTATTCTATAAATGACAATTAGAAAAATAATTTACTAATAATTATTTTTAATTATTATTATGTATTTCAAAATATTAAAACTGATAGTATTATTGATAGTATATAGTACTATTGATAGTCTTATTCAAGTCTTCTATATCCTTGGTGATTTTCTACCTACCTTTTATACAGTTACTGAGAGAGGAATGTTAGTGTCTGTAAGTGTAATTGTGGACTAGCCTATATCTCCTTTCAATTCTATCAGGATTTCCATCATGCTTGCTCTCTTGTTAAATGCATACACATTTAAAATGACAATGTCTCAATGGCAAATTGAGCCTTTAATCATTGTGCAAAGTCCCTCTTTATTCTTGGTAATTTTCCACATCCTGAAGTCTTTTTTGTCTGACGTTAATATAGCCACTCCAGCTTTTTTTTTTTTCATTAGTGTTCACATGGTACATCATTTTTCAGGCTTTTGTTTTTAACATATCTATACCATTCTATTTCAAGTGAGTTTCTTGTAGACAGCATATAGTCAGGTCTTGTTTTTATAGCCAATCTGACAATCTGTTTTATTGTTTAATTAAAAAAAAACTTTAACATTTAATGTAATGATTAATATGCTTGGAAATAGTTCTACCATACTATTATTAGTTACTCATTAGTCACTTTGGCTTTTGTACTTCTTTTCTTTTTTTTCTCTTCTTTTGTATTACTTGAGTATTTTGTAGTTAACCATTTTAATTATTGGCTTTTTAACTATACCTCCTCATATATTTTTTTCCAGTGGTTGCTCTAAGGATTACAAAATACATGCCTAACTTTTCACAATTCATTATCTGAAAATATAAGTTTAGAGTTAATATTTTACCACTTTAGACAAATATAGAAAACTTACATCTCGTGAATCACTTTTTCCAACTCCATATTGCACCAGTGATATATATATTACACCATAGCAAAGAAATAAATGCCTAGAAAACTCCATCTCACAATACTATAGTGTTTAATTTCAAAAGCCATATATTTTAAAGCATCAAGAGCTCAATGGGACCTTATTTAGAAAAAGAGTTCTTATAGATGTAATTAAATTAAGGATTTCAAGATGAGATCATCCTGGGTTACACAAGTGGGCTCTAAATCCAATAATAAGTGTCCATATAAGATACAGAAGGGAAGGTACAAACATGAAGAGAAGGTAATGTGACCAGAGAGGCAAATACTGAAGTGATGCAGGAAAGGAAGCCAAGAAATGCCTGCAGCCAACAGAAGCTGTGAGAGGCAAGGAAGGATTCTCCCCTAGAGTCTTTGGAGAGTGTGTAGTCTTGCCAACACCCCGACTTTGTACTTCTATGAGGGAATGCATTTCTGTTATTTTAAGCTACCAGGTTTGTGCTAACTTGTTAATAGCAGTCCTAGGAAACTAATACACCCAGATATTGATTATTTCAGTTTCTTTTCATTAAATTGCAAAGTTCCAAATTTCACTCTGTTACCTAAAGAACTTTTGAGCATTTAAAAATAAAGCTTATTTATTTATTTGGGGGGGGGGGAACAGAGAGAGAAGGAGAGAGAAAATCCCAATACATGCTGTCAGCTCAGAGTCCCACGCGGGGACTCGGGGCTGGATCTCGGGAACTGTGAGATCATGACCTGAGCTGAAACCCAGAGTGGAGCATTCAACCGACGGAGCCACCCAAGTGCCCCCTGAGCATGTTTTTAAAGGCAAAGTCTTAAGGCAGTATATTCTCTTCAATTTCCTTCATTTAAAAATGTGTTTATTGGGGCGCCTGGATGGCTCAGTCGGTTAAGTGTCCGACTTCAGTTCAGGTCATGATCTCACAGTCCGTGGGCTCAAGCCCCGCATCAGGCTCTGTGCTGAACACTTGCTCAGAGCCTGGAGCCTGCTTCGGATTCTGTGTCTCCTCTCTCTGACCCTCCCCCCCCCCACTCTGTCTCTCTCTGTCTCTCAAAAATAAATAAATGTAAAAGAAAAAAAAATTTAAATAAAGAATGTGTTTATTTGCTTTCATTCCTAAAGGATATTTCCACTGGCTGTAGAACTTTAGGTTGATAGTTCTTATTTTTTTCAGCTAAAAGATGTTCCACTGTCTTCTCACCTCCTGATTTATAATGAGAAATATTCAGTCATTTGGATTGTTGGCACTTTTCAAAGGCTGTTTTGAGGACTTTTCTTTTGTTAATTTAAATTCAACTTGGTTAACATACAGTGTAGTTTTGGCTTCAGGAGTGGAACCCAGTGATTCTTCTTTTACATTTGACACCCAGTGCTCATCCCAAAAAGAGCCCTCCTCAATGCCCATCACCCATTTAACGCATCCCCCCACCCACCTCCCCTCCAGCAACCCTCCGTTTCTTCTCTATGTTTAAGAGTCTCTTATGGTTTGCCTCCCTCTCTCATTTTATCTGATTTTTCCTTCCCTTCCCCTATGTTATCTGGTTTCTCAAGGAATTTTCTTTTATATATATATATATATTTGATTTTCAGAAGTTTGATTACAATGTGTTTGGAAGATTTTTCTTAAGTTTATCCTGTTTGGAATTTGCTGACATTCTTGGATGTCAATTTCTTTCCCCTCACCAACCTTGTGAATTTTTCAGCCATTCTTTCCTCAGTAACAAAGTTTCCTTTTTACCACTAAGGCACTTTTCTGAATTTTGGGCATATTTCTCATTTGCTTTAACAAAAAGTTTCTTCTTTTTGAGAAAATGTAAGTTATGACTAATAATTTTTACTTATTGTTATGTATTTTCAAAATATTGCCTGAAACTAGATTAATTATATTAAATGTAACATAACAAAATATTTAAATAACTGAGTGCATTTTTATATTAAAGGAAACATACAAATGTTCATGTACACAGACTGCATAATTGGAAAATATTTGGTTTCTAGACTACTCAATTTCAAAACCTATGTGAATTAAGTCATATTACACTTTGCGGCACAAATCAAAATGCCCTGGAGGTTTGTCAGTGTCCTCACTGTTCTTTATATATTCTTACTCCCAGAGTAAAATATGGTGTTTTCCATCTTAAAAGAGAATTTCACTTTCTTCCGTTCTGCTAATTCTCCAGAATAAATACATAATAATAAGTAAATAATACAAGAGAAAAACTATAGGTTCATACCCTTAGATCTGCACCTCTCAACTAAAGAGATGTAATTCATCCACAAAACACTGAGAAATATCCCAACCACACTTCAAGCTGAGGGTCCTTAGAAATCTTCCAGAAGCACATGTTTCTGGGGGTGGAGTTAGGTCCTAAAAAAGACCCTCATAAACAGAGGACAATTGTGGATAACAGACAGCTTCCATTTAAAACCTATGAACACAATCCAGATGAACAGAGCCACTGATTTCTATGCCTTCATTTGCATTATATTTTTTCTCTATTTCCCTACATATTTTCTCTCCTCTTTTCTGGTTTAAGATTCTTGGTTGATAGCGGACACTTACTATTTCTTAACCATGATAACTGTAAAGTTCTATACATAATTTTTTTTTACATATTTACATACTTCTTGGAATGATTCCAAAACCTGCCTATAGTTTGATCATGATTTGGTTAAAGCATACAATCAAATTGTTGGTTGGGTTTATTTTGGGTGTTACCCAGGTTCATTTGGTACCATTTCCTTGTTACAAATCAGACAAAACAAATTCTTTGTTGTAATGTTTGTTAATTGGTCTCACCCACCAAGCAACTTATTTAGATGAAAAAAACACAAAAGATCAGACAAAAACCTCAATAAAGTTCTACCATGTCAAACCTAGAAAGGGGTGTTTTTTTCTATAGAAAAAAATGCATACAGGAGCTTGCAATCAAGCTTTCACAGAAATAGAGGATAGAAAAAGCTAGAGAACAGATAGAATATATTGAGAGATTGCCTCACTTTTACAGACCTTGCAAGAAAGTGCATTAGTTAAGCTAAACTCTCATCCCTGTCCAATTTACAGATTGCAGTCAATAGTTTTTTTGTGTTCTAAATCCAATACTAGTTGTTAGAAGCCATCCAATGATCTGCTTTCAGGGAAAATACTCATATATGGATGTCAAATAGAATAGGCCTGGCACAAATTCCATTGCCTGGTGCCAGGCCAATTCTATTTGATATCCACATATGAGTATTTGAAGCACAAAAAGACTATTGACTGCAATCTGAAAACTGTAAATTGGACAGGGATCTATATTATCAGTAAACTGATGACTGCCTTCAGGATAGTTCTAATATCACCCTGAGTCCATTTTGACCCATCAATTTCTCTTCTAAGAAAAATAGACACTTAGATAATTTAGTTCAAAAAGGAAAAAAAATCTGAGCTTCAATTTACATTTAAAAAATAACCACTGAAAGAATATTTTAGACTGCTTTCTTCATTTCACACTTTAGATGAGGCTTGAAAAGTAGGCATTGGGGTGCCGGGGTGGCTCAGTCAGTTAAGCATCCGACTTTGGCTCAGGTCATGATCTCACGGGTCCGTGGGTTCAAGCCCCGCATCGGGCTCTATGCTGGCAGCTCAGAGCCTAGAACCTGCTTCAGATTCTGTGTTTACCTCTTGCTCTCTGCCCCTCCCCCATTCTCTCTCTTCCCCACTCTCTCTCTCTCTCAAAAATAAACATTAATTTTTTTTTAATTAGGCAATGGTACAGAGAATGCAGAAGAGTAACAATATTACTGAGCCCATAGAACTCCTCATCTACGAGGCTCATGAATTTGGACAGGGAGTGGTACAAAATAGAGGCATGTACTGCCTGACAACTTAGGGAAATAAATGTTGGTATATTACTACAGGCCTCACTTGGATATTGACTAGTACTAAAATTATCTGAGAGGAAACATAAAAATCATAAAATTATATAATTTGGCTCCTATCCCCATACTAGTTGTGTGGCCTTTTCAGATTAGGAATGGTAACACTTCTCTTGATTTAGTGTGTTCAACTTTTGGCTCCTGCCTTAGAAGTGATTACAGGTTCACATCATAGTCTTTTTTGTAGTAATTGTCCATGTTGCAATTCTCAAATGTGTGCTCTCCAGAATCTTAAATTCTTCTGTGCAGTTTCTGTTCCATCAAATGATCCAAACATAATCTTCCAACAGCATGACCAAGAAAATCTGTTCCTAATGTAGGTTGTAATGACTACTGTCAGAAATTCTTCACATGACCACAACACATCAGACAATGACATAGATCTCTACTGATCATGTCACTAGATGATAATGACCTATCTTGTGGCTTGGGCTGGAATCCTTAGAAGTGAAAACAACATAATTTGCAGTCCTTACTAAACAATACTGAGACGAGGCACACTTTCCTGTCTCTGTATTAAACAATACCAGAGCAGAGCAAAAATAACTACCTGCTTGCTCCAGGAATCACTTGCTCCCAAGAAGATAAGCCTGTGAACCAACTTAACAGAGTACTTTTTAAAACTGCCAATCTGGGGGTGCCTGGGTGGCTCAGTTGGTTAAGCGTCTGACTTCAGCTCAAGTCATGATCTCACGGTCAGTGAGTTCGAGCCCAGGTTCTGTGCTGACAGCTCAGAGCCTGGAGCCTGCTTCAGATTCTGTCTCCCTCTCTCTCTGCTCCTCCCCCACTCACACTCTGTCTCTCGCTGTCTCTCAAAAATGAATAAATATTCAAAAAAAAATTTTTTTAAAACCTACCAATCTGTATCAGGCTTCTCTTCAAAACCCTCATCTTTCTATGCTCATCAATCCAAAGTTATTATATCATATATTCTGTCCAATATCAACAAGTTACCCATCTTTCAGGACTCAGCTTGCAATTTCCCAACCTCACTGGCTCTAAGACCTTATGAGCACTCTTTCATAATTTTCCCATTTTGAGAAGCTATCAATATTTTTTCAAATTGGTGTTCTCCTTCATTGCTGTAAGTCTGATAAATACAGTCTTGGTTGATCACTGGGCTCCTCTGCAACTCCCCAGTAGACCACTGACACTACTAAACTTTTCATCAAGTTCCTTTTTCTTACCCTGAGTTGCAAAATGGGCCTTTTGTCTTTGGGATATCTTATCTGACTGGTTTTCTATAAAGGCAATAATTATTCCTTAAGGTTCCTTGGAAGTTTATGAAAGACTTTCATCCCCACCTTCAGTAATCCTCACCCCTCTGGCTCATCCCTTAGACATGAACACTATAGTGGAATGCAGGTAGATCTTGGGGATGATAGAAGAATGAGAAAATTATTCATTGTTCTACTCTTCTGTCAAACTTACAAACTCCTATTTTGTTGAATTATCTTGACATGAAAACATACAGGGGTATTCCCTGACTATATAACAAAGAGAAATCCACCAACCACTTTCATGCTTGCATATGCTGCAAGCTTTGCTTTCTGAAAGTCAGTTACTATATGTTTCTCAACCAAGTACATAGTCTCAGATTCCCAGGCCAAACACCTGATGATATATTTCTCTTCCAGGATGCATCCGCATCTTTGTGAAAGCAAGTGTCCCTTGGTGCTAAGTTTTTCCCAGTTTTGGTTGCTTGTCTTCTCTATCACCTTCTAATGACATAGTGTGGAAAAGCATAAAGCGTTTGCCCTACTAGTGATTCCTTTCTTTATATTTACAAACTCTCCTGAAGCCCAAATTTCCCATCCTTATTCAATAGGGTCAAACTTATCTTCGGAAAGTTTATAGTAAGGGAGATTTGCACATATAGTGCCTCCTTGTAGGATGGCTTCATACCCTTACAGCCTGAGTCTGTGGAGCTGCTGAGCTAATTAGGGCCAATTAACTATACAACATGATTATCAACTGCAACAAAGCACTTTTTGCGTCTCTTAAAAAGACTCACTCTGAACTGAACTCATTTTAACTTGTTTATTTTATCTAGAAAGAGACCCAACCTCTTTCTTCTAGGGATAAGGAGGGAAGGGAGATGTAGGAGGTCTCTGCTCCTTCTGAGGGCTCCAGTTAAGGCCAGGTTGCTGTGCAAATCTAGGTCTATTATTATTATTGATGATCTGCTACCTCCAAGCACAATCACATATTTAACTCTTAAGGAGAGGAAAGTGGCTTTCTTTTGTTGGGAGAAGCAGCTGTGAGAATAATTTGATAGGCCCTACTATTAGGTCAAGAGTTTTCACTGAGAAAGGATTGGCATATAAGCAGTTCAGGGCACATTATTAAACATATGGTCTTTCCTCATAATGTTTAGCACAATTTTAATTATATACGTATTGAGATTATTCAATGCATCTCCCCCACTAGCATATCTTTTCCCCAATGTTAGGAACCATATCTGTGCATAGAAAATGGTGCTTTGGCATATAATTGGTGCTTTTTTGTCACAGAATATGTTCTTGTTAGGACAAAGAAAGCCCTAAGTGAAGATTTCAAATGAATAAATGAAAGAAACTATACTGGTAGGATGGAAACCAGTCATCTGTAGGAAATGTTCCCTAAATTGTGCTTATCTTCACCAGTATGTTGTATAATGGAAAAAAAAAAAAAAGCAGAATGGAGCATATTTTCATAATGTTGTATATACTACATTTGATTCCATCTACTCTTTTGGAGTTTAAAAGCCCTGCACTGCCTTTATGACGCAGAGGTATAAAGAGATGATAGTTCCCATGTTTATGATCTTTAAATTGGCACTACTTGTGAAGGAAGACTTCAACTACCTCCGTTTTGACTTCAAACTTTCGAATGGATTGAGTTCCTCTTTCCAGCCTATTTCTTAACTCAGGCAAAAGACCCTGCAGCAAAACATCCCGTGATGGGTACAAAAATGAATGCCTCAAGCAATGAGGACAGCAGGCCTGATGCCCGAAAGACCCTGCATGACTCACCCCAAGACAATGATCAACCTGACCTGTTTACTGCCCATCTGCATGTACCCATGGACCTTTGTCCCACATTTTCCTTATATAAACATGTGAGTGTTTTCAGCACTTTGGAGACAGTCTTTAAGATTTTAGTTCCCTGTCTTCCCAATGTTGGCCTCACTGAAATAAATTCCTTTTGTGTTTCACCACCAACCATTTCTCTGCCTTTAGATTTTGTCAGTGGTGAGTGGCCAAATCTGGTCTGTTTGGGACCCCTGGAGCCCAGTGCTCTGGCACCCCTGTGCCTCAGCTACATGTGGAAAATTCAAATTGCCAACTTTCTCTCAGTCATCCAACTTTGGTTTATTTTAACAATTTTTCCTCTTCATGAACTCTGAAAGTTTGGGAACTACTCATCTGAGACATGTCAAAGTATAATTTTCAAAAAATTAAAATCATGACTCATACTAATATGTAGTGTACAGATGTCAAAGATTATTTGAACTCATTATTGAGAGAATCAGCATGATGGTAAACCTGTTTCAAAGGAGGATATGAGAGACTGAAAGAGTTATCAAAAGAAAGAAAGCTGAAGTAAGATTGCTAATTTAGATACAGGGCAATGAAATTGTAGCCTTCGGGGGTTATCTTTTCTACAGAACAAAAATCATTTCAATCTCTACCAGAAAAAAACCTAATTTGTAATTTATCCATCTTCTCAAAGTCAACATGCAAATTTGTAAAATCTGGGCCTTAATGTGTAGTAAATAGTACAACAAAATTAACTTCCCTAAGAGTGGCAGACAACTCGGACCAGCTTGATAGTCTCTAACATGAGTTTAGAAGGTCAACAGTAATCTTTCTGCCTTATTGCAAATTTTGGATAATTTTTAATAACAAGAACCTGCCTCTAATATTTGGATGGATGTTGCATGTTTATATGTGTATGAGTAAGTAAATCTGGATCTACAGATCTATAGATGTGAAATGGGAAGGTGACAAACCAATAAACAGTTATTATGACATGGAAGTAGCATTATGGGTGCATTAATTCCTGAGGGCTGCAGTAACAGAGTACTTACAAACTGAGGAGGTTAAATAACAGAAATGTATTGTCTTATGGTTCCAGAGGCTAAAACTCTGTCCTCAAGATGTTGTGTTTTCTCAAAGGTGCTAGGGAAGGATCAGTTCCAGGTTTCTCTCCTGGCTTCTGGTAGTTGCTTGGCTTTTGGCTACATAACTCCATCTTTAAATGGTGTTCTCTCTGTGTCCAGTCTGTGTCCAAACTTCCCTTCTTTTTAAGGATACCTGTCATATGGGATTGGACTAGGCCCATCCTAGTCCAGTGTGACCTCATCTTACTAACTGCATCTGCAATGACCCTATTCCAAACATCATGTTCTGAGGTATTGAGGATTAGGATTTAAACATACAAACTGGGGGCACAATTCAACCCATAACAATGGGTAAGTTTTTCTGAGACTTTACTTTCTACATTTTCAGAAAAACTAAATACCAGTACCCATTCCCCAAAGCATTCGGTAACAGTTCTGGATGTCTTTATTAGTTTCCTAGAGTTTCCCTCACAAATTACCACAAATTGGGTGGCTTAAAACAACAGAACATTTTTTTTTCTCTTATAGTTTGGGAGGCTGAAAGTTCAAAATCAAGGTGTCACAAGGCCACACTCCCTCTCAGGACTGTAGGGACAAACTTTTCTGTCCACCTTCTGTGATTGCTGGTAATCCTTGGCATTCCTTGGCATGTAGTTTTATCACTACATTTTTTTAAGTTTATTTATTTATTTATTTATTTATTATTTTACATTTTTTAAACTTTATTTTTTAAAGTTCTGTCTTACTAGTTGTTTTATGGCTTACCATATACATCTTAACTTATCAGAATCATCTTCAGATTTATACTAGTTGAAATGCAGCATGATATAGAAATGTCATTCTTATACAGATCTGTTCTCTCTTCCCATTCTTGTATTACATATCTATGTTTTGAATCCAGCAATGCATTGTCATAATTATTACTTTATAAAATTGTATGTCTATTAAAGACGCTGAGAAAAGAAAGAAAAGCAAGTATGCATTTATGGAATATGTTATATTAACCTTCTTATTTACCATTTCTGGATCTCTTCACTTGTTCCTGTGGATTCTGGTCACCATCTGGTGTCTTTTCTTTACTCAAATACAGCTGTACTCCTACCCACTTTCTTTGTGCTGTTATTGGCAGATATATTGCATCTCTATGTGTTATAGGTCCAACAATACAATTATGTACATGTATTCGTTCATGGTTACTTTGAAATCAGTTAGGAGAAGATAGGGAAATAATATGCATTTATACTATCTTTTAAAATTACATAATTACCTTTCCTAGGGCTCTTTGTTTTCTTATGTGGATTCAAATTACTGTCTTAGGTCACAGGCAATTTTTGGTGCATGCTTTTTCTTCCTTTGTATGGGTCATATTTCCCTGTTTTTTTTGCATGTCTCATAATTTTTTTTCTTGGAACTGGACATTTTAAGTAACATATTGTAGCAACCCTGGATACTGATTCCCTTCCCCCTTCTCTGCACGTTGCTTTTGTTGTTGTTATTGTTGTTGACTTGTTTATTTGTTTAATGACTTGGGTAGACAACTTTAGTGAAATCTATTTCTCCTGCAGTGTGAAACCTCAGATGTGCTCCTCAGAGAGAACAGCTTTGGGCATGCCCACAGTCACTCTGGGACACAGTTTCAGCAGAGCGCTCTCTGACTGTCTCTTTCTGGGACTTCTCTTTTAAGCTGTCTGCCTCCTTTGGCATCACACCAAGCTCTTAGGCTCCATTAATTGCTGACTGATTGCTCTATTGTTATTGACAATGCCTTGGGGCATAAGATGTTCTGCAGTCTAATCTAATTGAATTTGGGCCCCTTTTCAGGAATACTTTTGGAGGACACTTTTTGAGGTTTATTCTGGCCCCCAGGAGGGCTCTTCTTAACTGTCTGTTTTGCTGGTTCTCTCTGGTAAACTAGCTGGCCTCTGTTTCAGGTTTTCATTGTTTTCATATATGTACCAACCTCCTCTTAATTGCTTACCACCAAAATTTACATTGTTTTTTTGAGAGCACCCTTGGGCTTAAAATTACCCACACTCTGTTTCAAATAAAATCAGTTCCTTTGGGGAAAGCTTTGTAGATGTCTGTTCTTATGGAGTGCCTCTCCCCTTAGGGGAAAAAAAGAAATCTCTGAGCCAATGCTCTGGGCACTTGGCAGGAATAGTAGCCTCTGGTCTTCTTAGTGGGGCCTCTCCAGCAAGAAACTTCCATCCCAATAGTGAGTTGGAGTGAAAGAATCAGGGCTCCAGGATTCCCAGCCTGTCATGCCTGGGTAAAGACTCCTCCCTGGGAGTGAAGACTAGGCGAAGAAGGGCACTCCTGACCTCTCAGCCATACTCACCAGAATTCAGCCTCTGTAACTCAGAGTGGGAGTGTATGAGAAATGCTAGTAGTCTGTACTGTATCCCTTGACTAAAAGTTTAGGAAAGAGGGAGTCTCATCTTCTTGATGATATTCATGTGGAGTGCTGTTCCCGTCATTCTGTGTGGGACTGGGAGTGAGGGAATGAGCCATGGAGCCAGCGCTACAGAGTCTTTCTATTCTTGTCGAATTTTAGTAGATTTTCTTGAATTAATGTTTCTTCACTTGTTGCATGCCCTTAGCACAAGTTCCAGAGACTTGATTTCCTTAAAAATAATTCGGAGCAGTTATTCTTGCTTTGTTGGGGAGCTGGTCCACAAAACTCATGGCTGCCATTCTTGATATATGCTCTTCATAATTAGTCGGGTTTTTTTTTTTCAGTTGTAAACTTGAACTCACACATGGCAGTTGTTAAAATGAAGAAAAATAAATGTTTACTAATGTTGAGTTTTTGTGGCATTTTGCATTATAAATATTTAAAAAGTGGATAAGATGGCATTTCAGACTTTTTTTTTTCATTCCATATGGGAGAGTGCCAATATTTAATAGAATATGGTTAGAAAAAGTGTTTTAGAAGATCCTATATGTTCAGAGTATTGTAAAAATGTTCAAAAAGCTATGTTTAAAATCAAAAGCAGACATCTGTTGGAAGGCAGTTGAAAATGAATATTAATGAGATCTAGGTGCAAAACCAAATTTGCCTTTGTGAGTCAATCCAACTATAAGAGCTGATCCAATTATAATCTCTCTCTTAATATTCTTTAATACCAGTTATAGCCAGGACAGTTCTTTAAGAATCCACATCAGAGTATAAGGTCATGGCTAAAAATAAGTATATTGTCCATACCATTTGTCACTTTGTTTAATGCATTAGAAGTGGTTTCAATTTCAGAAAAGTAAACAAACAAACAAAAAAGTCACATTAAAGATTCGTATTCAAATGTGAGAGTAAAGAAGTGCTTTATGATGCTTTCTTATTTACATTTTCATTTGTTTGTATTCCCTGTGATGTGCCAAGTGATTGTCAGTTTACAAAATGTGGCACCTATAAATATGCTTTAATTACTCATTTAGTTCAATCATTTAGTCAACAAATACTTATTGAGTAAATACTAAGCCAGGCTGTTCTAAATTCCGGGAGTATAGAGACAAACAAGGTTCCTGTTCTCTTGGAATTTATATTCTAACTACTGTCTTAAAATAAGCAGATAACTGCAGAAGTGCATTATGTGTTGTACTAGCTGCTGAAGTACACTCTTCAAATGCCCTTATCAGGACCAGGCACTCATTTTTGAGCTACTGGAAGTATTAGTGGCTGATATCTCATAGCCACATCTCTCTCATGGAATTGCTCTCTATCAAAGAGACCCACTTTATCCAAGGTTACAATCACTGTCTCATGGCAACCTACATCCAATATCTGGTTAATGCAAAGTAGGAAGACCTGTCCTCCTTACATCAATTTACAGAGAATTCTGAAGAGCTATCTCAGCTCCAGAAATCCATGAAGGGTCATCTGAGACATTTGCTATAATTCACCACAGTGGAATTTTTGTGTCTATTCAGTTCTGCTTTCTGTATTTGCTCCTGAAGGAACTCCCCAATACACATTCTACTTGCAAGTCTTCATTTCAGGTCTGTTTCCAGGAAATACAATCTAAAATGGTAGATACTAGAAACAGTTAAGAAGTAGGCTGTAAGTGCAAACTTTGATTTGGATCACTTGCTAAAACATGCGATAAAGCTAAGGTCAGCCAAAGAACATAATTATAAGGGTAGTGAAGGTTCAGAGAGGATTGAACTCTAAGCCCAGCAGCTCTGCTATACTAAAGAAAAGGCTTCAATTAAGCAGACGGACAGAGAAGAAAACCATTAACAAAATGGAAAGGTAACCTAATGAATGGGAAAAGATATTTGCAAATGATATATCTGATAAGGAGTTAATATCCAAAATATATAACGAGCTTATACAACTCAACACCAAAAACAATCCAATTTAAAAATGGGCAGGGGAGCTGAATAGACATGTTTCCAAAGAAGACTTACAGATGGCCATAGAAAACATGCTCAATATCACTAATCATCAAGGAAATGTAAATCAAAACCACAATGAAATACTACCTTACACCTGTCAGATGGTTAAAATAAAAAAAATTTAAAAAACAAGAAATAGGGGCTCCTGGGTGTCTCTGTTGGTTAAGCGTCCAACTTCAGGTCAGATCATGATTTTGCGGTCTGTAAGCCAGCGTCTGGCTCTGTGCCGACACCTCAGGGCCTGGAGCCTGCTTGGGATTCTGTGTCTCCCTCTCTCTCTCTGCCCCTCCCACACTCATGCTCTGTCTGTCTCTGTCTCTCAGAAATGAATAAATGTTAACAACAAAAATAAAAACAAAACAAAACAAGACAAAAAACACAAGAAATAACAAGTGTCAGTGAGGATGTGGAGAAAAGGAACCCTTTTTTAAAAAAATTTTTATGTCTTTATTTTATTTTGAGAGACAGAGACAGACAGTGAGCGGCAGAGGGGCAGAGAGAGAGGGAGACCCAGAATCTGAAGCAGGCTCCAGGCTCTGGGCTGTCAGCACAGAGCCCAATGTGGGGCTCAAACCCAGGGACTGTGAGATCATGACCTGAGCCAAAGTCGGATGCTTAACCGACTAAGCTACCCAGGCACCCCGAAAAGAAACCCTTATATACCTTGCTGGGAATGTAAACTGGTGCAGCCACTGTGGAAAACAGTATGGAGATTCCTCAAAAAATTAAAAATGGAAATACCATATGATACAGTAAATTCCACTACTTGGTATTTACTGTGGTAGTAATATAATGAGGAGTTACAAAGACTTGGCACTTTGTCTCAAATTGCCAACACTAATTTGAAAAGATATATGCACCTTTATGTTTATGGTAGCATTATTTATGATAGCCAAGATATGGAAGGAACCTAAGTGTCCATCAATAGACATATGTATAAGGAAGATGTGGTATATGCATACAGTGTACTCAGCAATCAAAAAGTGAGATCTTGCCATTGGCAACAACATAAATGGACCTAAAGGGGATAATGCTAGGAGAAATAGGTCAGGCAGAGAAAGACAAATACCATATGACTTCACTTATATGTAGAATCTAAAAAACAAAACAAATGAATAAACAGACAAAAAGCAGACACAGATTCATAAATACTGAGAACAAACTGATGGCTGCTGGCAGGGGCAGAGGGATGCAGAATGGATGAAGAGGAATGGGAGGTACAGGATTTGTTAGGGAGTCACGGGGATGAAAGCAACAGCATAACGAATATAGTCGATTATATTCTAATAGCATTCTATAATGACAGATGGTAGCTACACTTGCGTTGAACGTAGCATAATGTATAAACTTGTCAAATCACTACACTGTACATGTAAAACTAATATAACATTGTGTGTCAACTATACTAAAATAAAAACTTTTTTTTAATTTTCTAGGGGTGCCATTACAAAACACCACAAACTGGGCAGCTTAAAACAACAGAAATTTATTCTTTCATCATTCTGGAGACTAGAAGTCCAAAATCAAGGTGTATTCTGATCCATTCTCCCGTCTGAAGGCTCTAGAAAAGAATACGTCCTTGCCTTTTCTAGCTTCTGGTGGTTGCTGGCAATTCTTAGGGTTTTTTGGACTTGTAGCAGTGTAACTCCTATCTCTGTGTCTTTATATGGCCTTCTTCCCTATGTGTTTGTTTCCAATCTCTTTCTCCTCAAAAGAACACTTGTCATTGGAATTGGGGCACAATCTGGTCCAGTATGAGTTCATCTCAATGATTATATCTGAAAAGACCCTATCTCTACAGAAGGTCACATACACGGGTACAGGGGTTAGGACTTCATTGTATCATTTAGGAGACACAATTCAATTCAACTTACAACACCCTGAAAGACAGAAATGGGGGAAAATCTTCCCATTGGGCATACTTCAAAGAGTGCACTTGGCCATTGTATTAGTCAGGGTTCTCCAGAGAAAAAGAATCAATAGGTTATATATAAGAGGAGATTTATTATTTTGGAATTGGCTTACATGATTATGGAAGCCAAGAAATCTCATGATCTTCCATTTGCAAGCTGGAGAACTAGAAAAGCCCATGGTGTAATTCAGTCCAAGTTCAAAGGCCTGAAAAGTGGGTGAAGGGGAAGGGGTGGAGGGAAGAGCTGATGGTGACAGTACAGATCTGTGTCCAAAAGCCCAAGAACCAAGAATACTAATGTCCAAGGGCAAGAAAAGATGAATGTCTTAGTTAAACCTGAAAGAGTAAATTGGCACTTTCTATACCTTTTTGTTCTTTTCAATCCTTCAATGAATTGTTGATGTTTTCCCACATTGGTGAAGGTGACCTCAGTACACAGTTTACTGAATATTACTCAGTATACAGATTCAAATGCCAATCTCTTCCATAGACAATCTCACACGCAAAATCAGAAAAATGTTTTACCAGATATTGGGGCATCCCTTAGCCTAGTCAAGCTGACACATACAATTAATCATCACAGTCATCTGCTTAGGGTGTGGAAAGAGAGGTGGCTGAAGCTAGGAATACACATAGACTCATGTGCAGGGGTGAATAATTTGGCTGGTTGCACAAGTGTCAGAAAGGAGCAAAATTGAGAGAGCAGGAACAGAAAGGGCTGTGGAAGTGGCATAATCAGGGGATACAAAGACTCAGCATGTTGTCTCAATTTGGCAACAATTTTATTTTTTATAAGGTTTATTTATTTATTTTGAGAGAGAGAGAGAGAGAGCACAAAAGTGGGGGGGGAGGTGCAGAGAGAGAAGGAGAAGAGAGAGAAAATCCCAAGCAGACTTTCACTGTCAGCACAGAGACTGAAGTGGGGCTGGAGCCCTGAGATCATGAACTGAGCAGAAATCAAGAGTCAAATGTTCAACTGACTGAGCCACCCAGGCATGCCTCAATTTGTCAACAATTAAATGGCCACCAGGCTTCAAATCACAGAGAAATAGATTTGGAGAGAAAAGGACTGGTTTGAGATGTTTCTGGAGTAGAGCATCTAGGACTTGTTAGCATCCAGCACCTGGATCAGTACCAGGCACAGTGTAAGTGCTCAATAAATGTTATAGTTGAATGAATGATTCTAAGTTTTGGCTCTTGCTATTGGATAGACTGGAATGTCATTTACTGAAACAGGGAAAATTGAGGGAGAAACTCAATTGGTGAAGTGAAGGAGGAATCAAGACTTTTCTGCATCTGAAGCCCTCCTGAGGAATTTCTCCAGCACCTCAAGAGCTGGCTGGGCCACAAACAGGTACAAACTAAAATACTGGGCACACAACCCTCAACCAATTGGAAGTGTGAGAGCTGGTGAGTAAATGCCTCACCTTCCCCCATCTGAGGGATTAAATCTGAGATGTGTTTCAAATTTCTTCCTCAGAGAATCCCCAATGAGACTGAACTCCATTTGACAACAGTGGTAATGGGCTCATTAACATATTATGTATTGGCTTTTCTTATTACCTTGATACTTTTACCAACTCCCTTGCTTCTGTTTTCTGGACTCACCTTCCCAATAAATGGTTGCTTTGGGCTTTGGTTTTAGAGGGTACACAAACCAGGAAACACAATTAATGATAAACTTTGAGTCTACACATCACCTTTTCCTAAAATTCTCTCTCTCTTCCCCCCATCATTCAAAGTTCTTCACATCCTTAAAACTCATTTCAAATTTCACTTCAAAAAACATTCTCTGATCCCATAAACCAAAGGGATCAACCCTTCTCTTCTATTTTCCTCTACAGTGTTATCTGTTGAGCAACGTGGAGTTAATTTTCCACACGTTTATATCATCATTGGCTCAGAACTCTTGCCATACGCTAAGAAGTCTTGCATTGCACACTTCTAGGCCTCAAAGCAAATGTATTCTATTTCTTTCTCTGAATTTATTTCCTCTGAATAAATAGTGCATGTGGCTTTCTGCTTCTTTGGCATGATGAATCTGGAGGTTTGGGTTTGAATATGGGGGAAAGAGGCCATTTAGACTTACAATTTGTGCAAAAAACTACACAGCTCAGCATACTTCACTTTTTTGCAAAGGGGTCAAAAACTACAAATAATGATGACACATTACATAGTAGCTTTTGCCCTATGTATATATTTCCAGGTCTTTGTGGGCAGAAAGATTTGGTCAAGGCCCTTCTCCCTGTAAATCCCTAAGGGATGTATACACCAGGAGAAGGAGCCAAACAAAATAAAACACTATTTCTTGTTAGCGGAACTTGTTCCTAAAATCCCAATACAGAGAGCTCTGCATATCTGAGCTTGCCAACCTGTGGTCTGAATCCCCAAACTGAAATCTTGTGATAACAGACTTTGACAACCACTTTCTTTCAAGCCACATAGAACAGAGAGTAAAAAAGTGTACTCTATAAAGTGTATACAAAAGAAGAAAGCTCAGGTGAACAGGTCTTATCTTGTGGGAGGTGCCCTCTGGAAAAAGGAAGTTGAGACCATTGTGTGAACAGGGCTCAGCTCAAGAGACCACTCACTACTTCTGAAGAAGGGGTAGAATAAGCACATGCATGAGACACATGCTGGAACCTCGTAGTGCACACTGATCACAGTTTACTAATAAGCATGACCCAATCAGTGTCCTTGAATCCAACTATCCTAATTAATGACTCCTCTATTTGATAGAAACCAAGAAAGAGGTGAAGGAGAAGAGCAGAGAGCTTGAGTATCTGTCCTCTCCTAGAACAGTGCACATCTCATATATTGTACCTACTGTCCCCATAAATATAATGCCATCTATTACATCTCTTGGTTTTATCTTTGGCTCAGAAAATAACTCTCCATATGTTTGTCTCCTCTTCTTAAGCACATTATAAAATTCTAAAGAGAAAGAACTGTCACCTGCTTCCTTTGTGTTCTCCACATTGCCTGACATGTGAAAGGAATAAATAAAATTCTCTGGATCACAATTATTATAGCAATTGTATTTTTTGATAGCTTTACACACATTGACTAATTTAATCCTTATAACAATCCTATAAGGGTAAATGCCATTAACATTTTCCTATTACAGATGAAGGAGTTGAGACTCAGAAAGATTAAGTAACTTCCCTAAACTCACACACTGAGAAATTGGAAGAGCCAGGATTTGAATATTTATCCTATACTGTATGAAAACTGTGAGATATTACAGAAAAAGAGAGGGTGGCAGAGTGGGGGGAGGGCAGTCTACAACAAGGGGAGTATATCAGTCAAGGCTCAACCAGAGGAGCAGAACCAGTAGCATGTACATACTACATATCAACATTTTTTTTTTTTCACAAGGAATTGACTTATGCAATTATATAGGCTGGCTAAGAAAGTCTGAAGTCACTAGGACAGGCAGGTAGGAAAGGAAGATCCCAAGAAGGGTTAGAGCTCGCAGGCACAGTCTGAAGCTTATCCAGTGGAAGTAAGGAAGAAAGGTCTGGGGAGGTGGGGGGTGGAGGGAGAATAATTAGAGACCCATATGCTGTTTCTGGCCTTCTCAGAGATGGCCTAATACCTCTCTTAAAGAACTTCCAACAGATTAAGTTAGGTGTGCCTAAAATAATCCTCATTTTGATTAATTTAAACTCAACTGATTAGGGACTTTAATCTGTACAATCCCTTCACAGTGGAACCCAGATTAGTGTTTGAATGAATAAATGGAATAAAATCTGTATAAGATATGAAATTACAGTCTGTACAAGCTCCTAAGAAAAATTCTCTTCTAGCACATCTTAACCAGAAACAGACAGGAAAGGGAATTCAGGAGACTGTTGTTTACCCTAGCCAAGTTGCCATATCCCATTACCATTAAAGGAAGCAAGGGGATTTTACAAGCCATAGGACAGGGGTTAGGTGGAGGAACAACCAAGATAATTCTAAGGAAAAGAACAGAGAAGAGGCAAAGTACTCATGGCTTCTTTTGAAAAGGTAATTGAGGAGAGCATGAAACTATTAAATCCCACTGGGGACTCCAGTGCAAGAAGGAAATGGCAAATATTAAATGCTTATCGGGGGAGAAGAGACTGCTGCAATTGGAAGGTACCTACAGGACTGGGCACATAGTAAGCCCACAAGGCCAATGGACAGGGAGAAGTTGATGGAGTGACTGCCATGGGGTAATGGAACAGGTCAACATCTCAGTGCTTCTGAAAAGTTTAACATGAATAATTATATGACATAGCAGATACAATTGATTCTCACAACTTATGTTCTATAAAGTCTCTGTGAGCACTAAAATAGCAAATACTGTACGTTTGCTCCTGGGGAACTACAGGGATAAGTTTCTGTGAGTCTCTGGTCATAACACTGTCATCAACTGATCAGTGCATAACCTTGTTTTATGCCTGTTTCTGTTTAAAGACACCTTATCTAACATATATTGTTGACTCATTAACATTGAGCTCATGGCTAACAGCACTATAACTTACACCTGTACAAAGCTTACATAAAACATACATTTTCTCCATAAGGTAAATTCCAGATTTCTTGTGCTTAGAAACACAGACACTTGTGGGCCATAGCAAATAGTGAAATTACCAACAAAAAAGCACACACACACACACACACACACACACACACACACACGGCATGAAATAGGGTGAGAAAAGCATACTTGTTTATAGTATGGAAGCTGAAACAAGAAGGTAGAGTGTCACTTTGTTTGACCTCAGCTGGGACTGTGCATGTCAGTGGGCTCAAATTTTTCACCATCCTGTGCATGTACACAAATGACTGTGAAAACACCACAAGTATTAATTTGGGTGTTACAAATAAATTTTAGTGAGCAGGTGAATTCACAAATATAGAATCTATGAATAATGAGGATTGACTATGTGTGAAGATTCACCCATGGATTAATGTTAGGGGTTAGAGAGTCCCAGTCCCTGAAACTGACTCCATACTAGACATATTTGTGATTAAGTATACATTAGGCCAAACGGAAGATGAAAATTGAGTAAGCAATCCATTATCCATGCTCTTCTGGATTCAGGACATCCCAACATTGAAAATCCTTGACTTAAAGTTGGCTGATCTAGTCTATCTGTGGTTTTCATTTGACCACAGACTCTGCTCTGCCATTGAGTGTGGGGTTGTGGCTCATTGCTTCTTTGTTTGTTCTATCTACTTATGATTCCTCCACTGTGGCTGGGCATGTAACAAATGCTTAGTTGTCCTACTTTCAACAACTCTTACTACATGAGCAGTAAAAGGACTATCTGTGACTCTGCCCCTGCACAAAGAAAAGTAACTGGAGAAAACTACTCTCTGGATGACAGGTCTCACTCTGAGCATATCAGTTCCAATCTCTGGTGAGCCCTTAGTGCTAACTAGCAATTCAATGTTTTTTTGGCCCATTCCTGTCATCCTCTCCCAGACAAGTATTCTATAACTTTACCTTTCTCTTAGCTTGCTTGGATGACTGGATGACTTAAACAACAGAAACTTATTTCTCACAGTTTTTGAGTCCAGGAAATCCAAGATCAGGGTGGCAACATGGTTGGATTCTGGTGAGAGCTCCTTCCTGGCTTGCAGGTGGCTGCCTTCTCCCTGTGTCCTCAGATTGTGGGGAGAGAGAGAGAGAGCAGGCTCTTTGGTGTCTCTTCCTATTAGGGCACTCATCCTATCATGAGGGCCCCACCCTCATTTTCTCATCTAAATCTAATTATGTCCCAAAGTCCTTCCTCCAAATACATCGTGTTTGGGTGTTAGGGCTTCAACATATGAATTGGGGGAGGAAATGGGAGAGGGATGAGACACAATTCAGTCCATAGCAACCTCTCTTTAAACATGTGATTTCAGCCAGTTTGGACTGGTATGGCTATTTTTTTTAATGACTAGAGTCCATTTTGATTGGAACTAGATTGAACTCCAACAGCATGTTCTTTATCCTCAGTATCTGCTGAGAAATTGACTTCCTATGTTGCAATAATAATAATAATAATAATCAGAATAGAATTTTTATATCCTCCCAACATAACCCATCTCCTTACATTTGGACTCATATCCCTGTTCTCCCTCTCATTAATATTACTGAAGTATCTGTGCTTCTATCTAAAGCCAGTCCCTCCCCTTGTGCCCTAGACTCCATCTACTTAGGAACATCTACTTCTTATCTACTCAGAAACACCAGTCTAGTAACTGTTCCCTCTTGCTCTTCTATCATCAAAATTTTCTTTTCTAGGGGATAATTCCCTCCACATAATAACATACTTTTATTTCTTAAAAGAAAAAAAAATTGACCTCCAGTAACCATTCTTTCATTTCTAAGTTCTACTCTAGAGAAGTTTTCATCTCCACCAGTCAACCAAGCAGCTCCTACCAAGAACACCAACAACCCCCATGTAGCTAAATTCAATGATTTATCCTCAATCCTCAACTTATTTGGGCCATTTGACACTATTAACACTCTTCTGGACACATTTTCCTCACTTTGCCTCTGGATCATCACTCTCTTTATTCACTGCTCTAGTTCTTCTTTGTTTGTTCCTCCTTATATACCTGATCTCTAAACAGTAGAGTAACATATATCTCAATGTTTAACCTTTTCCTTTATACGTCTACTCCTCGGAGTTCTTAGAGGACTTCAGTCTTAGGAACCCTGCATAGTTGTTCCTTCTGACTGCTACACTCTTACTTGAATACTGCATGTCCTGTTATTTTGTGTTCTTCAAGTCACATTATAAGTGAGGCCTCTAATGATCCTAAATAAAATAGAAACCCACATCCACTCTTCCACTCACTGGCACTCCCTATCTACTTTATCCTGTTTTACTTTTTACCATAAAACTTATCATGAGCTGACATCCATGTTTACTTAATTATTTCTAGATAGTCCATGTACTTCCCTTTGACAAAGACTCTCTCCTAGACCTAACTTTAATCAGGTTCCTCTGAGCTCTCAGCTTGACTTGGTCCAACCTTAGACTTCCTTCTATGTCCTTGTTTGATATTATACAGTTTGAACACATTGTTCTTGCTAAATCAGTTTAGCAAAAATCCCCCAATCCAACATTGTATACTCCAGCCTGCCTTCAGCAAGAACCCTGTTGCATCAGTCTAGCAAACGCCCACCCTTATGCCTGATGTTTCCTCTTAGTAATCTTCCATCCACTTATCCCCATGAGGCTTGGATATAAACCCCCCATTTGTCCTTGTTGGAGTCAGAGTTGAGTTCAATCTCTCTCCCTATTTCAAAACTCCATTTTAGTAGCACCCCCTTAAATGATGCATGCCTTACCACTTTTAACAAACATCATGAATAATACACCTTTATCTAAAATATAAGCTCCCCAGGGGCTCCTGGGCAGCTCAGTTGGTTAAAAGTCTGACTTGGGCTCAGGTCTTGATATCATGGTTCATGAGTTTGAGCCCCACATCAGGCTCTCTGCTGTCAGAACAGAGCCTGCTTTGGATTCTCTATCCCCTTCAATCTCTGCCCCACACTCACTTCTTCTCTGTCTCTCTCTCTCTGTGTCTTTCAAAATAAATACATAAACTTAAAAAAATGCAAGCTCCCTGAAGTCAGGGATTTTGTGCCATGATGCACTGCAATATTCTTATATACTGCGTGCCATATAATATTTGTTCAATGAATGAATGAATGAATGATCACCTCATGTTGAGAAGCAGCCACCATTGCTTCCATGACCATATAGGTAAGCTAATGCACGTGAAGCTGATGCCATTTCTGAGATGATATCAGAAATGTGTTTTAAATAAGCAAAGAAGTGACTCTAGTCTAATTGAAGCAAAAGCCATTCATTTGACAATTAGCCTTACATTACTTTGAGAGCCCATATGTTTCTGCCTCATGGAAATCTTTATTCTTCCAATGTTACTTAACATTCTTACATGTTGAAATGTTATTTTTTTTTCCAATTCTAAGTGTCTCCTTGTAAATAACAAGTTCTTCCTTGTAATCCTTCAGAGAGAAGAGAACACTACCTTGGGCCAGGAAGAATCATTTTATTGGTATAAAATGGTTAGGTGGTCCAAGACCCCAGGATAGATATCAATAGATGTAGACATATCATAATTCCAAACTTTTAAGGAAGGGCCAGAAATTTTTACCAGGAATCCACTGTGCAGTTATATTACAGTTTTCTGTGGTGAACATAGTTGGTGCTCTGCTCCAACTTACTTCCTTGCATACCTATCTACCAGGTGCTATGTGTGATGACTAATGCTCCCCTCTTTTGAGAATTGTTTTGTCCACCTCTAGCCCAGGAGGCTACACCTTCAAACTCATACGCAGTGACTGACCTGGTGGCTAAAAGCCAGCCCCTTGCCTTAGGATGGGACTAAAGCTGTGGTACAATTTGCTCCAGAGTTCCCCCATAAGATCAGACAGAAATCAGTATCCTGTTGAATTCAAAGCCACACCTAGCCTTTTACAGTTACTCTCATTCTTCCTTGCTTCCCAAGAATCCCAGTCTAGGGCTATGCCTTCAGGGATGAAATCTAAGTTACGATCCAGAGACAGTTTGTAGATTTCTTGTAGTAGGTACACATACCACACACACACACACACACACACACACACACACACACACACACCCCTGCACGCACATACACGCACACACACAGGGTCTGATCTCTGTGTATCTTTCAAGACTTACAGTTTCACTGTCATATACCATATTGACCTGGTATGGCTCCCTATTTTACGTTCTCTCTGAGTCTTTGCTCATATTCTTTCCTTGGATGCCGTTCTCTGCCTTGCTTAAATGATAAACTCTCTGCTCCTTATTCAAGACTCAGCTCAAATAGCACATCCTCTGCAAAGGTCCCAGATTTCTCTAGGCTCAGTAGATCCCCCATCTTAGGTTCCTATAGCATACTCTGAATGATAACGGTTATTTGCATGTATGACCTCTCCACTTAATTATAAGCTCCTTGCAGGCATTTTTTACAAGTTTTTTAGGAATATGTGTAGAGTAGAGGAGGAGTAGAGGAAAGAAACAATATACACCTTTAGAATGCACAGAGCCAATGCATTTTTGACTTACAAACTAATTTAAGAGCCTATTCTTTCTGACAGTGATTTTAAAATTGAGAAAACCTTAGAAGGATATATATCTAACATGTCAATAGTGATTATATCTGGATGGTAAGGTTACTAGTGGGGTTTTGTTTATTTGCATATTTTTATCTTTTTTTCATTTCTTGTGTCAGCAGACCTTAAACATAAATGCAAAATGATGATCCCAATAATAAAAAATAAAACATTGTAGCTTTCCATAATAATTAAATAATGTTTATAGAAAGGAAAAGAAAAGACATTTTTTAAGAAGAGACATTTTAGGCAAATTAAAATTTATACAAAAAGAAAGTTCAACATGGAATGCAAAATACTATTTTTCTCTGTTGTCTAGTTTTTAGACAATGAACATATGTTGTACAAAGTGCATTAATTTCAAAACAGCTGAGAAAGATTCCTTAATTTAAGAAGAAAATAAATGTGCCTGTTAAATGCATTTCAGTTTTTACAGCAACTTTGAGTATCCCACCAAAGATACATGTTCTGAATCAAGCACAAGTTCATCTGACTCACTCACTATTCCACAGAAGCACATAGAACACATGCTTTTCTGTTACTACACATCATCAATGTCTGCAGCAAACAATGGTCTTTGAATGGCACTACAGTTTTTCATTGGTTTCTTATATTCCTAACATTTTAAGGTCATGGTCCTTTGTTCTGAGCTTATCTTATAATATCTGTGATGAGCCAAAAAGCACATGAACCAGGGTGGGGAAAGGGATAGACTTAGAAAAATCATCCATTGTTCCGGGTAGCCTTTCTCTCAGAAGAAAAAAAAATCACTTTATAGAAATGTATTCCTGAATTCCTAACACAAATAAACTTTGACTCTTTTTTCTTGGAGAGAAAAGTAATAACACTACTGAAAAGGAGATATCATTTTAGCTTTATGTATTCTACACTTATAAGTCTTTTGTTTAAATATTAATTTGTTTAAACAAATTTCATCTTCTTTTCTCTACAAAGTATTATTTAATTCTAGGCTTCATACAGTTTGGGAATACAATACTGTATTTTCGTAATTGAGATCATAATTTTGTATATGGTGATTCAAGTTTCCTGGCCCATTTAGAGATTTGGTGCATATGCTAAGGGATAATGTGATAGGAAGCTGAGCTACATGGCTTGATTCTGTAATTTAAAAAATGTTTGGCTAGGCCTAGTAAAATTAACGGTAACGATACCTTATTTCAACAGTCTTTCATCTAAAGATCTCAAAGCATCCAACATTTATAGCACATTATTAGGTCATGCTGACTCTGTGACAAAAGTACTATATTTTAGAAATGTTTAAATTTTTCCATTATTTGTCTTACTTCTTATATTGGTGGGTACCTTTGTAATTTTCAAAGAGAGTCTTGTTTACTCTTGATAGAGAGGCAGCTTAGAGATTATTACAAACAATGGAATTTACTTTGTACACTAGCACAAAAAGTGTATGGAGGTCATTCTTAGCTCAGATGGGAAAACAACTTAATGTATTTTTAATATTTGAACATCTACTATGCACCAAACCCTGGGCCAGGCATGCTACATTTGGTATCTTATTAAAAAAAACCTCACAAGAATACTACAAGGGAGGTATAATTATTTTTAAAATACATGGGAGGAAACCATATACATGATGGTTTATGCTACCTAAGAGGTCTCAGCTAAAAAATCTGGACTGGAATCCAGATGTATTCAGCTACATTTTGTTGTGTTTTAATACCCTAGTTGCTTTTAGAAGGAGAGAGTGGAGGAGGTTTCTATTATCCAAAGTTTTCTTTGCCTCTGCCATCTATTAATAATCCCGACAGTTTATAAAAAGTTAGAATCAGAAGAGGAATCAAGAATATTGACAGATATTCTTCATAACAGTTTATATCTACCTTTGAATGGCACAAGGGGATGGTCGGATGACTTAAAGATAGCGGGTTTATTTAGGTGACTCGGGCCCTGCCTCAACAAGAAGGCAATGTTTCCCAAACATGCACATATATCACCACTGGTCCACAAGATGGTTTTGTTAACATTGGAACATTATGTCAGTTATATATTTCTAACATTTTCATAGTTATATATTTTTAACATCTATCAGGAAAGAAATTAAGTAGCAGAACAAACTCTTTTCCTTATAGGTGCTATTTATTACTTGCAATAAGGCCAAAACAAGTGGTGTTATAGTAATTCACTTTGCACAGTAAGTCTGGCTACTCCAACAAATTTATGAATGAGTCAAACCTTCAATAATCAAAACTTCCTCTTTGGATGTAGGGATGGTATGAATGTACAGATGGCTGATAAAGATTCTCATATGTCATTTTTCCACATTTATCATCATGTATTTCTTACTAGTGTATTAGTTCATCACTTCTGAAAGTCAATCAGAGCATACTATATGGGTATATACCATTGAGAATTATAATCTGGAATGGGTTGTTTTTTTGTTTAATTGAAACTATCATGGGTAAGAAGTTTTAAAAGATGTTTAGGCATAATAAAAGAAGATGTTTATAACAAATATGAGCACTAGTATTAACAGTAATAAAATCAGGGGTGCCTGAGTGGCTCAGCAGATTGAGTGTCTGACTCTTGACCTCAGCTCAGGTAATCGTCTCACAGTTCGTGAGCCCAAGCCCCACGTCAGGCTCTGTGTTGACAGCTCAGAGCCTGGAGTCTGCTTCAGATTCTTGTCTCCTTCTCTCTCTGTCCGTCTCTCTCTCTCTCTCTCTCTCTCAAAAATAAACAAACATTAATTTTTTAAATGCTAATAAAACCATATTAATGACTGAATCATTTGTTAATGTTATAGAAATACCAGCTTCAACCAAAGAAACACAAAATATTGCACAAATATCATAAATATTCTTTGAAATCTGGAAATTCACTGCCAAATGGGGGTGAATCTATTTCATTATGTGTTGTATTTAGAAACACTGGTGTCCTTTTGACACACACAAAGACCACTATGAGAAACTTGTCAAAATTTCTGAAGCAAAATAGAAGGACATTCAAGCATCCTCAAACTAACATGTTGTGTAATAAGTACAAGAATATAAGAGCTTAGTGGCGTTTTGAAATAACTGGTGAAATATGAGGAATTCTACTGGCAAAATAAATCAATAAAATAAATAAATAAAAGCAATGATTGGGGACAAAGTAAGTGAAATGATTGGTAAGGTGCCTCTGTCAAATAACAGGTTTCATTTTAGAACTACAGATATGAACAGAAAGCTAGGCAGTAATTATTATTCAAAGAATGACAAAATCAATACAATTCTCTGCAGAGTGGTGAATCCACTAACATTCTATAGTCAGAAAATCTTTGGTACTTGTCTGACGTAACTTGAATAAAAGTAATCTATAAAAACTTTTCACAGCCAAATGGTACAACTGAAGAAATGTTTTTTTTTTTTTCTTTTAGAATTCATTGGTGAATCCAAATAAGCCGAAACAATGACAAAAAGTGATATTGGGCTAAACCAAGAAGGTGTCTAAGACAGTTGGCTCAACAGGAAGGCTTGATTCACACAGTTAAGCTATTGCACGTATACTTGCAGCTGTATCCAGGGAAATCCTGGCCAGTCGAGATACATATAAAGATTTAAGGAAAGTATTTATTAAAACTGTCAGTCATATGCAAGCCTCTGAGTTCTCAAAATTTTCTCAGGCTTTGTGAAAAAAATTAACCTAAGTTATAAATCAGAAATCACTGGGGGCGCCTGTGTGGCTCGGTGTGTTGAGCTTCCGACTCTTGGTTTCAGCTCAGGTCAGGAACTCACGGTTCATGGGTTAGAGCCCCACATCAGGCTCTGTGCTGGCAGTGCAGAGCCTGCTTGGGATTCTGTCTCTCACCCTCTCTCTCTGTCCCTACTCCACTTGCACTATCTCTGTCACTCTCAAAATAAATAAAATTTAAAAAATTAAAAATCAGAAATCACTTTTATATGTCATTTGTTAGATCCTCTCCTGCCAACAGGAAACCTTATATATCCATTCAAATTAATAAGTCTATAGAATATTTCATATCCAGTCCTAATATGGCTATATCACTGATTTAACATTTCTCCTAAAATGATTTGAAGTTCTACTGACAACATGAAGAGCCAAAAAACAACTTTGAAAAAGAAGAACAAAGTTGGAGGTCTTACACTACCTGATTTCAAAACTTACTATAAAGGTAACAAAAATGAAGATAGTGTGGTATTAGCATAAATAGACGCATACGGATCAGTGGAACATAACTGAGAATCCAGAAAGAATCCTTACCTTTATATTTAATAATTTTTTGACAGAGGTGCCAATATAATTCAATGAAGAAAATATATTCTTTTCAACAAATGATAGCAGAACAATTTAATGTCTTTAAACACAAATATGAACCCTTTACTAGGATTGTTAATTAAGTCACTTAGCTAGGTCACATATAAATGGCTCAAAAATGGATCACAGAATGAAAAGCTAAAACTATAAATTTTCTAGAAGAAAACATAGGAGAAAAATTTCTGTAACTCGTTTAGGCAAAAAGTTCTTAGTCACGGCAAAACAATTACAAGTTATAACAATAACAATGAAAAAGAGCCCTGATGAAATTGGAATTAAGATTCAAAAACTTGTGCACAAATACATTACTAAGAAAATGAAGAGATGATCTATAGACTAAGAGAAAATATTTCCAAATCCTATATCAAATCAGATAAAAGACTGTACTAAAAATATATAAAGAACTCTTACAATTCAGTAAGAAGATACAGAGCAAAACAGAAAAACAAGCTTGACTAGACACTTCACACAAAAAACAATACAGATAGCTATCACCACATTAAAAGTGCTCAAGATTATTAGTGATTAGTGAAATGCAAACCCATGGGAATAATGACAGTCAAAAATACAGACAATACCAAGTGTAGGCAAGAATATAGACACATCCAAACCTTGATATACTGCTGGTGGGAATGTAAAATGGTACAACCACTTTGGAAATAAGCTGAGTAATTTCTTTACAAATTCAAATGTAAGTTTGTCATATGACCTAGAAATTCCAGTCCTAGGTAGGTACCCACAAGAAATGAAAACAAGTGCACACAAAGGTTTGTACATGAACATTCTCAGGACTGTTATTCATAATATTCATCAATTGGTGAATGGATAAACAAAATATGGTATCCATATAATGGAATACTATTCAGCAATAAAAAGAAACAAAATATTTATATATTCTACAAAATAGATGAACCTCAAAAACATTATGCAAATTTAAATCCAGGAGCAAAAGAGTACATACTATATGATTTCATTTTTATAAAATGTTCAAAAAAGACAAATTTATAGAGGCAGAAAGCAGATCAGAGGCTGTCTGGGATTAGAGATGGACATAAGGATTGACTCAAATAATTGACTTTAAATAGACTTAATGGAATTTTGGGGTGGAGAGATGATAAAAATGTTCTAAAACTGGATCATGGTCATGGTTACACAACTCCATAAATTTACTAAAATAATAATATTAGTAAAAATAATAATAAGCATAAGGCTGAAGTTAGTTCTCCCATTGGCATGTCACAAACCCTTTCCAGAATTTAGGCAGTTCTTAGACTCAGAACTCATCAACTGAAGGAATGACTAGGTCCCCATAAAGAAATACTTTAAGTACATTAGGGTAGTGATTGACCCACTTGTTCCTTCAAGGAATTTGACTATTTATTTGTGTAAATGTCCACAAGGAAAAAGAGGGAAATTCAGATCCCATGATGGTTCTTGAATACAAAGTCTGAATCAACAGTGATACCTGAGGAACTGAAATGCTATAATGTCTACATCAGTCGTCTTCCAACTTTAGCGTACATTGAGTCACCAAGAAATCTTGTTAAAACATCAATTGCTGAGCTTCTTGTCAAAAGAAAGATTGTGGTTCAATGAGATTCTGAATTTCTAAGGAACTCTCAAGTGATGAAGATGATACAGGTCCACAGACCACACTTTGGATAGCACTTGTTTACATGATATAATGGAAAACTTACATATAATCCATTTGTGGTCTGAGACAACTACTCTCTTAGGAAAAGGTGCCTCCAGGGCATGCACATGAATCACAAATTTACACAGACATAAGAATATAACTTGGTATGACATTTATATCAATGTGCATGGAAATTACATCACTATCTGCACTTTAGTCAAAAATAATGTTTCACTACTTAAATTTGTCTCAATCTTTTAGTTCAATAATTGGAAGTTGTTTTGTCTCATAGTTAAGAAAGATTAGGGGCGCCTGGGTGGCTCAGTCGGTTAAGCAACCAACTTCGGCTCAGGTCATGATCTCGCGATTTGTGAATTCAAGCCCTGCATCGGGCTCTGTGCTGACAGCTCAGAGCCTGGAGCCTGCTTCAGATTCTGTGCCTCCTTCTCTCTCTGCCCCTCCGCTGCTCAAGCTCTGTCTCTCTGTCTCTCAAAAATAAATAAACATTAAAAAAAATTTTTTAAAAGAAAGATTACCCATTGTTTCCAATGAAATATATGAATAAATAAATGTATTAATATTTTATTAATATATTATGATCCATTAGTGAAAGCATATGTTATATGGAAGATGACTTTTTAAAATGAATCTGAGCTCCACGAAAGAAAATACACTACTAAATATAAAAATAATTCATCTCTGGCCTATTCTGATGATGATTAAAAGCAAAAATACTCAGGTAATGTTCTTCAAATACTCAATTAAACGTTAATCTAAACAAACGACACAGCCAATCTTCACCTAAAATGTGCAGGAAAATACCTCCACATTGAGACATTGCTCTAAATGTTACCAAAGATGTGCTGACTTTATTCCTTGCCTTCACTTTTTTGTACGAAAAGAAATTTCATATTGATATCATCAGTTAAAACGCAACATTTCCTGCCAGTGATTGTTACTCAATAGTCAAGAATGAGATGCATGAAGTTGGATCACATCATGGGTAATTGCTGGATTGTTGCTTTTAAAATAACATCTGTGTGTATGTGTGCTTTGAGCTGAAATATGTCAGCTCCAATGCCAGAAGCTGATATTATTACAGCACATTTCAAAGGTGGAACAGCTTTCGAAAGAATTTCTTAAAGCATTTTACTTTAATCACAGGAAAAACTTCAGAGCTTGCACGTGAATTCAAGACAAAGCTATGCCTCTTGATGCCATCTGATTTCTCAGCATATTGTTCTTCCTTGTACATTTTTTCCTCTCAGATAATGAGGGGCAAGTATCTATTCTTCTGCCCTTCTTGATCCCCTCTCTGTACTAGACAGGATATTACCCACCTCCTCACTGGAATACTGTGGGGCTACTGGTGCTAACAGAAATGTGAAATAGCTGTAAACTTCTGTTCAGAAATCTTGTCAAATTTTCTGATTGAAATTTTGTTTATAAATGTGCTAGCAAGATTAGAAGCTTTGGAAAAAACATCAGTGCTCCAAATTTCTGTGAAAGCACGTTTTGGTACAACTTTAATTTGGCCGAGAGGGTAAGTGAGTCACTCCCCTTCAGTGCACTTCGGGGTGGCCACAGCATACCGGTCTAGACCAGCAGTACTGCTGCCTTAGAGAGAGTAACCAATTCAACCATACTCTCCCTGCACTCTGAGGACCTCATTGACTTCCAAGAGCCCCTCATAAGAAGTGAAGGGCCCTAGAGAGAGGCCATATACAGATGCTTTCTCTGATTTAAAAGTCTGGTGATAGCTCCATAAATTAACCTAGCAAGAATGAAACTCCCAGCATGCTGCTATTCATCTACAATCCATGTAAGATATAAACACATGACTTATCTCTTTAAAAGTGTCTACTTTTGGCAAACTTTAAAAAAAAATGTGTCATAAAAAAAAAGCATAGCTAGTTGTATAAGGAAAAGACAACTCAAATCCTTTTGCGTAAAGAGTATTTCCTGAAGATCCTAGATTATACCCCAGAATCAAAGAAAGAACAACAGGAATGAGGGCCCCTCTGGGAACAAGGTAGGAACAGGCTCAAATGTTATCAGCACTTTTTGTTCCCTCCGTTTGTCTATTTTACCCACCACTGCATGATGGCACTACCCTTGGTATTTTCAGGCAGCAGGAGACATGGTCACATTTTCACAGCTCCTGAACACAGAGGAAAGATACCTTTTCTCTCCCAGCTTCTATTCAGAACTTTTTAGAACAGGACACACAGTAACTTGGTCTAGACCTCTTGATGCCCCCTGGCTAGTTCAGTGCAACCAGTCATTGACCCAGTCAGGCTGGTTGTCTACTCTATGACCAGGGCATTGGGTGTGTGATTGTGTGCTTGGCTGCCCCCAGCAAAACTGTAGGGATACTTCCATCAAAGAAGCAGGGTGTCCGGGGTGGGGGTGGGGGGCAACAAACCACAATCATTCTTGCTTCAAAACAGCTCCCTCAGCTACCAGCTACAGGAAAGTTATTTTCTCCATTTATAAATTAGAAAATAGAATAAGACAGAGATTAAGATACACACACACAGAGTAGAACTGGAATGGAGTCAGATGATATTCATAGCACTCACACAGAATCATTTGTGAAGAATAAACATACTTCGCATAGCAATCTATTACTGATAGAGTTAGGTTTTCAGAAATTTGGTTTTAGGAAAAGCTGAGACTGGCAGACCTTTAAACTGATTAATCAAATATCTGTTTTTAGAGATGTGGGGAAAGATAGAAGAAAACTTCCAATACATTCTTCAACAGTCTGGGGACATGTTAGTTAGAATATCTCTGGCGACCCAGAAAACAGGAGTTAGATGATATTTCCAGTGTCTTTTGTCTCTATTCAGAATGGTATTCCTTCTTTCATCTTCCATCTCCAGAGAACAGGGACAATTCTGTGGAGTTCAGATTTCTGATAAATGACCAGTGGTTATTTGGAAGTGTCTAATGGTCTAACATCTAAAGCCCTAGAATTATGTATGCTATTCAGTCTTTTTTTTTTTTTTTTTTTTAGTTAACTAGGTGGCCTAATGGTACAGATTCATATTGAACCATCATTATAAGTCAGGAAAATATTTCATTTCTGTGTAGTTCTTGCAATCTAAATGAGATCAACTTTTTTATGAGAGAGAAGAACCCTAATAAGAACTAGACGCCAAGCTTATTCAAAAACACTGCAGGCTTTAGAAAATTAAATCAAATTAAGTGCATTGTTAAACTTTACGAAAAACTATACAAGCAAGCATTAAATAAAAGTGCCTTGATTGACCAGATATAACTCAAGTTGAAACCAAATTTGAGGGAGAGGTTTTGACCTGATGTAATTACAGTCACTTTAAAAATGGCTTAATTTTGCAAATTTACATTCACTTGAGTGTTTTTTTTTTTTTTTAAATAAGAATAACACTACTTTTCTGGCCCAGGATTTAGGTAGATATTTTTCTCTCTAATATAAATTAGATAATATTATGATTTGGGGGGGTTTTAAAAATAATACAGAGACTAACCAATGATACATAATTTAGTATTAAATCACGTAATCCATAGGAATGTATACCTGACTTCTCAAAGGAAGATAATGATACAAAACAACCTATTAAGCAAACTTTAATGTGTTATTTGGAAAGCCTTAGGATATTCTGGTGGCCTGCCACGGTCAGATACTAAGCGTGAGTTTTGAGAATCGAAATTCTGTCCTTTTATTTTAGAAAGACCAGAACAAGAAGCAATGTGATATAGGGGAAATAACACCAGGCTAGGAGTCGGGATGTCTGGAATTTAGTGCCTTCTACAGCCAAATAGCCAGTGACCTTGGATGAGCACAAAACCTCTTCGGGGGTTTGCTATTTGTAAAATAAGTTATATGTAAAATAAGATTTGATAGATGGCCTCAAAGTCCATTCCAGCCATACATTTCCATGACTACATACATGGAAACGTGGTTATCACAATGCTTAGAAAATAATAGAGAATTCAAAAGATGTTACTACCTCTCCATTCTTTCTTCTTTTTCTTCCTTTTTCTCTCAATCCTTTTCATGAGCCCAGCCACATTCTCAAAATGTATTAATTTCTGTATCTTCAATTCCTAGCACAGAGACTGGCAAAAATTGCTGTCTATAAAAAGGGCTATCTATCTTCAAGAAATTCAATCTAATAGAACAAACATATAAATAAATTGCATTACTGTGCTTCAAGTCCAAAAAAAACCTTAGTAGTTTATATTCCTCGCAAAAACAGTAGTGCAAAGGAACTGATGAACTGTTCTTTAAGCTAGACCAGATAAACTTAATTAAGCAGAGAACATCTCAACATCTGAACCAGATTATTTTCAGTGATTAGGAACTAGTCAGGTCAGGCAATAGAGGGAACAGAACATTCACTGGAACCATGACACTAGTGTGTTCTGCTCAGGTGCAGATACAACAATTCTAATTGCCATGAATTTTCTGCCCTTGAAAATCATATTTCCTGGAATCATATTTCCTGGGACAGACATACCATTCCTTCTGAGATTTTTTAAAACTGATAAATGGTTTAATTAGTTTAGAACTGCAACTGGAAAATCTCTATAATGCTTAGTATTCTTCCATTATTATAAATATACATATAATATTAAAGATTATATTTTTATATACTAGTCAGGGGCTTGCTGTTCAGTTCCATTGATCAGTATGCTTATCCTTTTACAAATATTAAATACATCGACCATCATAGCTTTATAACATGTCACGATGTCTAATATGGCAAGTTCTCCCACCTGTTTTTCCTTCTTTTTTTTTCCTTCAGGAATGGCTTGTCAAAAAAAAAAAAAAAAAAAAAAAGAATGCCTTGTCTATTCTGGGATTTTTTTTCCCTCTTTCATATAAAATTTTAGAATCAACTTGTCAAGTTTCACTAAAATAAAAAAAACTATTGAAATTTTTATCAGAATTTCATTAATTCTGAAGACTAGTTTGAGGAACACAAATCTTCTTGATATTAAGTCTATCAATGAAATATTATGTATTTGCATATATATAGATATTTTTAAGTATATTTCAATAAAGTTTAAATTGTTTCCATACAGGTTTGCCAATCTTCTGTTAGACTTGTTACTCTGTTCCTATCTTTGTTGCTGTTATAAATGGCAATTTTAATGCTTTTTATTTCTTTTTCATGTATTACCATGTTAGCCAGGACCTCCAGTACAAGGTTAAATGGCAATGTTGTTGATAGACAACCTCCTGATTTTAAATGAAATGCCAATACATTTTACCATTAAGGATGCTGCTCATTTTTGATAGAGACTTTTTATCAAAATTAAAAGGTACCCTTCTATTCCTATTTTTCTGAGTTTTATAATGAGTGTATATTGACTTAATGTCAATGCTTTTTTTGCTTTTATCAAAACAAAAGCATGTTTTTCTCTTGAATCTATTAATGCAGCAAATTATATTAATGAACTTTCTAACATAAAACCTTGCAAACTTGGAATAAACCAAATTTGGTCATTATATGTTCTTTTTTTATACTTCACTGGATTTCATTAGCAAATAGTCTGTTTAGAATTTTTGTATCTATGTTCATGCCCTAAATGGGACTACAAATCTCTCTCATACAATCTCTTCCAGCTATTTATTGCTATAAAACAAAATTCTCCCAAACATAGAGGCTTGAAACAAAACAGCAATATTTTTAATATGTCTCCTGATTTGTGGGTTAGAAATTGGACAGGGCTTCCCTGGGAAATTTTTCAGTTTTATGTGGCATTGACTGAGATTACTCAGTGGTATTCAGCTAGTGACTGAACTGAACTAAAGTTCAAGACAAATTCACTCAAATGCCTGGGGTTATAGCAGGGAAGGCTGGAATGCTAGACTCACTGGGGCCCCTCCAGGCAGTCTCAGGGCCTCTTCACGTAATCCATGTAACAGGGTAGTCACACTTCTTACATAGTGGCTCAGGGCTCCTAGAAATCAAGGTAGTACCTGACAATCCTCTTAAAAGTGAGCTCAGGAACTGGCATAGCACCATTTCTTCCATTCTTTATTGGTAAATAGAGGAGGAGATATAAATATCACCTCTCAATGGAATAAGTGTCAAAGAATTTGTATACCTATTTTATGAATCACAAAACCTGTTTGTGATTTTGCGATCAAGGTCAAACTAGGCTAATAACATGAGTTTGGAATATTATCTCTTTTTCTATTCTTGAGGGAAAAAAATAGTAAGATTGTAATCACCTGCTCCTTAAATGGTTGGTATGTTTCCTCTAAAGCCATTGATACCATTGTTTTATTTTTTGTGAAGAAAATGATCCTAAGATTATTCAGGATTTCTATGTCTTCTTGAATCAGTTTTGGTAAGTCATTTTTCTAATAATTCTTGATTTTGTATATGTTTTCAAAATAATAAAAAAATTGTTCATTGTATTCTCTTTTTATTCTGTAGGAATCCATAGTTATGTTAAATTTTATTAATATTATTTATGTGTTGTAAATCTAGTCAAAATTTCTTGAGTTTATTAATAGTTCAGAAACTAACATGGTTAATCGTTTCTATTGCATGTTTGATCCTTTCTCCTTATTTTATGCTCAATTTTACTATTTCTTTCTCTCTAGATTAATTCCATTTTTTATATCTCTCATTCTTATCCATGTTATTCATTTCTAAGAATTCATTATATTTTCTGAATTCAAGTTTTCTATCAATTATAAGTTGTGTGAGTGCTTAATGTTACTATAATTGCTATTTTATTTTACTTAATATTCTAACTCACTGGTTATATATAAAAATACAAGTGATGTTTTCATATCAATTTTGTGGACAAAAAACTTGCTAAAATAATTTATTAATTATAGTAATTTATTAGTGATTCTTTTGAATTTTCTGAGCACAAAATTATATTGTGGGTGAATAATGAAAAGTTTTCTTTCTTTCCCAATTATAATATTTTTATTTCTTTTTCTTGATTTATTGCTCTGGGTAAGACCTACAGTAAAATGTTGACTAAAAATGATGATAGTACCCTTACATTTTTCCTATCTCAGAGAAGATTTAACATTTTATCATGGAATATGATGTTTGGTATAGTTTGTTTTGTTGGATTTGTTTGTTTTAGAATATTCTATATCAGGGGTGTCTGGACAGTTCAGTCAGTTAAGCGTCCAACTTTGGCTCAGGTCATGATCTCACAACCCATGGGTTTGAGCCCCGCGTCAGGCTCTTGCTGACAACTCAGGGCCTGGAACCTCCTTGGAATTCTATGCCTGTCTCTCTCTGCTCCTACCCTGCTCATGCTCTGTCTCTCTCTCAAAAATAAATAAAATACACCTTTAAAAAATTTTAAAAAAGAATATCCTATATCAAGGAAGTTTCATTCTATTCTTAGAGCAGATTTTTATCATAAATAACATTAAATTTCATCAAATAATTTTTCTGAATCTACTGAGATAATCACAACATTTTCTAATTTATGGTATTAATGTGGACTTCACTGACTTCATTCTCTTTTTTTGTAGGTGAAAGTATTTTATTTTATTTTTTTGACAATGATTTATTTTCTAATATTAAAACTACTTTGAACTTGTGGAATAAGTTAAATGAAGTCATGATTTTATACTTTTTATATATTGCTTAATTCCATTTCCAAACTGAACTTTAGGACTCATTATGAGTTTATATATAATTTCCATTTTTAAAATTTTTTTAATGTTTATTTTTTGAGACAGAGAGAGAGAGACAGAGCACGAGCAAAGAAGGGGCAGAGAGAGAGGGAGACACAGAATCTGAAGCAGGCTCCAGGCTCTGAGCTATCAGCACAGAGCCTGACGCGGGGCTCCAACTCACAAACTGTGAGATCATGACCTGAGCCGAAGTAGGAAGCTTAACCAACTGACCCACCCAGGTGTCCCTAATTTCCATTTTTTAATATCCTTTTAAAAGGTTTATTATGTGGGGCACCGGGCTGGCTCAGTCAGTTGAGCATGTGATTCTTGATCTTGGAGTTATGAGTTTGAGTCTCATGTTAGGTATAGAGATTACTTAAAAATAAAATCTTAAAACAAAGTTTTATTATGAAAATTATAATAGCCTCATAAAGTGATCTGGTGTTTCCTCCTATTTTATTCTCTAGAAAAGTTGATAAAATTTGCATTTGTTCTTAAATATTTTATAAAAGTCACTGATAAATACCTTTATTCAAGAATATTCAAATGTTTATTGCTTCTTGCATAAGTTTTTAACATTCTATTTTCTAAGACTTCATTAATTTCACCTAAGTTTTCAAACTTATTTGGTATGAGTTTGAATACATAGAAATCCATAGAAATGTCACCTTTCATTCCCAGTGTTGAGTATTTCTGGATTTGCTTGCTCTCTCTCTCTCTCCCTCTCTCTTCTTGATCAGTCTCACAAGAAGTTTTGCAATTTTATTATTCTTACAAAAGCATCACTTTTTGTTACTCTATCTCATTTAAAAAAATCTACCATTGATTTCTTCACTTTATGATTTCTATCTTTCTTCTTTCTTTAGGATTCATTTGCTGATTTTTCTAACCTCTTAAGACAGGTGTTTTAGTTCCCTGATTTTATTTTATTTTTTTTAATTTATAGTTTATTGTCAAGTTGGTTTCCATATAACACCCAGTGCTCTTCCCCACAAGTGTCCTCCACCATGACCATCAACCCCTTCTCCTTTCCCCCTCCCCCTTCGGCCCTCAGTTTGTTTTCAGTATTCAAGAGTCTCTCGTGTTTTGTCTCCCTCCCTCTCCCTAACTCTTTTTCCTCCTTCCTCTCCCCATGGTCCTCTGTTCGGTTTCTCCTGTTAGACCTATGAGTGAAAACATATGGTATCTGTCCTTCTCTGCCTGACTTATTTCGCTTATGACACCCTTGAGGTCCATCCACTTTGCTACGAATGGCCAGATTTCATTCTTTCTCATGGCCATGTAGTATTCCATTGTATAGATGAGCCACGTCTTCTTGATCCATTTATCAGTTGATGGACATTTAGGCTCTTTCCATGATTTGGCTATTGTTGAAAGTGCCGCTATGAACATTGGTGTACATGTGCCCCTATGCATCAGCATTTCTGTATCCCTTGGGTAAATCCCCAGCAGTGCTATGGCAGGGTTATAGGGGAGTTCTATTTATAGTTTTTTGAGGAACCTCCACACTGTTTTCCAGAGCGGCTGTACCAGTTTACATTCCCACCAACAGTGTAGGAGGGTGCCCGTTTCTCCACATCCGCGCCAGCAACTGTAGTCTCTTGAGCTGCTCATTTTAGTCACAGCTCAAGTGGTATCTCAGTGTGGTTTTGATTTGTATTTCCCTGATGATGAGTAATGCTGAGCATCGTTTCATGTGTTTGTTGGCCATCTGGATGTCCTCTTTGGAGAAGTGTCTCTTCATGTCTTCTGCCCATTTCTTCACGGGATTATTCGTTTTTCGGGTGTGGAGTTTGGTGAATTCTTGTAGATTTTGGATACTAGCCCTTTATCCGATATGTCATTTGCAACTATCTATCTTTTCCCATTTCATTGGTTGCCTATTAGTTTTTTTGATTATTTCCCTTGCAGTGCAGAAGTTTTTTATCTTGATGAGGTCCCAATAGTTTATTTTGGTTCTTGATTCCCTTGCCTTTGGGGACATGTCGAGTAGGAAATTGGTGCGGTTGAGATCAAGGAGGTTGTTTCTTGCTTTCTCCTCTAGGGTTTTGATGGTTTCCTGTTTCACATTCAGGTCCTTTATCCATTTTGAGTTTACTTTTGTGTATGGTGTAAGAGAGTGGTCTAGTTTCATTCTTCTGCATGTTGCTGTCCAGTTCTCCCAGCACCACCTGCTAAAGAGGCTATCTTTTTTTTTTCCATTGGATACTCTTTCCTGCTTTGTCAAAGATTAATTGTCCGTACATTTGTGGGTCCAGTTCTGGGCTCTCTAATCTATTCCATTGGTCTATGTGTCTGTTTTTGTGCCAGTACCGTACTGTCTTGAGGATGACAGCTTTGTAGTAGAGTCTAAAGTCTGGTATTGTGAGGCCTCCCATTTTGGTTTTCTTCTTCAATATTACTTTGGCTATTCTGGTTTTTTTGTGGTTCCATACGAATTTTAGG